>JAOWCC010000019.1:38119432-38520566 GCA_030867875.1 Actinernus sp. WN-2022
AAAAGTTTGGTTAGACCACTTATGGAATATGCTGATGTGATTTGGGATAATTCGTTGTACTGAAACAGAGAGCCAGTTATTAGAAAATGTTCAATATGAATCTGCAAAAGTTATTACTGGAGCAATTAAGGGTACAAGTAGAAAAAAAATACTTGATGAGCTTGCTTGGGAAGATATGTGTATGCGACGAAAAATGCATTTTATAAGTTATTTTGTTTTTATAAGATTACTAATAGTTTGACACCATCTTATTTAACTGAACTACTACCAAAAACTGTTAAAGAACAAAGCCGCATTACTCTAAGGTCTAATGAAAACTTTTGTACGATTCCGGCAAGAACTGCAAGATTTCAAAAGTCTTTTTTTCCCTCTGTAATAACATACTGGAATTCATTAAGCATAGAAATACGTAAATCGTTATCATTACCTTCTTATAAAGCTGCTGTAAAGAAACATTATTATCATTTTACCTATAATAAACTTTATGATTACTCTATATCTAGAATGGCCTCGATTTTTCATACACGTTTAAGACTTGGTCCTTCTGCTCTTAATGATTATTTATTTAAAATAAAATGTAATGCGACTCCAAAATGTGACTGTGGTTATCCAAATGAAACGATTAAACACTTCTTCTTGTCTTGCCCCCGATACGCTGCTCAGCGCGATATCTTTTTTACCTCTGCTGCACAACTCTTAGGTAATATCTGGTCAAACAGTAGCGACAAAAAGAAAATTTTGTATATTTTGAATGGTATTAAGGACAAAAACTATAATTTAAATTCTAAATTCTTTGAGTACTTAATGTTATGCACTTATTTTAATTAATTTAAATTGTAATTTTATGTTTCCTTTTGTGTGTCTGAAACTGCCCTTATACTTGTTGTATTTTTTTCTGTATGAGCTCCCTCGATAAGCCTTTAGCTTTTGGAGCAAATGCAGAGAGCAAATATGTTTAAAAAAAAAAAAAAAAAAAAAAAAAACACAGCTCACATGTTAGGGAAAAAATTTGCTATCACCAGCCTTATTCCAGAATGGAATTTAGCAGTAACATGAAACCCCAAGCAAAATATTGGGAGGTCGCGGGCTCAAACCCCGGCTGGAACAAGTCACTCAAGGTCTTAAAATAACTGAGAAGAAGGTGTTGCCTTTACATAATACAGTAAACAGTTAGACCTTCACGTCTTCTCGGATAAGGACGATAAATCGTAGGCCCTCGGAGACCTCCATAGAAGGGCTTTAAAGCCTATTGAGGTTCTCCGTCCACCTTCGAGTGGTAAAACAGAATAAATGTAAAAAAAAACTATGATGGGTGGGATGGGCCATGGACACACTCCGGAAACACCAGAACATTGTAATATTTAACTTGTACAGTGCATGTTATTAACTACTTGATAATTCTTACTTGGTGTTTTTTAGGCTACTTATGTTTAACTATTTTGGGCTGGCACTCCCCAGCTAATAAACTATCGAATGGTAAATTCAAGCATTGGTGAGCAGGTAAGAATCTTGTTTTTACAATTATGGAACATGAGCAATGATTTTATTTATCACAGCTGCGAGCAAAGCAAGCACCTTGGGAAAAAGCAAGTAGGTGCAATTGGAGCATACGTCATAGCAATCTTAATATAGCGAGAATCAGAGCAAAGGCATAAAACGATGAGCACTTCCAAATTTTGACTAACCATTCGATAGCCATTTCGGTAGTGCATTTTCGAGGTGAGGTATTTTTCCAGCTTTTCCGATGAGCCTCCCTGACCTTTTCAGCCCAAATTAACCCCCCCCCCCCCCCAACTGTAAACCAGAATGAAACTCCGAAATGGGCATGCATCAAAAGGACTGTATATACCTCAAAGTTATTTCCACATGTCAACAGCTTGCCATTGTCCAGCAGCAGCATCGAATGCGAGTCACCTCCTGCAAGGCTTTTTACATGACAGTCATTGGGAGAAGTGAAAATACAGCAAGGTGACAAGACATCTTCACTTGATCCACATGCTTTGCTATAACCCCATGCATGTGTGTTACCTTGTCCTTTATATAAGAAAATACATGTAAGTTGGATGTGAAACCCGATGAAATTATTTTGAAAGAGTTTCTATTTTTCATGAAATGATATCAATCAGTCTGCCATATCTCATAATTATTACTGTTTCATTGATCAAGTGCAAGTACCCTGTAACTTTCAAGTCGCATTTGGAAAATTGCGTTTATAACAATGTAGCTGACCATCATTCCAATGCAGGGTCAGCACAGCACAGTGCAGCACAGCACATGTACAGGATAGCACTGTGAGCACATGTACAGCACAGCATAGCACAGCACAGCATATTATACTGGTATAACATAGCATAAAACATGCAAGCTTTCACAAGTCATGCACTCGCAGTCAGTTAAGACATTTAACTAAATTTAATAATTTTGTTGATTTGAAATGGTCAAATTACTATATGTATATTTTTCACAAAGCTTTCACCACCTAGACTTCATTAAATTTTGATTGACGGTTTGCTAAATGCATTTAATTTTCCAAATGCGACTTAAATTAAACTTCCAGGGTCACACTTAAACTTTAACGAAAACATTATAAATAAGTTATTATTCTACTAGAGTGTACCAGTTGCAACACGGTTGTATTATATGACCTCAAATTAAACTCACCATCAGCTGCTACACAGTGACTATTTCCACAAGCAATACAGCAAATGTCCTTCATGTCTGGAATATTTTGTATGCAAAGGCTATCCACCTTGTTACCCAGGCCAATTTGACCTCTATTATTAGAGCCAACAGCAGCCAGATGCCCATTGGAAAATAGGAACAAAGAATGTCTGGAACCACAAGCCACTTGCAGAACTTTGCGGTTAAAGAGGGTGTCCACATAAATTGGTTTTGGCTAAAATACAAATTAATTAATGCAATTAAATTGTATCATGAGAAAATGGGAACAATATATAATTATATATATACCACTTACATTATATAATAATTTAATATATATTTAATCATTATGATGAAATACTAAAACAGATGTGTAGTTAACTTTCATCAGAATAATATTGTTAATTTAATTACTTTAAATATAGCTGGGAGAGGTTCAACATTATTTGCTGGGTAGGCATACAAAAATGTAGATTATATTACAGGACAATTATGTTCATGCATTCAATTACAATGTACAGAGGCAAGTGGCCAGCAGAGTTAAGACATTTAACTAATTTTGTTGATTTGAAATGATCAAATTAATATGTATATTTTTCAGAAATAAAGAATAATTAATTTGAATATACAAAGTCATGCAATTGTACAGCATAATAAAAAAATATTATATGTAAAATAACATGCAGATCCCTGTTCAGTAGCCCGGCACAAATACAAAGCTGTATTAGGTATGCATATATACTCAATGTAATTAATCTAATTAAAAGTTATAATTAACATAATTACGAAGAGTTGGATCTCCAACATGGTACTTGTACAAGTCATGTACTTATATAATTATACTAGGGCCATCCCAATAAAATGTTTCGTTTCCCATCGCCCTCTCTCTCGTGATGGTGGGTAAGTCGGTCGTAGAAAAAAAACTTTAGGGATCTTAATTTAGTCTGGGATCAAGTCTGCTTGAAGACTTGTGTAAAAGTTTTCATGTATTCCTCAACTACTTTTTCTTCTACAGTACTATATGTATATGTAGTTGTGGATTGAGAATTTGCACGAGAAAGACAAGAAACTAACACATATAGAGCCGAGAAAAGAGCTGTTAGTAGTTAACAAAATGTTCTTCAATCTTTTTTTTACTTTTCCAAAAAATTGTGTTGGTGTCAAGCTTTGTATTTTTTTAACTTTTCCAAAAAAATTGGGTCGGTCGGGCAATGGAAAACAAAACATTTTATTGGGATGGCCTAGTAAATGAGAAAAATATTTCAATCTCACTTTCTGTACCTGATTTTCTTTAAAGTCTGGTTTCCTAAAGTCATATCCCAGTTGTGCACTGTAGTTGTTGCCAAAACTGAAGCATTCTCCTTCCTCTGTCCACACAAAAGTGTGTCTAGTACCACAAGCCACACCCTTGATTCTGGTACCTGGGGTGACCCCCAGGGGAACTAGGTGGGGCTGGAAGGTGGTCTGGGTGTCTCCTACACCTAGTTGACCACTATTACTGTTACCCCAACTGAACAGTCGACTATCATCTAGAAAAAATAATAATAAGTACGAAATATACAAAATCTTCAAACAGTATGTTGTCTGTGAGAGACTGTGTTGAAACATTCATTGATATGATTACATAATAACCATGTGAAAGTTACAAAATAGATAAATAATGTATATATTATTATTTTATATTCTTTAACTTGTTATTATTTTGGTGATATTAGCTTCTGGGCAACCTTTCATAAAGATGCAGCATACATACAACGTAATAATATAATTATACAATGTAATATACATTACACTGTACATGTACCATGCATGTTACTACATGTATATCAGCTCAAGTGAGACAGCACAAGCTCTATGTCACGTAAATGCAACACACTTTATAGATTTGAACTACAGACTAATATATAATATACAATTATGTAATCTGCAGGTACTCCATTTATAATGGCAAAGGAGCTAATGAATTACATATTGCAGCCAATTTTAAACCTACCCAACCCCTCCCCAGGCATATTTGAATTGTTTATAAATCTGCCCCTTTGAAACAGGTGCAACTTAATTTCTTTAAAATATTGAGAGGTAAAATTTGTTGTCTTTAAATTTGACTCTTTGAAAAATACCACACTCCCCATCTGACCTTTGCTGGCAAAATTGTCCCACCCCAGAACTGATAAGTTGTCGATTGCCGTAGGTGCAGGGATAGAGGTGTTGGGCTGAGGTTTAGAAATTGACTGATACATAATAATACTGCATCAATATATTTAATGACTTTAGATGATTAAAATTGACACAACAAACATTACTCTGCAGTGCAGCATTATAGATACTGTAGTTCACAGACAGGTGAATTGCTTGCACCCTTGGGAGGGGAGAAACTCCCTATGTAGATAATGCGGCACTGATGGGCTGGGGATGCTCATCACATCGGCCGTTTTTATACTAGAGACGTCTATTAAGCCATCTAGAAACTGCTTAGACGTAGTGTAAAAATGGGAAATAAGACAGACAGAGCTAGAGTTAAATAAATTTATCTTCATCTGCTAAGTGCGTCTGAACGATGCACTTAGACGTCTAAAACATCTAAGAGGTGTAGTATTTATAAATACAGACGCACTAAACTTGGACGCACTTAGCCAGTCATGCCAGGGCTTATTGGAAAACAATTTATGAAAGCAATAACCATTTCTCCACCATAACATGTTCATCTGGGTTTCCTTCTTGCCATGTGTTTTGGCTTATGTGCACATCACACAAGACAAAAGAGTTTTCGCCAGCCCATATCGTCATCCATATTCTCTATAAGACACTATTAAAAATCATGAAAATATCAGTTAAGTTTGTGGTTTTGGATTGGTATCTCTTAGGGGTAAAAATAAATTTGAGTCATAATTAACCCCAGACCTACAAGGTACTTACCGGAATCTCATTTTATGGGTGTGGCTCAAATTTATATTCCTCTTAAAATTTTCGATGAGAATCCCCATCACTTTAATATGGGAGTCGGTCCTGCATGGGGTTCAAGTGACCACCACACATGTACATTTATACCAATATCCTGATTGTACATACCTGTAACAACAACTGTGTGACTTGAGCCACATGCTACGTGGGTCACCTGACCACTCTGTCCCACCAACAAAGGGTTCTTAATACTACTGTTGATAGGGACATCATTTGGATGTCCATGTCCATGCTGGCCAAACTCGCCACAGCCCCATGCAATAAGGAACCCCTCTCGGGAGGGCCCAATATTATAAGTGTTACCATCTACTGGTGCCGATGACAAAAGCTCTGTTTCACCTTCCGATGTAACTTCAAATAACTCATTTAATGTACACATTTCATCACTGAATGGCTCTGTTTCTTCTTGAAGGTCATCCTGGTTTTGATGATAAAGTAGTTTGTTTTCAGTTGTGGTAGTACCATGACCAAGTTCACTACAGCTTGTCGAGTGAATAAAAGACAGATTGTCTTTCATTTGTTGAAGTTCCAGGATATCCATTTCAGTCTCGGTTATCTAACCTTGCCCATCCTACGTTTATTCATCGTAATCAGTGTTATACACAGCTGATCATGCCGATGCGCGAGATATTTAAGTTAATTAAAAGCTTTAATTCACTGGCTGTAAATGCAAATATAAGTTACTATAAGTTATATAATAGTGCGTTAACTTATTACGTCAAACTATAATTATCACAAATTGACGACTGGAGCATTCCTTGAGCATATCCTCGATCATTCTACCAGTTGATCTTCATGATGTAGTTTGGCGAGTTTGAAGTTCTGACAGTTTCTATGCCGAATCCATCACAAACTTTTAAAGTTATGTAAATTGCTCGGGTTCCCTTAGTAGATATTCCTGAATACCATTGCGTTGAGAGTTATCTTGGATTATCACGCCAGGGACGGCCATCCATGTCGATAACCTGGAAAACTTTTAAATGTTGCTGGCACCCGCCATTTTTGACTCTGTTTACCTTGGAAATTCGTGACACACTCGACAAGATGTCGGAAATTTGTCGGAATAACATCGGAAAATAATTTGATAATCAGGAAAAAGATGAATAAGGAACTAATTTTTTTCCGGTAATTTTTTTTTACTAAGTTGGTTTCTTTTGGTTTTATTTCGTCAAAGATACAGTATGTTTTATAAAGTTGTTTTTTTTCGTGTTCATAAGGCGGCCGGCGGACGATCGAATTACCGACGAGGAACCGATCCGATCGAGCAAGGTGTCGCGTACGGTCCACCTCTCGTTCGTTCAGAACTGACAGAACTCATGTGCTCTAAACAAGTCTTCATACAGCCAAATAGTCTAATATCCACTTTATCAGTACAGCAATGGAGCCAAGGATTGATCCTTTTCGGTCTCTACTACTCTCTATTGCAAACGAATGTACTAAAGAAGACTTTACCAACATGAAATTTCTTTGTGTTGGGTTTTTACCTGAAGGCCACTTAGAAGCCATTTATAATTCGAGGGAACTCTTCACCGAACTCCTCCATAACTGCCATTTGAGTACTGACAAGAGAGACTGCTTAGCGTCCCTGCTATACCACATAGGACGACATGATCTAAGGAATCGACTGCTCGGGAAACAAGGTAACCACGGACTCATGAGTCGATCATGGGAAGTACATGTAGTTTTAATATACTCATAACTCATCGATATTTCTTTGCCCGTCGTCGTCGATGAGGCTGTAAAGTTTCACACAGCTGCATTTGTAGAGATATTAAATTTATGTCAATTTAAACTAATGTAAGTTGAAGTTAAAAGGCGCTAAAATATCGGAGGAATTGCTCAAACGGTTCAAAACTGGTAATAATTTGTACATCATGTCACGTGCAAGATCTTAATATATTATATTTATATCATTAAGCTTAAAGTGCACATAACGTTTATTTTGTTATCATCATTATCGATTCTACATCAAGTTTTGAGTACTTCTGTGAAGAAAGTTTTGGTTTACAGAGAATACTCGATGTTCTGCGCTTGTTTGAAATCGTGAAAATGTGACCTTTCCTGACCCACGACCGCGTAAGTAAAAGCCTGGGTCGATCCCTGGGTAGACGTCATATAATTAATTCGACTTTGCAATAAGTTGAATAAATACTTAACATATTGACTAAAATGACTTTTTTCTTGACTAACAACTCGCAAACAGTGTATATTCTCTATAACTCGATGTTGTTGTGATAGAAAGACACCATGGAGAATAATGCATTAATGAGATGACGTCAACCCAGGGATCGACCCAGGCTTTTGCTTACGCGGTCATGGGTCAGGAAAGGTCACATTTCCACGATTTCAAACGAACGCAGAACATAGAGTATTCTCTGTAAACCAAAACTTTCTTCACAGAAGTATTCAAAACTTGATGTAGAATCGATATTTATGATAACAAAATAAACGTTAGGTGCACTTTAAGTTAAGTAAAGCTTAATATTATATAATTATGATGTACAGAGACAATATTAACATTAGTTTATACACTGCTTAACCAGTTACAGACAGCTAGTACACACTGTTTTAAGTTACTGTTTTTATTACTAACCATAAACATAATAAGAGTACACAGTCATGCAGTAGCCTGCGTTTCATCCGAACAAAACCTTGTTATTGTCGTCTGCGAACCAGCGACGGAAAGCTTGTTCTAGACCCCCAGCAGCGTACCGTGATTTGAGTACGCGTTCTGATTGGCTTTTAAAAATGCTTTTTCTCACACGCCTTCTGACTGGCTATTTTGAAATGACTAGGATCGTCACGCCATGCGATAGCTCCAACAGCTGGTTACATCAGCACGACATTCCATTCCCCATTTGTCTAGACCAATTACCGCGTAAATGTACAAATTAAATAAGCAACGACTCGCTTTTGTCGGCATTTTACACGAGCTCACTAGTTCAGCCTAAAAATAAATGAGTTCTTCCAAAATATTTGTTATTTCTTGATAAAAGCTAAGAACAGAATATATACCAAGCTATTTGAACCGATTCTACATCCATATTTTTAAGTTTAGCCTCTATATTTCCACTAACGATTTCCTGCCAGACGAGTGTTCTGGCGCGAGTGGTTCTTGGATTCTGGGGAGACTAACAGGTGACAGGCTGGTGACAGTTGAATGGCAAGTCAGAAGACGTGTAAGAAATGAGCATTTTTAAAAGCAAATCAGAACGTGTGCTCAAATCACTGTACGCTGCTGGGGTCTAGAACACGGTTTGTGTCGCTGCTTCGCAGACGGACTATACCAGAGAAAAGTCCGGATGTGACGCAGGCTATCATGCAGTTGTAGGAAATAATAAGCTCCTTGTTGACCTTTATTGGCTCTATCAATTCCAAACTTGCCCATGCCATGATCTCCTCGGGAATTTGTGGGGCATTTGACATTTTTCAATCAGAACATTGCAAATACCTCACCATGGGGCTTTGGAACAAGTACAAATCTCACCAATTGCCTAACCCCCCCCAACTTTTCTTTGCTGGCAAATGCCCCACCCCCAGGACAGAAACTCAGTCAGATGCTCCATGTATGCTGGTGGAGGGGGGGGGGGGAATGGAATGGGCAGGTTTGGAATTGATAGAACCATTATCTTACCATCCAGGGAGGGGGAGGGGTCAAAGAGGCAATTATTGCAGAATCCAGTTTGGAAGGAATGGTACATGCAGGTTCAAAACCCTGATTTCCAGGTTGTGTTTCAGTCAATTCCAAACCTTTTATTTTATTTTAACACTGCTGCAAATAATGTTCTATACAAAGAAAAAAAAAAAAGTACAAGCACCTTGGGTAAAAGCAACTACAAGCAATTCGAGTACACACAATCTTTGTTGCGAGCATTCGAGCAAAGGTCTTAAAAATGACTAGTACTTCCAAATTTTGATTGGCCATTTGGTAGCCCTCATCTATAGTTAGAACTTTGATCAAAACTTAATATCAAAAGTTGAAGTTATCTAATGACTAGTGAAAATACATACATGTATTTCTTCATTGGTTTTGCAATTTAAGAACACAACCAATCAATTTATGAGAAAGAAGAATTGAAAATTAATATATGTTACATTCCTTTGCCAGTGAGTGTTCCAGTCCTTATGCAAACCATTTCTTAACAAACATACATTAAGTGTATGTCATCATATGACTTTCTCAACATTTGTCTGAAAATCATTTAAATTGTCACTAAATAAACCAACTAATTAATATATTAGCAGACCAATGACCAAATGTTGAGGGTTCCAAGTTGCCTTAGGACTGCGCATAAGGCAGTACTTGAGAGCTTGGTTACCTGGCAACCAAACAACCCAGAGCACTGGGTCACACATTAGTGGACAGAAGGATGGAGGGAAAGCTGCAATCGATATCGCAGTGACATGCAACTGGCAGCAAACTTCAAACCACAAGCAAAAACAACCACTAAAAGTCCCAGATGAAAACCAACCCAGGGTCCTGCAAGCACACTACGTACAGGTCCCCCAATAGTCACTGGATATTTAACCATGCATGCCAAAATTATAATGACTATTCAGACTCAATTAAGTTTTGTGAACATGCTTCAGCTCCCACTCTGTTTTAAGAAGCCAATATACATGTACATGTGAGTGACAGTTTTATTTGCATTACTTTCCAGAACCAATAATAACTGGAGCCTTTCAACACTGGGGAGGTTTACCTTGTAAAACCCCCAACTTTGTTGGTCGTGATGAAGAATGCCAGGTTGTGTTATCCAAGCTCACGTGTGGGGCATGCCAAATTGTCACAGTCACAGGTCCTCCAGGGTTTGGCAAGTCTAGTGTGGCCATTCAAGTTGGACATGAATTATTTGCGTGTGGAATAGCTGTCTATTATTTATCACTTAGGAACTGCAGTTCACTTTTTTGCATGGCAAATTCTCTTCTAGGTGCCCTGGGAATAATAGCCAGCAAGTCACCGATAGACCAGGCAATGCATTGTGTCATTAACTTAACCCAACAGACTGTGATTGTACTAGATAATGCAGAGGACATGATGTTACCTTCAGCACGGGATGACTTCTGTAATTATGTAGAAACAATTGCTGAACGAGCATTGTATGTTCGTCTACTTATAACATCTCGTCTTTCAATGACATTCTTCAATGTGGAGACATTCCCATTATCATTAAATGTGCTCAAGCCAGAGTATGCTCAAGAGTTGCTGAAAAGATCAGATCCTCATCTTCTTCATGAAGATGCTGAGAAGTTAGCTGAACTGTGTGGTGGTGTTCCTCTAGTGTTACGCACTACAGCATCACTTCTTGCCAAATCCATTGACCCAAAAGCCTTGATCTCAGAGTTCCAGAAGAGCCCAGTATCAGCTCTGAAGTCATTCAATCTAACTACCCTCTCTCATGACCACCAGATATTCTATTGTTTAAACATCTGCTTCTGTCGGCTGAGTCCTGAACTTCAAGTTGACTTAATTTCACTGTCTGTGTTCCCAACAACTTTTACAGCACTTGACGCACCATTCCTTTTGAAAGAACATTCAGAGTATACCCTGGAGATTCACCTCCATGAATTAGTTGATAACTCCCTTCTTCAGTTTGACCCTGTGTCCAAGCAGTATGCTATGCATGCAGTTATTCAGTCATTTTGTGTTGATAAGGCGAGAGGTGAGGACTTCAAGCTTACGTATCAGTATGCCAAGAAAGTTTTCAACCTGCACTACTTGGGTTTACTGAGGCAGCTGCATGACTGTTTCCTCTCCAAGGAAGCAAGTAGAGCTGGGCAAACATTTCTGATAAACCGACGGAACATTCGGCAGGCCATGCAAGATGCTGTCCATGACCCTGAGCTGCAAGATGCATGCATTGACTTTGCAAACGAAGTGGCACCTTTCCTTGCCAAAGCATTGAGGAAAGAAAAGTTCTTGTCCGTCTTTGGGGTGTACACTGAAGTGTGCAAAAACAAAGGTGATGAGAAAAGATACAGTGACTGTCTGACGTCGGAGGCCTACTGCATACTATCTCACTGTGCCTGTCACCTGCCTTGTCCTCGAGCTGTTAAGAAGTTTGAGGAAGCCAATGAGATTCAGACCAGGCTTGGAGATGAGTCGTCTGTAATGCATGCACATTGTTTGAGTAAGTTAGGTCGTTGCTATGCACAGACCAAAGATCTGGACAGAGGGCTGGGCTTGATCAAAAGAGCTCTTGCAATAAGAGAGGATCACAAGGATGAGTTATGCGTAGCAGTTGCATACAAGGACTTAGCTGGTATGTTAACATGCATATACATCAGTTTGTATGTAACATACAATATAGATATGATATTAGACAGAAAGTAGATGTTAATGTGTTCAGTGTGAGATAAGAATTACAGTATGAATACACTATATTTATTTCTGGGCTTAGAGTCATTGCATTTCAAAGAAAAAAGCTATTGCTGACCAAGACAGTACAAAGGATTTTGACACCATAAAAAAAATTATGTTTAACGACCACCTACCGACCACTTACCAACCACTTACCAACCACTTACCAACCACATACATTTTGTATACTGACCACTTTTTTATGCTGCAGATTGTTCACTTTAGCCTTGTTTGACTAAATGCACTCTTTTTAGAGTAATCCTGTATTAGTGAAATCAAAATAACTAAACCCAAATAAAATGGAAAATCTGTGTACAGGGGGGGGGGGGGGTGGGGGGGGGGGGTGTTGTACTCTGAGATCAAACTCATGAGGATACTCAGGATTTTCACTATAGTCCATACTGTCTTTTGACCACTCAGTTGACTGGAAGGTCATGGAAAACCTTGCAAAATTAAGACATGCAGAGGCTGCCAAAAAAACGTAACTCCAATAAAAGCTAATAAAAAGAGTAAACAGGCGCAACTCTGACATCCTCTCCAAAATAAATCCGAGACTCCAAGACCCTCTCCAAAAAAACCGAGACTACGAGACGGTCAAAGTAAAGAAAAATCGAGACTCCGAGACCCAACCTAAATGTATCAAATGTGAGATTTCAAGACTTTACCAACTTTTTGCAAGACCCTCCATTTTTCTTAACACCATTTGCTACCCCTATATACATGTACATGTATATAGATGTACATGTAGCAGTACATGTATATTGTGTCAGAATAAACTTAAGGCAATCATTCTAATCTATCTACGTGTATCTATTATAATATTTATATGTACAGTTTAAAAGTAATTAAGCATTCCCAATTTTACAAACTTAAGCAGCATGCCTACCGACCTTCTATTTTTTTTAGATTATTAAATTGGAGAATCATTCTAACTTTTAACTGATGCATATTCCTCTGACATTTATTAAATCATCCATTGAGGAGAAAATAATGATCAAATTTTGGACTTGTGGAGACAAATAACTTATTTGATGCCCCACAGCTTTTGCTCTCCTGGGCCTGGTTGTTCAAAGCCTGATTAGTGTTAATCCTGGATTCACTCTGCACAGAACCTATTGGTTGTCATGGAAATTAACCCTGGATTAGCACTAATCGGGCTTTGAACAACCCGGCCCTGGTTGCTTAAAGTCCCTAATACTGGGACAAGTTTAGCTTGTCATTAGCTGCGGTTACACTACCCCAGATAAAGTCATTTACCCACTAAAACTGGCCCCAATAAAATCCATCTGGGGTTTGAATTTACCTGGGTATAGCGGTTACACGAAGACCATTGAAAATCACGCCCCAGTAACTTTGTGGCTTTGTTGATCTTCGCTTCATTGATCAAAGCAATCATGCCTCTCAAGAGCTGTCAGATCCTCGAAATTTCATTGGCTGAACTATCTGGGGTTGACCCCTAAGACTTATCTGGGGTGCTATATCAAGGGAAAGTTCCATTCTTTCGTAACTTAATGGAAATATATACCTACATGTACTATTATTAGGTATGTTTTCTCCTGGGGAAATCAGTTAGACACGAAAACACGAATTTACCCAGGTGAATTTCTGATATACCTGTACCTAGTAAAACTGGTCTAGTATAAATGTATAAACGCAGCTATTATGTATCAGTGCTTTGTATGCTTATAATAAAAAAAGCCTTCAAATTTGAAACTTTGAAATTTATAACGTGACCTGAAACAACCATTGGAGCTGATCAGAGCCAGGACCCAGCTAATCCACAGATCGAATTGGAATTTAGCATGTTGGATTTTGCGGAGGGAGGAAAACCGAAGGACCTGGAGAAAAACCCTCAAAACAAGGGTGAGATACCAACAAACTCAACCCCCATATGGTGCCGCATTTGGGAATCGAACATGGGCCACAGAGGTGAGAGGCGAAGCACTTAACCACTGCACCACCTCGGCTCCCCTTGCAACTCAGCTGTATAATCTCCACTATTGTGTACAGCACACAACACCTTTCAAAAAATATATAATTATCTTCTGGCAAATGTGGAGAATTGGCCATTTTTACTCGAGGTAATTAAAGTTTTCCCTGAGGTTTTTTTGTAGGTTGTACAGGGACGGATTCATAATCTGATCAAGGGGGTGTCCGAGAGGCCCCTGAAGGTGGACATGAGTGGTGGAGGCACAAAATGACGGCTGCCACATAACCCTTTGTTCTGAGAAAGTCACGTCTAACATTGTTACAATGTATGTAACAATACAAGGTGTGTGATGGAGCTGGGAAGCCACAATGCATTGCGCTCCTCATTAGAAGTGTTGTCACGTGACCTCACTGTCGGTCGGTCATTCACTTCAGACTTTCATTGAGTGAAGACGTTTATATTTCCCACCTCCTCTCCTTATCCATACCATGTTCTTCACGTTTTTGTGGCCCTCACCTACATTGTAATACTGGGCCAAAATCATTTAACAGATTGTAAATATTTATCGAATGATAATTTGGTTATAAATATATTTATTAAAAGCGGCTTTGGGTTTTTGCCCTCAGCCATTTTACTCCAAATTATTTTGGTGTGTGTGCTTTGTTTATAGTTGATGCCCAGTAAACTAGCCCAGTCAATGCACACTAAAATAATAGATAAGTTGTCCTTAGACTAGTATATCAATCATCTTAAGTTCTGTATGATATAGCTCAGGGGGAAAACATAAAAGGGGCCTTCATGTCTAAGGCTCTTTTTGTGTTAACATGCCTCAACTTGTGTAACCTAAATTTCAAAGTGGTGCCATTTCTCGAGCTTTTGATGGATTTCAATGCACTACACGGCAATACAATGTTCTCTTCCTGTAGATTAAGTTTAATCCAGGAATTTTGATGTATTTTGATTAGAAATACCTGAAATAGCGTTTTTCTAACCTAACCCTAACCTCTAGCTCTCAAATAAAGAAATTATGGGATAGATCTGAGACAAAGGCATTATGGGATCGAAAGGCCAGAAAAGTCAGAGACTGTCGTTTACTCTTAAAAAAACACTGAAAAGTGCATTATTACCTCTTACAGTGAACAAGAACACAAGACGTAACATGTTAACACCTTTGTGTCTAAGGCTCTGATTGTGTTAAGGTGTCTCATACCTACATGTAGGGGTGGATTTAGGGGGTGAGAGGCCCCCCTTTTGTTGGGTGGGATACATGCCCCTGCACCCCCCTAGCTAATCGTGCCTATATGGCATAAGGTTCAGCTTATGCAGCGGCCCCCTATTTCTGCATTTCTTGGATCTGCCCGTCTTATTTAATCATGGAGTCTCATCATTACAATATAAAAGATGCTCTTCCAGAGAACCGTGAGCAAATCATATAAAATTACAATCATAAAAATACTATTATATAACTATTATAACTAACCTAAAATAGTCACACTTTAAGTTAATGAATTGATAAGAATACTATAAAGTTACAAGCTTAATAATTAACGAACTGAAGTGCTACATGTAGGTTTGAGGCAGTCTGTTGGTTAGCAGATACGTGTAGGTTGTTCCATAGAATATAGCTCCTCTATAGGAAAAACGTTTTTTTCATGATAATTATGGCTTCCATGTTTATTAATTTATTAATTTATATTTTAACAAGAAGCTCTTTCACACCAGTGATTTTCAAAGAGGTCATGCAAAATAGTAATATAATATAATGCCTAGAAAACTACATACAGTGTAAATAGGAATAACAGCTAAAATGTTAAAAAGAGCACATGAAACACTACGATTATAGCTTTGGCTACTGCTAATTAAAATTACTAATTAAAATACAAGCTAATAAGAAAATGAGCTAATAAAGCAGAAAAATATTATTTATAAACTTCTAACATTGGTGTTGCTGTGCCTAATGCCAGCACTAAGATTGTTCCAGTCCCTTACAGTATGATACACTAGGCATTGTTTGCCCCAGTTGGTTTTTACAGCTGGCAGACGAAAGTCATCACCATAGTGTATGTACAAGTCATGTAACTATAAAAAATGAGGCCGACTCTAATTTTATATATTACTTCTAAAACGTCTTAATCTTATAAACATCATTAAACATTCATTTCTTTTGTTTTTTTCCTCATGAATCATTTATGAGTTTTAGAAGTTATAATGATGCTGTTCATTCGAGATATTAAGACAACTACGGTAGTCTAAATGGGATGTTAATAGACTGTTTTTACATTTGAAAATGTACAAGCATCTGCATGGACAGTCTGCGCTGGGATAAATTCTGGGTCTGGCGGGCATCAGTAGCCAAAGAATGTAGATGATGGCCAAGACTTTATTCTGCAGTATTTGCAAGCTCTGCATTAGAGTAAGAGTGTTGGGTCTATAGGTATGAATAGACTACTGTCAGAACAGTGCAGGCTATAGGCGTGTATATGTCACTAGTTTTAGTAAAAAGTTGAGAAATAATTATATTGGGGGACCACACCTTTAATTAGTTTCTTGCATGCTGTCGAACCCCCCTGGATCCACCACTGATGCATGAGCATGCACATGCAATAATGACTGGACTCACTTTCCTTTGACCTTCAGTCTATGGAGCAGTGTGAATGGAGGCTGGGACAGGACTAGAATTTCGCATCTACAATCATGCAGTAACACTGATTTTATAGTACATGTATAAGGAGGTGTACATAATATATACATGACTGTATTCAGTAACAATGATGCTTCCATTTTACCATCAGCTGCTTACTCCTTCAATAGCCAGCACCATACAGCCAACAGACTGCGACATGAGAAGGTTCTTCCTGTCTATTTAACATACCTCAGTGATCATCCTTACACAGCCACTCTTATGGATGACATGGGCATCGCATACAAAGCTCTTGGTGACTATCGCAATGCCTTTACTTACATCAAGGAGGCATTACGCATGCGTGTGAAAAGTCTTGGCGACCATCAGGAAACAGCACGGTCAGACCATGACCTTGGCATGGTACTAGTTGCACAGAAAAGGTACAATGAAGCATTGGCTGCCTACCGCGAGGCACTGCGTATCCAGGACAAGATTCTGGGTGCTCACCAGGAGACCATTCGATCGCATCGAGAGATTGCACATGTGTTGAACATGTTGGGGCGGGTTGAAGAGGCATTAGATGAAGAGAAGTTGGCAGATGAGAAGAAAGAAGCTGCAGACTATCTTCAACCAGAAAACTGAGATACTCATTTCATTTGTGAATTACATGTATTTGTGATACAATGAATTGAAAGTTATCTGCCCCATAGACAGAGATGAATAACTAGGGCTCATGCATGTATGAGGGGATGCGTAAATCGGTGCGAATTTTGCCGTAAACACTATCTTGTGGTGGTCAATGTCTTATAATTGTGTTTGTAGTAAATTTTATCCTAGTGTTCAAAACAGAAGCTACACTGCTAAAAACATGTTATTTCTTAGTTTCTGATGGTCTGAGTATTTGTAGCTTAATTACCCTTGCCATAAAACTCTTATTCTTTGCAAAAAAACATGAATGTCCCACTTTCAGAATTTTACAATTTCCGCCAGTTTTGTATGTGCTGCTATCGTCCTTCATAGTCCCTGTGCAT
The DNA here is from genome assembly GCA_030867875.1 of Actinernus sp. WN-2022. Taxonomy (NCBI): domain Eukaryota; kingdom Metazoa; phylum Cnidaria; class Anthozoa; order Actiniaria; family Actinernidae; genus Actinernus; species Actinernus sp. WN-2022. The sequence continues at coordinate 38,137,000 of JAOWCC010000019.1, forward strand.
CACGTTATTCAGCTCTGTCTGCCCTGTATACATTGTACAAGTATGTATATAATGTATTATACATATTATATATTATATAGAAGATATTACATGGCCGCACAGAGATACAGATTTTATCTTCGAGTGTCGATGAAATATCTTACGAGAGAGCGCAGCAAATGAGTAAGATAATTATTTCATCAGCATGAGAAGATAAAACTTATATCCAAGCAGCCATGTAATGTTTCGTTTAATATATATTTTTTGATGACATACCAGTTTTCATGTCTCACTAAAAAGGCTAGAAATTTGTAAAAGCCAGTCACATTTTCGAAAGTGATATATCTTCACGTGTGGATATCATTTTTAGAAAGAAATTAATATAAACTGGTATTTCATATATCAAAATTTTATATTTATATAGCTACGTTTGTGTCTCAAAAGAGGTTATCTCTTACGTGTTGCGTAATTCATGTTGCAATAATTTGTGCCTTTTGCAAATTGCATTTTCAAAGACAGAAATACATTGATTTAATGGTACCGGTATGTCTGTTTAGGGAAGTCTGTGTGTGTGAGGCCAAACAAAATAAACATTGTTTCCTGTAACCCGACCGACCTGGATTCATGCCAACCTCAAATGTGTTATTGCTTTTGTCCAAGACTTGAAAAATATAAAATAAACAAAAATATAAAACATTAAAACAATGAAAAGTATGTAAACAATATAAAATTATTCTCGCTAAATTGTCTTCAGCACAATTGCATGAACATGACAACAACATAAACACAGGGTTGACCTAACTACCTAGTACCTGATTTTTTTAAGGTCGATAACAGAAACACATTTATTTTGTTTGGCCTTATAGTTATAGGTTAATTAAGTTTTAATTATTGACAATAGCATTATAATATAAAGAATTCACTTTTTCTAAACTTTTTTGGGGATTTTGTGGACCTGAATAATCCTTGAATCATGCAATAATAATGCAACTTGAATAACGTAATGTGCACAATTAAGTCGACCTTTTCTTAATAGATGTTTGTATTGTCTGTTTTAATAATACTAGTAACTGAGAAATAGCCATTAATGTTAATCTGGATTATTATATCACGGACGTATTGCAGTCTCACACAGACAGGGACAACTAAAGGTTTGTCTCACTGCATCTTGTAATTAAGATTTCAAAAATCTATAATAATTTTGCTAAATGTACATGTACCTTATATACATTGTAGTGTAATTTTGTAAGCCAATTAAGCTAGGAGGACTTGTTTTTCTGTAGTATCACGGTTGTTGTGGTAAGGTCAGGCAAAATCAGAAAAGAAAAAAATTGGGCAAATATTTCAGGGTATTATAATCATGGTCAGGCAAAGTCAGCTAGAAAACAAAAGGGGTTGGAAAACAGTCTTTCAAGTAATTACCCAGTGAGTAACATCCAATGGCTAAATTTAATTGGGACTTGATATGAGTGTAGGGGATGGGGTTAGCCTGAATTATTAATTATTATTATATATATTTTATTTTTTTTGGGGGGGGGGGGGGGGGGGGTCAGTCTCTCCTATTTGACCCTCTGGCTACAACCCTGATCATGTCTTCTAAATAAAAAAAAATTCTCTTGAAATTAAGTCACTTCTGGCAAATTTCAGATTCATCTACATGTAGATAATCAAAGCTGCTTCCATGTTTAACATTCTATTTGATAATTGGCAGAGGGCAATATATAAATAGTTTTCTCTAGGTTAATGCTTTTGAAAATACTGAGGTGTCATTCAATGGCATGGGTATATAGCTTAATCACTTTGTAAAAGAAAATACTAATATCTACTGTAACTAATAACAGTGAAGTACATTTTTTCTTAAAATCTGTTTTCTTTGTGTGTTTTTCCTTTTCTAGGATGATAAATTACAATAATAAATTTGAACTTTAAATGTCACTGTCAATGGAATTTAATGTTTGGATTTCTGAAATTGAATGTTTGGAAATTAAATCCTTGTTAATGTCCTAATGCCATTTTGAAACTGTTTTAATTGAGTTCAGTTACTATACAATGATCTGAAATAAAGTATATATTTCATCTACTTGATTCCTCAGGATGTTCTCAAGTATAATCGACATACTCTGCTAACTATCTTTTGTCTTAATGGGTCAGATGGAAGCTTATCTTTTTCAAGATTGACAGTGACTCCGAGATGCTGTTTCAATAAACTAATTTAATAGTGTAATATTATATTAAAACTATTAAAATTAAGGCACTGGTCTTTAATTAGGAGGAGCTGCAGGGGGCAAAGGCAATGTGGGGAAATTGGGGGGGAGGGGTAAACAAAACTTAAGCATGGTATTTTTCATTTGCACCTGAGCCCCCCTCCCCCTCTCTCCCCTCCCCCCTAATTAATGACCAGTACATGAACATGTAAAGAGCTGGTTTTATACCAATATAGATGTTAGTCCATTATTGAAATTTCACCATCATCCAAGAATCAGCTGGTGAAACTGGAAGGAGTTTGGCTTATTATGGCAAATCTATCATAATGGAAATAGTATTGAGCTTAAAGTACAAATGGAATGGCAAGTTGTAAACTAAATTAGTTACCCACTGGCTTTTTTTAATGTTTGATAACTGAGATGTAATATAAAATAAAATTAATAATGACATTAGTCAATGTACACTTGACATTGTGCTTTCAATATCTGTCAAGTGCAACTGTACATTGCTAAGGAACAAGATATATTATTTTGTAAGAGTAAATTAATATAGAATGTGCTTTTGATACATTTACCTAAGAATTTAAATTATTGATACATGTATGACTAATTTCTCTGCTGTTGGTAACAAAGAGTGAAGTGTGCCGAATAAAACATTAGGAAAGCATAAGCAACCTCATTCATTCAATGTGGCCCATAATGTTATTTGGTAACAAACAATATAGGCCTTTTGGAGGAACAGTCACAAATTATCTGCTGATATATTACTCCCCGGGGGGGGGTGGGAACTCCCTTATGTGAGGGGTACATGGATGCTCGTCGTACCTTTTAGGGGTCAAAATCAGGAGTTTGGTACCACTTAGGGTATCCACCATCAAACACAGACATTTCTATGTAAAGCGGTACCTTTTAGGGGTCGGGTGTCAATTGAACAAAAAAGCTGTTATCAATTTACATTTTTTTTATCTTTTAGGAGTCAAAATAAGCTTGAGCCACGCCCATTTTAGTACCTCTTAGGGGTCAAATCGAAAATGTCCGACGAGCATCCCTACCCCTTTTATATGGGAGTCCCCCCCCCCCCCCCCCCCCGGGATTCAAGGGCTTTTATATGGAGGTCTTTATATGATATAAAGACCTTGAATATCTAATGAGCTATATAAAGGCTCTTGGTCATTAATACCTAATTAACCAGGTCTTTATATTGATATTCACTAGAATGTTAGTGAAATAAAGGTTATAGAATAACAATGAATAAGTCGGTTAAATACCTCTAACCTCTACGACCCTCGGGATATATATGGCTGAATAATTACAAGCGCGCTGTACGTGCTATTTTTTGTTTTTAAATTACGGGCATCCCTACCCCTTTTATATGGGAGTTCCCCCCCCGGGGGGGGGGGATATGCTCGGATTTATACTCGTTGTCTTAATTTGACAATTTGGGCAAATCACGGTGACATTAATAATCCCTTCAGCTAACGCTGTTATCAATGGGTAGCCTGGAAAATAAGGAAACGATGATAAAATGTATATTTAAAATAACTAAAGCTTGGCTCAAACGTCGAATTTCTAATGATAAAGTGTCCGAAGACTACTGCAATGCTGATCAAATACAACGCTTGTCGAGGTTTATACGATATTTCGGCTGGCCAGTACCAGCCTTCTTCAGGTTTATTTTACAGTGGAGGTCACAAATGGATACAAGGCTTATATAAATTGCTAATTACGTAACTATGAGCGGAAATTACGAAATCGATGACATATGTTTTATACGATAGTAACACATAAAAGGAAATTACGAAATAGGTTTGAAAAGATAGTACAGATAGAGTAACAGCCGACAATAAAGGTCAAACGGTGAAATTACATTTCATCACGTCTATTCATTCCGAGTGGTTCGAGGGTTTTAGCTTTATAGATGAGATATGATTCACGTGCTTTTCTCACGGAATCGCGTTTAGAATAGATGACTTCTAAAGGAATAAGGAGCATGTCAGTACTAGAATGGTTAGGGCTGAGAAAATGTTCAGAAACGGCTGTAGGTTTAGATTTGATATTAGATTTATCTACAGGTCGTCTGTGTTCGTTAAAACGGTCTTTGAGGCATCGTTTTGTTTCTCCGATGTATTGTGAATTACAGTAGTGACATTGAACCATGTAAATTACGTTTTTAGTATTACATGTAATGTGAGATTTGATATGGTGAGTTTCGCCAGTTGAGGAAAAAGTGTATTGTTTGAGGCCATGTTCGATGTAAGGGCAGGTAATGCAGTTTTTACCGCAGCGATAAGAGCCGGGTGGCAATGGAGAGGTGTTAGTATTGTTAGGTAACTGAGCTCTTACTAAAATGTCACTTATGTTATTACAGCGGCGGTGGGCTACTAAGGGAAGATTTTTGAAAATTATTTCGGAACGTTTAGATGAATAGAGAATGTTAGAGTGTTTATGAATTATTGATGAGATGTTAGGTAGTGCTGGATTATATGTAATGATAAAAGGAATACGGTCTGCATCTGGCTTGGGTTTGTTTTGTAAAGCATGAGTTCGAGAAATGTTAGATGCACGTTGTATTTGTGTCTTAAGGAAAGTAAGATTATAGCCGCGTTTGTTAAGGTATGTTATTAATTCATTAGTGCGTTTATTAAAGCTATCGTCCGAAGAGCAAATGCGGCGAAGGCGAAGTGAAAGGCTATACGGGATAGAGTATTTAGTGTGACCGGGGTGACAAGACGTTTTAAGAAGGTACTGGTGTTTGTCAGTGGGTTTGGTGTACAAGTCTGTTTCTATAAGTCCGTTTTTAAGTAAAACGTTAACGTCGAGAAATGGGATGTTAATGGCAGAATGGGAAGAAGTGAACTTGATGGTAGGGTGGAGGTTATTGAGATAATTAATGAATATTTTCAGTCGATCCAGTCCTTCGGTCCAGATCACGAAAATATCATCAATATATCTCAACCACGTGTGTGGCTGGTAGGGTGAATTAGATAGTGCGTCACGTTCGAATTTGGCGAGAAATAAGTTGGCGAAGGAAGGAGCCATTTTAGTACCCATGGCTGTTCCATGTATTTGTAGATAGTGTTGTTGATTAAACGAGAAATTATTCATAGTAAGAATCATGCGTATAAGGTCGCAGATGGTTTCTGTGGGTACATGTTTATTATCGCGGTTACGAAGAAAATAGCGACAAGCATCAATGCCTTCATTATGCGGAATGTTAGTATATAAGGAGGAAACGTCGAGAGTTACGAGCAAAGCGTTATCAGGGAGCTTGTTAAAGAGGGAAAGTTTATTAAGAAAGTCAGTAGTGTCCTTAACATAAGAAGGAGTGGTAGTAACTAACGGTTTAAGATGATAATCAACGAATTGCGAGATGCGTTCTGTGGGGTGGTTATTAGAGGATATTATGGGTCGTCCAGGATTATTGTTTTTGTGTATTTTAGGTAATATGTAGAAGCGTCCTGGTTTGGCGTCGTTATGTACGAGGTACTGTCTTGTTTTCATATCAATCATGTTTTCGTTGAGCATACGATTAACGTATTCTGTTACTCGATCGTTTCTGTATGTCGTTGGTTTTGTCGGCATCAAGTTGTTTATAAAATGTAGGATTGTTAAGTTGTCGATTACATTCGTCGATGTACCATGTTTTGTCCATTACAACTGTTCCCGATCCTTTGTCAGCGGATTTGATTACCACGTCGTGTCGTCGTTTGAGGTTATATAAGGCTTTACGTTGGAGTTTAGAAAGATTGTCAACAATACTGGTAGGTTTCGTTGTAAGTATGTCTTGTTTAACGGCGCTTAAAAAACCATTAAGTGCAGCATCTCTGTCTGTAGGAGGTGTCCAAGAGTCGTGTCGAATTCAATTCGTGAATAAATTCGACGTTTGAATCAATTCAATTCGACTAGTCGAATTTGTGTCGAAAGTTCGACTGGCCTTGCCGCACTATGCGGCAGAAGTGCGACATGATTCAAACGTCGCATTTCTGTCGAATCGAATCTAATACATACCGGAGCCGGGGTGGCGCAGCGGCGGGTGTAAAGTACAGGTCAGCTAGGTCACTTCTTGTTTACTCCTGTGAACACTAGCTCTAGGTGAGTGAGAACCCGTAGTTTACCTGTGAACTCGTCCGATGGTTAGGGTTAGGTTTGTGGTTAGGGTTAGGATTTGTCTTAGAATTAACAACCTGACCTGTACTTTACACCCGTCGGGTGACGCAGTGGTTAAGCGCTTCGCCTCTCTCCTCTGTGGCCCAGGTTCGATTCACGGACGCGGCACCATATGTGAGTTGAGTTTGTTGGTATCTCGCCCTTGCTCCGAGGGTTTTCTCCGGGTTCTCCGGTTTTCTTCCCTCCTCAAAAACCAACCTAAATTCCAATTCGGTCCTAGAGTTCGTCGGAATATTTAAATATAAGCCTCTGGCTTCAGTTGGGAGACCCGGTACCCGGGGGGGGTACTCCTGTTTGTGACGTATTATGTATGTGCCGCCCGGGTGGGTCAGGGTTTTGAGCTCAGTTTGGGCAGGTAGGGTCAGGGTTTTGACCTGATTTGGGCAGATCAGGGTCAGGATTGGAGTATAATTTGGGTGCTGTCAGGGTCGGGGTTCAGTATTTTTTAGGGAGTTAGGGTTCAGTTTTTTTTAGCTACTATGTCGAAAAAAAAATATTCTGTTGCCGCATTTTGATCGCCTGTCCACATGCAAGCACTGAGGTTCCCTTACATTGTGACGCCGCTAATTCGTACTTCAGTACTTATCTATGTACTCCATCTGCTGATTTGTTTACCCAATACCACGTCCCGACTTGAAATGTTCCGTATTTTGCATGCAATCCCGGTACGCGGTATACCGGCCGGGATATATATCCGACCGTGTTTTTAAAACAATTTAAAGAAGGGGCAATAAGGGTTTTTTCCCCTAAAAAGGGGGCAATCAGGGTTTTGGAGCTCGGATTGGGTCAAACAGGGTCAGGGTTTGAGTCTCTTGGCCTCACATACATACCCATTTTTCATGTAAGTACCCCCCCCGGGACCCGGTAACGGCTTCCTGTATCTTCGACGTAAAATAAACCATTTAAGCTTTTTTTTATAACATACGTAGTTATGCTTATGTTTTGAAGGATTTTTTCGGTAACAACACATGTGATGGCAACACTGAATTAAAGCCCGGTTCAAACATTGTATTTCTGCCGTGACTTATTCAATTCAATAAGTTTGGCAGAAATGCGACAGTTGATTCATACATCGAATTTTTAGTGCGGCAAAAATGCGACTTATTAAATTCGACGTATGAATCAACTGCCGTATTTTTGCATTTGAGTAATCGTTTTAAAAACTCAAAACGGTACTTGACGGCGAAAATTTTATTAACCCGAGAAACTCCCGATAACATGAAAGCGAGGTTGTGACGTCACAACCAGAACACGTCGACCCTTCAAGAACTTCGACCTTGTTCATTCTATTTGTTTTTTGTTCTTGTATTAATATTCATGCCAAGTCGTTGCCGCAAGCTGGATGTGATTACTGCAGATAACCAGTTATGTGTGTGGCCTTCCCGATATTTGTCTTGCTCGATGTTAGACAAAAAATTTGCAGATGAAAAGGGATAAATGGACGCCGAGTTTGTCTTCAGAGCAAGCACGATTCAAAGTAGGTTGAGCGAACTCTTTATTATCTCATTCATTTCAAATCTGTGTCGCTTCAAGTATACTTACGGGAATAATGCATGGGGGGACTTCTTTGCGAGTTCTTTGATATAGTTTAGCTCATGCACGTAGACGAGAGTCGTACACGTTCGTTTTGCTTCTCATCACGCACACTCCATAGGCAGGTTTTAATAGTGATAGAGCCATCTGTCACGATATTCCTTCTTACAATTTTTTATTGTCTGTCTGTAGCAGACTTCTGATTCAAGGGGTCCAGCCCCGGGGGGGGGGACTCTCCATAACAGTAGACGGGGGTGATCGTCGGCAAAATCAATTTTAACCGTAAGGGATAGCACATTGGGTGTGGTCAACAGCAAATTTACCCCTAAGAGATAGCACATTGGGTGTGGTCGAAGAAATTTTTAACCCTAAGAGATAGCAATAAAACAAACACATTTTCAGTTTTCCTGAATTTTATTACGGTCCTTAAGACACCGCCATCGAGCGCATCTCTTTTCTGGTGACTGTTGAGAGTGCTGTCATCCAGTCTTCAAGTCCGTATTAGTATTAGCGTGAGACCCCCTAAGGGATAGCAGACTCTTTGAACACCCCTAAGGGATAGCAGATGGTAGAATTTTATACCCTAAGGGATAGGACGATCACCCCCGTCTACTGTTATGGAGAGTCCCCCCCCCCGGGGGTCCAGCTACTCTACGTTCGCCGGAAGATTCGCAAGACACGGTCGCCGGGATATTCGCAACGGACACGGTTGCCGGGAGATTCGCAAGACACGGTCGCCGGGAGATTCGCAAGACACGATTGCCGGGAGATTCGCAAGACACGGTCGCCGGGAGATTCGCAAGACACGGTCGCCGGGAGTTTCGCAAGACACGGCGGGTGGCCGGGAGATTCGCAAGACACGGTCGCCGGGAAATTCGCAAGACACGGTCGCCGGGAGTTTCACAAGACACGGTCGCCGGGAGATTCGCAGAACGGGTTCTTACAAAAGAAGAACAAGCGGATTTTGCGAAAAAAAGAGGAAGCCAAATAGTGTGGAGCGCAGAAAAGACAAAGCAGAGGGAAAAGGTGAACATGCACTCAAAGATACTAAGTCGAGCCAAAGCGGCGAGCGAACAATATTTAATCTATTGACTTTGTACTGTAAACGTAAGGCCGTTAAGTTAAGTTAATAGACCCTGAGTAGCTTCCACGGTTTCTTTGAACTTTTGATATATACGTATAACAGCAAAACCGTCAATACTGGTGAAAAGAGCACCTCGAAGTTAGTCGAAATCCCAAATTTGAGAGTTATATCTTGAATAGGAGCAAAGTTAGAGGCCCGCAAACTCGGAAAAGGAAATTTTACAGACGCGTGTATGGAAATTTTGATTGGGGGGCAAGATTCAGCAGTATCGACGGTTTTGCTGTTATACGTATATATCAAAAGTTCGAAGAAACCGTGGAAGGGTCTATTAGAATAATAAAGTAGTTATATTTGTATATTTTTGTCTCGTCTTTTTGCATGTGTGTGAAGGCGCGAGTGATGACGTAGACTCTTCCACAGAGTCTAGTGGTGACGTTCCGGAATCTGTATAATATTTAACGGCATTTGTATGGGATTTTTTAGTTTTCCATGTACAACGTCAATCTTGAATAAAACTCAACAAAAACCTGTACAGTGTCTTCTTGTGTTCCTTAACTATGTCTGTGCTATGTTACAGCGAATTTTAGCAAAATTTTCTCTTAAAATCCTATGGGTTAACTAAAAAACTAAAAAATCCCATACAAATGCTGTTAAATATTATACAGATCCCAAGCTTGGGCTACCTGTGTCGAAGAGACGTGTTCTGGTTGTTACGTCACAAGCCACCACATGCACAGTTGAGAGGAAAAGTAACCGGGCTTCCTGTGGTGAGACAAACCTTCGAAAAGACATCCTGAAAAATTTTTTTGGCCCAAAACAATCATTGAAATAATTTTAGGGTCATGTCCCCCTGATATTGTAAAATGTTGCCGGGAAAAAGTCAAAAATCGTGTCACTAGCCACTTTAATTGAATTAAATTCGAACGACGCCATCGTTTGAACCAAGCACAAGACGTTAACTCGACATAAATAATGTAATAGTTAATTTAATACTAAATTCTAAAAATATATCACCTAATTTCGATTTAAAGATTACCTCTTTTAAGGTCGGTACACCGCACACCCTTAGCTTGTGTGCGGTATTGTGTTCAGACGAGGGGACGTGTTGCAGGGACATTGTCATTTTATCAGACGCCATCTTGAAATCAGTAGAGTTCGTAAGGGCTTGTGGGAAAGTAAAATGACCCTTTGCAATTGCGATTTATTTATTTAATCATGTTGCATGAACGGATATGTTACATGAACAGTTCACACGAGGAGACAATCACATTTTGTCCCCGGGACTTGTCTCCTCAATTCAAACCAGTTTGAATTGAACGGACAAGTCCCAGGGACACAATTGTGTCCCCGCGACAAGATTTTTCATGAAAATTGAGTCGTTCACACGAGGGAATTTGTTCCTGGGACCTTCCGTGTGTACTGACCTTTACCTATGCCTCTGTAGAAATGATGACATATAGTCCATTCTTTCTCGTGCTGTGCGCATTATTAGTGAAATATTCGCTAAAAACTCTGGACCGTAATTTAAAAACAAAAAATAGCACGTACAGCGCGCTTGTAATTATTCAGCCATATATATCCCGAGGGTCGTAGAGGTTCGAGGTATTTAACCGACTTATTCATTGTTATTCTATAACCTTTATTTCACTAACATTCTAGTGAATATCAATATAAAGACCTGGTTAATTAGGTATTAATGACCAAGAGCCTTTATATAGCTCATTAGATATTCAAGGTCTTTATATCATATAAAGACCTCCATATAAAAGCCCTTGAATCCCGGGGGGGGGGGGGGGGGGGACTCCCATATAAAAGGGGTATGGGATGCTCGTCGGACATTTTCGATTTGACCCCTAAGAGGTACTAAAATGGGCGTGGCTCAAGCTTATTTTGACAACATTTTAAACTTTCGATGCCTTTTATTGCTATTAACATGTATCATCAAGCACATTCTTCGTTGTTGTTTTCAAAAGCGCTGTCATTCTCTAGCATTCGGTTACACTCGTTAACAGCAACAAATTGACACCCGATCCCTAAAAGGTACCGCTTTACATAGAAATGTCTGTGTTTGATGGTGGATACCCTAAGTGGTACCAAACTCCTGATTTTGACCCCCGAGGTACGACGAGCATCCATGTACCCCTCACATAAGGGAGTCCCCCTCCCGGGCCTTGAATACCTAATGAGCAATATATTGAAATTCACTGGGATCTTTAAAGTGCCAATGAACAATATTTTTTTATTTTAGATATCAATTCTAAATCAAGTGAATAGTAGAATGGTTTAAATATATTTTGCTTTGAATGCTGTGCCGCCGAGTTAAGGTTTTAATATCCAAAATGCTAATTACATGACGTCATGGGAGGTATCTGCAATCACTTCTTAGTGGTTGTGAATGGGCGTTTCTACTGATATAGGAAAACAAATTTCTAAAATCATTTTATTTCAACCATGGGAATAACACTGATAATTTGAAAACATTGTTTCATTGTTACAAAAAAAATGTATAATAATTGATACCTCCCCTGATGTCATGTAATTAGCATTTTGGATATTAAAACCTCCTTAACTCAGCGGCACAGCATTCAAAGCAAGATATATTGTACCATTCTACTATTCACTTGATGTAGAATTGATATCTAAAATAAAAAAAATAAGGTTCATAGGCACTTTAAGTGCAAGATCTCCAAGATGACTCGGCCTCCTCAGAAGAATAAAACAGTTTCTAACACTAAAAGCAAGAATACTGTATTACAGCACACTCGTCCAGTCCATCATGGACTATGGATCAACAATTTGGGGAACCACTTCTCAAGCGAATTGGGAAGTTATGGTCCGCCTGCAGAAAAGAGCAGCTCGGATAATTTTAGATGCCCCATGGTGTTGAAGTGTATGACTCAATAATTCCATAAAACACCGTTCTAGCGACCTGAAACACACATAGGACGACAAAACAACTTCAAGTAAGTCTTCTTCCTTTATTTACCTTATATTACAGAAGATCTGTAAATAAATTTATGTTATTATTCTGAGTTATCGGAAGAACTCCCATACAAACCTTGTTATACAGTCAGAACTTGGGCGGCCTGTGGTTAACCTCACTGCTTCCAATGATTATTGTAATTTGAAACTGTCTTTATTAGTGCTTAGTTGTTACTGTTATTAATCATCTATTTATTTATTTTCTTTATGTTGAAGGCCACGTGTATATTATCTGTACGATATTAAGTGTTACCCTCGATAAATACAGCAATATTATTATTATTATTATCTTAGTGACATAAAGGTTATCGAATAAAATAAAATAAAAAATGTGTCAAAAAATGAAATAGGAAAATAAAAACCTGCTTTACATGAATGCCGTGTGAACTAATTCAATTCGAAGTTGCTAAGAGTGCTTGCCTACCGCAGTTTCACCGGTAAACTATTCCAGAGTACCGTTCCGCTGTAGCTGAACTGACTATTTTTCATAAAGTTGGTGAGGGGCAGTGAAATAGCAAGTTTGCTCTCGGTGTCTCTCAGAGAATAATTCGTAACCGGCTACGTACTGCGGTCAACAAATTTTCCGAGACCATTTAGTGATACTCATGAATAATTAATGAGTTTAACAGCCAATCAGGTCATCCCATTTTGGTCAGGTGCATGTACCTTGATACACGATGAAACTCCACATGAAGATCTGATCTCCAATCAAATGACAGATGAATCTGGATGTCCAATAAAAATAAAAATAATATCTGTATGTCTTTATTCACCTAATAAAAATATATGAGATGTTACAATATTTAATACAAATCTCAAAAATTTAACGCACGTAGCTCACAATTAAGGACATACTAATTTATACTTAAAAATTAGCCTATTAATAAAGCTATTTTTGAAACGCTCGGTGTTTACAATGGTGCCTTACAATGGTGTTTACAAACAAAACGCCAGATCAAAGTTGCTCCGATTAGTTCAAAACACTGATCAAGACACTTGCATTTTAATAAGCATTTGAAGTAAAGGACAAGAAGGAAATAAACATCCACGTCTGGAGTGTTAATCGATCCTCTCGTGCAACCGGCTGCTAGTCCACCACACTATCAGTCCATTTCTTGAAACGACCGTAAGAAAATAACGATCTCAACCCAAGTAGTCTATAAATAGACCTTTCACGTATAAGACACATGTCTCACTTTTTGTTTTGTCTCATTTTTATAAAATCTATTGTTATGCATACACGTGTAAGAAGGGTATTAAAGTGAGATATTTGGAATGAGATAAACAAAGATCTGACTAATTAATCAACAAAAGAGAAAATCTAAAGAATCACTACGTAAACAATTGCTAATTTTAAAATAAGATTCATTCCAGAGATGATATTTCTGCATTTCTGGATTCAGAGGCTGATCTGTGATGGCTTAAGCGGCGAGAACGGCTTCTTATGCATGCTTCTCGACTCGTACCCTGGTTCCAGAGGTGCTCAGGTACGGATATACTGTAAGGTGCCGCGATCGAAGGAGTTTTGATTCCCGAAGGTACTCGACTCGAGTGAGAGTGCATAAGAGTTTTTTATCATGATCCGTAGACGTACGGCCCCGCTCGCGCTTTCTGTTCAAAACCATTTACAACAAGTGACGTGATGAGGGTCGTACGTTTTTGACGTGAGGTGGCTCGAAAAAGCCGTCCGGCTTTTTTAACTGCTTTTTCGTAAGCTTTTGCAGACCTATAGTCACTGCCTCTGCCATGGCAGGCATTATCGTCAAAAGATCGTCAATCTTATGAGGGTCCACAATAGGGTCCTCAGATCCCGCTTTCAGTTCCCACCTCGTTTTTTCTCTTAATCCCACCATCCCACCCTTCTTTAGACTTCTTTACGTTGAAATCCCGATCCCACCCTTATTTTTTTAACTACAATTTTTTTTCTGCGTTAATTATTACAATAATGATAACATGAAATACCCACCTTCATTAAAATCCGGATAGCTGCCAAGTAAACAGACTAAACACGATTTGATGATGTTTCTGACCCTTGGACGAACACGCAAAGTCACACAAACGGTACGCGACATGCTGTTGACATATGGAAGACGAAGATTGTTCGTTTGAAGAGTTAATCTGCATTAAACACACGGTCACGTGGAAATTATAATCCCGTATCCCGCTTCCCGCCCCCTCAAAAACATGAAATCCCGCTTCCCGCTCGTACCTGAAATCCCGCGTCCCACTCCTGTTTTTAGCTCGCATCCCGAATCCCACCCTCGAAATAAGCCCGATCCCGCCATCCCGCCAAACCTATTGTGGACCCTCTCTTATCATTCTTTGTTTTCTTCTTCTTCTTCCTCTTTTCTTTCTCAACTGCTAAAAGAATAACGAATAAAAGGACCCAATAAATCATTGTCAACAATCTGTAGCGTGTTAAAATAAAATGCTGCAGTCTGAAATTTGCTCCTTCCCCTGGAATACAGAAACTGTCATTTCCAGTAATTTAATTTACCTTCGTAATCCGTCCTCATCATCCCCGTACTCGTCGTCTTGAACGGAACGTTCTCTTTTCGTTGTGGTCTCTATTTTCTTAGCTGCTTTATGTAGAGGCCTTGTTTTTCTCTGGTTCTCCTACAAGATAGAAGCCATCTCTTCCGAAATTGGGTTCATCTATTCGTTATCTGTACCTTCCTTCATTGAACCACCTTCGCTACTACTAGTCCTGTATACCTGCTCTACATCCGCAGCAGCCTTTGCCTGTGTAGTTTGCCCTGTTGTTGTTCTGGTTGCGCTTGTGCTAAAATAGAACAAATGAAATGGCGTTAGATATGGGTACATTGACCTGCCGAGTTAGGTAATCGTAAAATGTAAATCGACTGGTAAGAAATGAAGTGACGGTAGACTACACGCTTTTGATTATTTTCTTTTAACTTTTCCAAACAAAAGAAGGAATTAATGAACAGTTCCAGTACCTCAAATAAATATAACACTTACGCTTGGCTTATTTTTCGGCTTATTCTTCTTCTTGCCGCTTCTCGTGTCGGTCCCCCAGGCTTCCCTATCGAAGAATAAGTACGCGCTTTCAACAGGCCCAAGCTTGCTAGCCATTAACTCTGCATATCGCAGTACTCTGTTTGGAAGGCGGCCAACGTTGGAGATGCCTTCCTTCACTACTTTAAGCTCAAGGCTCGGGTTTCTTGTGTGTTGTTTAGCCTTTTGAGGGTCTTTTTTCTTTAAAAAAAAAGCTTCTCTGCCTTTCCTATCTCGCAATCATCAGGACTTACGACAGGCTGCCCTGCGAACGCTGCTTTCATGAATATGTTTCTCTTCTCCATTATGACAAACACTTTTAATATTTTCGGGTCATATTTATACAGAAAACTTGTGAACATTCTTTTGCGCTTCAGTTTTTTAAACAATTGTTGTGATGTCTTTTTCAGGTTTCATAATTGGATGTGAATTAAAGAAGTATTCTCTTATTATAATTAGGTATTAACAAACTGTGCAAGCGTATTGTTAATTTTGACATTTCGAATTATATCCCTTAAACCCACCCGTGCCAATCAACGTGATAGTTGTCAGTGACACCAGGGAGGTGGTGCTCTCTTGCACATTATAATACACGGATTACGAGCAATGACATATTAATGCATGCTTCATGCTACGCCCATACCAACGAGTTCGTCAAATTTATTTGTGAGAGGCACGAAGCGGTTTTCTGACTTTATTATCTAAATAAATACTAAACCACGTTTAACCCGATTATTACTTTCGAAATATTAAGGTTGATAGCTTGCGATGGGACCTCCGACTTTTCCATCGATTTTCATCCACGTTTTCTTCGTTGTTCTCAACTTTTTAAAGATTTTGTCTGCTAACAATGACTTTCCAGTTTTCCCAGGACTGATTTTCAGTCAAACTATCTTCGTGTTAACGTCCATCCTAAGTATTTTGGACAAGTGTACACTTTCAAGCGTCCTAGAGCGACTTCATCTATAGCTGGCATTTCGGAACCAAACAGAGGTCAAGATTATTATAACTGTATTGCTAACTTCCCAAAAAAGTTTTGGTATCTCACTGGTGAAACACTAGATACGTTTCAAGAAGTTGTGATAGCAATGAGACTGCCAATAATTGAACAAGACCGTACAAACCGTCGAAGCGGAGCTCGCTGCAGAATTAGAATACAAAGGTTAAACATTAAAAACAGACTTCTTCTTGTGTTTATCTGGTTAAGAAGATATCCAAGGCTACAAACCCTTGCCAGTATGTTCAGCGTTGACATTAATTATGTTAGTAAAATCATAAAAGTAATTACTTCCCTTCTTCTTGAAAATTTCTCAAACGAAGTACGATGGCCTACATTAGCGGAGTGGCGTGCATGGAATGGACATTGGAGAAAGTTTCCATCCTGCCGTGGGAATCATTGATGCTACTACGCATACAATATGGCGACCCTCTCGTAGACAGGCGGATTTCTACCGAGGCGACAAGAAGAAGCATTTTATGTCCAGTCACATTATAATGACTCCTGACGGGATGATAGCTCATTGTTCGGCTGCGTAAGTACTACTCTGACCGTGATTCACGCTAGCTGATACACAAAAATATGCGGATGTACGGGAGCAGGTCAAAACATATGCCCACAAAGGACCCATTTGGGGGGAGGGGGTGGTGGCTGCTGCCAGCCATCTCTCAGTGAAGCAAAAACTCAATATTTATATTTTTGTTCTTAAATATCTCGAAAACTAAAGGAAAAATCCAGAAATGATTGCAATGTATGTTTCGTATTACGCTATCATTTCATTTGCCGTATTAAAATTAGCACTAGCCCCCTACAAAGGAAATAGGTGGTCAAAAATGGGGAGGGTATCCAGCGCTGACAGCTGTGTCTGGTGAGAAAAGTGGGTCCTTATGGAGGGCATTTGCTTTTAACTCTTCCCTAATGGTTTCGCAAGAAAAACTTTGAACATAGAGGAGCATAAATCCCCCCTCACCTAGATGGTCACACCTTTGATGCTCCCAACTTAGTCAAACAGTCACTTTTGAGACGGTTCCGCATTGTTAAACGTTTTCTCAGATTTTGTTTTCGCTTCGACATGACGCAAGCAAGAACAATAATTCGTTACTAAAATAATCTTTTTTTATTTTTTAGATTTCCTGGGCACCTGAATGACATTAATGGATTCAACATGATGCCAAGCATTGGTCCACATTGCGATTTAGCTCTACCAGATGATTGCCATATTTTGGCAGATTTGGGCTATCCAGCTCATCGAATTCTCGTTCGACCAAAAGGAAGAAACGAAGTTCGAGGAAATCCAAGGCTCCAGAAAATAAACAAAGAGCAGAGACGGTGTCGCGTGAAAGTGGAACACGCAATCGGATTCTTTAAAACCTATCGTTGTATTTCTGGACGATGGAGGCACCCACGTGCTTTCCTTCCTATTGTAATTCATTGCTGCGCTTCTTTAAGCAATAGAAGAATGCGCAATTTACTCAATTTGTAAATAAGGTCACAAATTAACACTTTCTATTCTTAACACATTTTTTCTTGTTCCGCTTACGTCTTCCAAAATGATATTGAAATTACTTTCAAGTCCTCATTAATTATTCACGAGGTATTCAGCCAATCCAATGGTCTGATTTTAATCCCTTGAGGACACTGGATACCTGGTCTAGTCCTCCTAGCAGTAACTGGAAAAGTTTCTAGTTACTGGAACAATTTTTCCAGTTACTACGAATAAATTATTGAAAAACATCATGGCATGCATAATTACTCTTTTATTGATCAGATTAAACAATTTCCTTTCAAATTCCATTCATTATCTTTTACTAATATGAGTAATACCTCTAATAGAACATGCATATAATATACTATGTATACAGCATACCTTTCATTTGATTTATTCATCATATTTACATCCGACCGGCCTCTCGACTCCAAATATCTTTTTAGGGAAGCAACAATCTGATACAGAGTTTTTGCCGGGTATCTCTCTCCTTTCTTGTTGCACACCTCTTGGAGAAATTTGGAAATCCAAAAATTAAGTGACGGCACACTCATTTTTTCCCATGGCTTAATATCCAAGTTTTCAACTTCCTCGTGAGGTACAAATGTTGACTGACTTTTGGGTTCAAAAGTGGCCATCTTGTTTTCTCTATTATCACGCCATTCAGTAAAGATGTTCACTGCCCAGTTATTCTTGTATAATGTTGCTTTTGGGATAGCATTTTTCAATTTTAAATCTTGTTCCTTCGGCGCTAGAGGTTTTCTGAACCGCTTTAGTGGAGGCTCAAACTCGTCAGAGGAATCGGTTGCTCTTGACGCCATGCTGGATTTGCACTGAACTGAACCGGAAAACTGTAACTCGCAACGCAGGCTTGATTTAGCATATCCCGAGAGACTATGCCTTTAGAAAACATCATTACTTGAAAGCAATATGTACGAATGGCATGAATAGCACTGATTATTATTATGATTGCTCAATAAAGTTTTGTTCAATTAACACTGAACTAGCTTAATTGAAACCAGTAACTGTAACAGGTAATGCAGCTAACATATCCCGAGAGACTATGCTTTAAAAAATATTTGATTGCATTATGAACAAAAGGCAATTGAATAGCACTGATTGTTCAATTAACTTTGCTCTTCATAATAACAGTGATTAAAAGAATTTGTAGCCCTATTTTCTCGATATTTTTTAGTTTTCCTTGCAAAATACTAAACTACCAGCAACTTTTATTTGTCTTTGATTCCTCCCGAATAATTAATGAGGAGTTGAAGTCGTTCAAAGTCCTCCAATTTCGGACTGGACGGGATTTCAAGTCCTTGCAATTAGTTCCAGTCCTCGGCTGCGCCTCGGACTGGAACAAATTGCGCGGACTTGAAATCCCCGTCCAGTCCTCATTGTCGGACTTTAAACATTACTTAACCAATAGTATTTGTTTGTTTCCGTTACAGGCTGCGTATTGCTCTATTTAACACTATTTAGTTCGAAAATTCGTTTCATAGATTAGTCGTGCAGACACTCTATTGTTCATTTGTGATTGCCCATAACAATAACGATTGTTTTCCTGATCTCCTTTTGACACGCGCACAAAAAATGAGACAAAACAAAAAGTGAGACATGTGTCTTATACGTGAAAGGTCTATTACATGCAATAAAATATCAGGCAAACAATACTTTCTAATGATTTATGAATGCAGTTATTGTTTTCGCTTGAGAAATCATATAAAAAAACTTAAACAATTAAGTTATCACACATTTTCTCACCCAGATCGACTGCCAAAATATAAAACCGGAATAATGACCAACTGATCAGCGCATGCATAGAATAGTTGCATAGTTGTTTGCATAGTTGATTTTATACTATAGTTTATTCCGGTCAGGAAGGCACTTATTATTTCCTACATAAGGGAAATTATTACGAAATGCAATGTTCAGTTACAGACACAGACGATGCTCGACTTGCGGCCCTATTATACTTATACAACAACAACAAAAATCTGTTTTCAGAGCCAGCTAAGCCCTCATTATTATTCTGCTTCCGTCTTCAGTTTAGACTTCCAAGAATTACCCCCAGTTGCGCCAAAACAAACTAGACTGGCTTTCACTGAAAAGAGCGAGAGTCCAGTTTATTGTTATCTGCGCTTGAGATGTAGAAGAGTGCAGTATGCCTTTAAACAGGTCTTGTTACATTTTTTAAAACTCTAATGCTCAAACTCTCAAATTAACTCAATCCAAAAACTTTTGAGGGACTTAACTTCTGCTGTATATCAAAACAGCAACAAAATATACAGAACCAGTCAGGCGAATATTCTGAAGCTGAACCTGAGAAGAAATTCAGCGAAAGAAAAACGCGCAACCTGATACTGGGTGCCGATCAACTATACTGGGTGCCGATCTGCTCTCGACGCCTTGAAGGAACAGGTCTTTCAATATGGGTAAGAAACTTGGGCTCTACGTTTTCAGCCATTCCTTATTATAATTACAAGATGCTAGGTGACTGTGAACTCTGCCAACATCCAAAGTTATTGAAGTTTGACCCTGTAGTTTCTCGACAGAGTTGAACGTTTTGTTCCAAATGTTCCTCTTTCTCTATCGTACTTATATTTTAGTTTAGAGTCTCCTTCTGATTTTCAGCAGTATTTGTTATGATCCATTCAAGGCCGCTAGGTGGTAGCATATATATACATTCACTAACGTCTGAGTCAAACGGCTTCAACATCCGTTTCGGTACGACAGATGTTATCAAACCGATCTTGAAACCGTTTGAATTGGCTTTAAACAAAGTCAAACTTGTTCTCTCTAGCATTATTGCTTTTCAATCTCTTTCAACACCTTTCAACAATCTTTTCAGGCCATTTCAAATGGTTTCAAGACATATCGGCTTCAACCGTTTAAATGTTGTACTGATTTCAGTTGAAAGCGTTTGACGCGACTCTGGTCTCAACGACGGACAACAAATTTCACTAATTTCAAGGCATCAGGCGCAACACACCACATAAAAACATGAACGTCAAAAGCTCTTAACTTTTATTTCACATGAAATCGTTAGGTCCAACACTATCTGTGACCAGTAGCTAATTCTGTGAAGATTATTTACGCTTCGGAAAACTTTTTAGTTAGACTATATTCTTGGAAATTCTGATTGTTATACTGAACCGAGGTCAAAAGTATTTGTAGCGTATTGTCTCTGATGTGTCATGACGCGATGATGTCACGCACCACTGAAAATAATTTTGTTGAGTTAGCCTGGAGTTAGAAGCTTTAATTATTAAAAGTATCCTGCAGCAGAGTTTTCACGACTCAATACTGATTTCTCGGCGTTTTCCCCGTGAATTTTCCCTGTTCAGCTTTCGTTGTGCTGTTCCCCAACCACACGAGAGAGTAAAAACGCCGGTATTTTTGTACTTTTGCAGCCTCTCCGGTTCATGCCCTTCCACAGCAATTCGCTGTCCTCCACTGTCATAGTCAACTACCCAACAAAGAGGCCCATTTCACGGGGAGAGAGGATGAGAAATCCCGTATCATTAACGACTTTACCGAGCGAAACAAAAAAGCGATGGAACTGGTTGCTGCGCCAGGATTTGGAAAGTCAGAGCTTGCGGTCCAGGTCTGTTATTTGCTAGAGGATAAAGGCTACAGAGTGTATTACTGCTCTTTCAAGGAGCAAAAGACTTTATCCGATGCATGTCAGAAAATACTAGACTGTCTTGAAGCTGGAAATGTTATCGATAAAGAAGAAGACACAGTAACTTACGCAAGGGGTATTCTGAAGTCGCTGGATGGCAAGAACATTTTGCTGCTTGACAATGTGGAAGATGTATTTCCAGTAGATCGAGACAACTTCATTAAGTTTGTCAACTTTTTAGCAAAAGAAGCCAGAGCAGTTCAGGTTTTGATAACTACGCAACAGAGCCTCTCAACCACAAAATGCCCTATCGGATCACTAAGATTAGAAGGGCTATCCATAGAAGAATCTGCGAAACTATTAATCACAATAATATCAGAGACAAGAGAAGAAGAAAAGTTCCCAACCAAGCACATAAATCAAGGACAAGCAGAGAAGCTAGGAGAATTGTGTGGTGGGGTTCCGCTTTTACTAAGTATCCTCGCTAACCTGATTCGAGATGGTTATTCGAGAGAACTGTTAACTGAAGCTTTAGGAAGCACACAGTTAATAAAAAAAGTGCCGGAATTCAAGGAAGTCATGCAAAAGTTGCTCATCTTTTTCAAGGGGATCAACACAGATCTTCGGTCAGCGCTAACACGTCTAGCAGTCTTTCCAAATTGCTTCTCGGCTAAAGATGCAGAATTCCTGTTCGCTGATGATCGATACAAAACTTCCGCCTTGACCACTCGACTGTACAGAAACGCATTGATCCTGTCCATGGGATCCGGGTTCTATTGCCTGCATCCTCTGATTCAGAGAATCTGCCGGGGAGACTCTCAAGAGTTCGGTTGCGAGAAAGAAAGCCTCGATGCTGAAGCACAGTTTAACGAGTACTGCTTGGAAAAGATAGAAACTCTCCATCGAGTATTTCTTTCCAAAGATTGCTCCAAAGTTGCTATCGATGGATTCAGAGCTCAAGAGAGGAATTTCAAGCAAGCGTTCGAGAACTGCATGAAAGTTGACGCCGATGACAAAGTAAAAAGGCGGTGCATTGATGTGATGAACAATGAAGTGAATTTCATCGGCAAAGTGCTGACAACAAAAGATTTCTTTGATTTTTACCAACGATGTCTCGATGGGGCAAAAAACCTGGGAGATAAAAAACGTGAAAGTGACACCCTTGTGTCTCTGGGATTTGGATACCTCTGTGATGTAGATCACATTAATTGTTCTGCAAGGGCTCTAATCGCACTTCAACAGGCTAATGATATCCAAAACGAGCAGCTCAGCAGAGAGGAGAATCACTGCGAGATACGAGCGCATGCGATATGTAAACTGGGTCTGGCGTACGTCCTACAGGGTGGAGAGAAGATGCTGGACAAGGGATTAGAACTGGTTGAAAAAGGGAATAAGATTCGAAGAACGCTTGAGCCTGTAGACGAAGTGTTAATAGCCGCTGGATACTGTGACAGGGCAAGTAAGTATTCTGAAGATGGTTTTAATCAATAATATTATACTATTTAACAATTAGACTACGAGCTCGAAGTTTATATGCAACAATATCGGCTGAAAGTTTTCCGCGGAAATTTTATGTTCTTAAACAAGGAAATGCATAAAAGGAAATGCTCCTCCCCCCTTTCTCTAGCTCCCTTTGGGATTTTAAATTCAAATTCAGAACAGTGTAGCAAGTAAGCAGGATTTCAGTTTTCTCCTGCTATAATACTAAATTGCTGAGCCTAAAATCAAAATAAGCCAAACAAATATATAGCAGCAAGCTGGTTGCTTGGTAAATGCCTGTCGATAATATTTAGGACCGTTTACAATTTTACGCGATAACAAATGTCTGAGATCACTCAAGCAAAGCATCACATATTGGAGCTTCAAACACTTGACAAAGGTTGATTGACAACTGAAGGTGAGCGTGCCTGGAAGAGACCCTTTTATAGTGTGGGTCCTTATATGTGTTAGTTTTAAGAACATCAAATAGTTCCGAGACAAACACAGTGTATTTGTCGTTATTGTTCATCATAAAATTGTCTTCCGCTCTCAGCGGGCATTATTATACAACTAGACTGTGTCCGTCGAGGAACTATCGGCTGATAGTTGCCCGCGGAAATTTGATATTCTTAAAACAAATATAAGCCCGAGAACAAAGTTCGAGGGCTTATATGCTAGTTTTAAGAACATCAAATTTCCAAGGGAAACTATCAGCCGATAGGTCCGAGACAGACACAGTCTATTTGCGTTATTGTTCAACACAAAATTGTCTTTCCGTTCTCAGCGGGCACTATTATACAAATAGACTGTGTCCGTCGAGGAACTATCGGCTGATAGTTGCCCTTGGAAATTTGATGTTCTTAAAACAAATTAGTTCCGAGACAAACACAGTCTATTTGTCGTTATTGTTCATCACAAAATTGTCTTCAGCTCTCAGCGGGCACTATCGCCTGATAGTTTGCATCCGCGGACGGCAACTATCACGTCACGTGATCGCTTTCAGCCAATGAGCGCGCGCCAAAATTTTGTGGTGAACTATAACGCCAACCTCGTTCCCAGGGGTCTTTACGCGCCTAATCAAAGATGGCGTCGAAAGTACCCCTGGTACAGGCTGGTCATGTGACCCAAAAATATGCCCAATATATGGGCATATTTTGAAGCACATCCGCCATCTTGGGTTCATCATCGCTGAAGAACGGTTAGCAGTTGAAGTGTGATCCCAATGAATTCCAACCGTACATTATTCTACTTGTACCCAGTTGCGAAGTGTGTATTAAAAAAGGCAAAAACGCTAAGTTCTGATGAATTTCTATCTGTTTTCAACGAATTTTGAACGCGCAATGCGAAAGACGACATCACCAGTTCATTTTTCAAATAAAAAATGCACGCGCTATTCGAAATTCTCCAATCAGCGTGCGCAAAAAGTCTAGCCAATCAGTGGCCGAATCCCACCAGCCTGTACCAGGGGTACTTTCGACGCCATCTTTGATTAGGCGCGTAAAGACCCCTGGGAACGAGGTTGCTATAACGCCTGATAGTTTGCTTCCGCGGACGACAAATAACACGTCACGTGATCGCTCTTGGCCAATGAGCGCGCGCCAAAATGTTGTGGTGAACTATAACGCCTGATAGTTTGCCTCCGCGGACAACAACTATCACGTCACGTGATCACTTTTAGCCAATGAGCGCGAGCGAAATATTTGTGGTGAACTGTTTGCATCCGCGGATGCCACATATCACGTCACGTGATCAAGTTTATCCAATGAGATAATTTTGTGGTGAATTATAACAGCCAATAGTCCTTCGACAGACACACTCTAATATTATAATAGTTACTGGACAGACATACTTTATTGTTTATAATAGTGGTCGGTGGAGGAGCACTATCGCGTCACACAATCGTTTTTGTTCCTATACTTTTCTAGCTTGCTTAAAGATTTGTAACCAGGACGAAGCAGCAGCCAAAGTGTGGAGCCAAAAGGCACTCCCTGTGTACAAGAGGTACCTTGGACAGCACCCCTGGACCGCAACCATTCTTAGCCGTATCACAGAAGCTTCAAAGGCACGATCCACAGAGTACGCATTGCAATCGCTAGAGATGCGGAAACTATTGCTAGGTGACCACCAAGATACTGCCAGGTATAGATGTGTCGCTAAATGTGTACTTCAGATCCATCTTTGCTGCTAATCACCCTACTGTTCCCTAAAAAATGTTTTAGTTGTGATTATTTAAAGCTCATGACCTCGTTTGCTTCACATGATTTAGATCCTATCTTTATCTTGGTAAAATGCTGTCACAAGAACAACCACACGAAGCCTTGGACAATTTTAGGACGGCCCTGGAAATGCTTGAGAAAATCCACATGAGAATTCACCAGGATACGATCGCTATCTACGGCGCCACGTGAGTTAAAATACACCCCTTATTAGGGAAGAGGTCAAAACAATGGTACTTTACGGGACCCAATTTTGAGGGAAGGGGCCACGGAATCCACCACCTATTTTGGCAAAATCTAGATTTTTGACCACAAATATCTTCTTGAATAAAATACTTAATGAAGAAGTAACTATATTTCTAGTTTCTGCAGGCAGAGAAGAACGTGTGTCTGCATTAAAATTTACAACGCAAGAAAATCACCCTCGAAAAAAGGGGTAGGGGTATTACCCGCCACAAACCACTCCCTGACAAAATTGAGTCCCATTCGAAATCCATTGCTTTGACCTCTCCCCATGCAACGTATTCTTCCAAAACGTATACAGAATTCTGAATAGATAGGTAAGCATTTTTCTTTTAGTTATATAATTCTTTTCCGGCATGGTCCACTGGAAATTCCATGGAAAAACAGTACTGTAAACGGAGCTATATGTCTCATAGTGATACGTATGTAATATAATAATAACGGGATTAATTAGTGGCATATCCACGAGGTGGCTCTTCATCCACTGATGGGCCTACGATTTAACGTCCTTATCCCGAGAAGACGTGAAGGTCTAACCATTTGCAGCTCGTGAACGAAATTGTTTCACAAAGGCACAACCTTCTACTCAGTTATTTTAAGACCCTGAGTGTCAAGGAGCGAATGAGTTTATCGGTTTACCATCCAGATTTATTCCACACTACAGTCGAACACGACATTTTGTCCCGGTCACCAGTCCATATATTTATCATGGGTTACGCATATAGTGCGCAAGAATGTAAGTGTTGTGTTAGGGAGGGAACCAAGGTTCATTAGCGGGACGCTAATATATATAGCAGAACAGTTGATGTTTATTCACTCGCGTCCAACGCTCTTCGCGTCGTGTTCTAAAAAATTAAATACCCAAAGATATAAAGTATATGTTGTGGTTGGAAATTTTTTTTGGTTCCAAATTTTTAAACTAGTTCAAAAAAATTAAACCAGTTCAAAAATTTTAAACCAGTTCAAAATTTTTACACCAGTTCAAATTTTGAAAACTGGTTTATCTTTTTCAAAAGAAAAAAAAATCTACCCACCGCTCCCCTGCAAAAAAAAAGCCAACCTATTCCATTCCCTTTTTTCCCTATAATTGTAAGAATTACATTAGTTGTTATTGAGTGAATAAATAACACGCACGCGTCACTTGTGGACACACTCCTATAAGTCTGTTGAGTATTACATGATAAATGCTTTATATTCGGTTGAGCGGGGGAGCGAATTAGAATATAAATACATTTACTGTTATTGAAACCTCCCCGCAACGGCCACCTCTACACAACAGCAACGGCCAGCACTACGTTTTCTCAAACCCAAAAATGCACTTCAAATAACCTCTACACAGCGGCCACTCAACGAACGAATACTGTACAGTAGTTGAATTTCCATACTGTACTTTCGTTGAGGGAGTTTACTTTTAGCCTGTTACACGCACTGAACCTGGTTCATGGTTCAAGTTTCCATTAAAAATGTTACTTATAAACAGTGCTTAAAATACATGTTGTCTTTTACACTCATAACAAAACAGCGGTCAATTAGCGTTAACATGTGGTGTCAAATTACACCCCTACCTCTCCACAACGGCCACCTCTATACAACGGTCCCACGGTTCGACTGTATTTACATAAAACTACAGTAGATACATAATGAGTGGCCGTGCTTTAAGGGATTTACAAACTCGAGCTGAAAGCGATGCGTATCAATGCGTATTATTTGATATACAACGAGCCTTTTTTAACCATATTATCCTATATTTATCACGTAAAAAAAGGCGATACGAAATGTGGTAACTAGCCTGGATAAGCTAAAGGACTAATAATGATCAAGTCCTTTGTTCTCTTTCATCCTCGTCTCTGGGTGTTGGCATATATTGCTAATTAGTTACTAAATACAGTCAACCATCCGCTAACGGACACTCTCGTAAGCGGACAGCTCTACTTACGGACGCCTTTTCAAATCCCCGTTTTACCTCCCAGTCAAACTCTGTATTTACACATTCCCGTAAGCGGACACTCTCTCGTAAGCGGACGCGGACACTTTTGAAAATGAAAATTGGATTTTCTTTTGTTTACGCTCTCTCGTAAGCGGACAAAGCACCAAAGTTACATGTATGAACGGCAGCAATAAGTCCCGTTTAACTTTTTGTTAAATATAGAAGAGTTATACTACAGTATAATTTTTTTTTTTGAGTTTTAACATTTAACATCAAAAAGGGGGTTCGCTTTATATCAGTTGCTATTTTTGTCTACCCAATAAAACATAATTAACACCCACTAATTAACTCTCCCGTAAGCCGACATCCACCCTATTTTTCTTTGGTGTCCGCTTATGGGAATAATTCTCGTAAGCGGACAGCTCTACTAACGGACACTTTTTTCAATTCCCGAGGGTGTCCGCTTACGAGAGAGTTGACTGTTTGAGGTTTATTCGTTATTCGGTAATTTCTACAGCCAGAACAACTAAATTCAGTAGTAGGATGTAGCTTGATGTCTGAAATGATTTTTAATGTTTGGTTGCCATGGTAACCTACTTTAAGGGGGCACTGTAAGAATTTTCTCCTACTCGAAATGGGCCATATCAGTAGAAGCTTTGAAAATATATAAAGTTAACAGATTTCGAACAATATGGTTGTCCTTGAATCACGTGACCGTGAGAAACGTTACCATAGCAACAGAATGTCTTTATTATCTCAGCTAATATCTTAGATGGACAACCATGCTGGGCACAAAAATATGTAGTCAGAGATACTTAAAGAAATTCGTTCTCACCGGCCCATTTTTACTTAAACACTTAAATTTTGAAAATTCATGAGCACCCTTAACAGCGGTTTCCATGGTAACCAAATATTCAGATATTCTAAGGACAGTGATGCCAAGTTTGGTTTGCATGGCATGAGAAATGTGTAAAACACCGTGTTCCTGAGTCACCGTCTGACCTGACTTTAACATGCTTGAGACGTTCTTAACATTGTGGAAACCGGTTGAATTTTACGATTCCCACGCAATGCGCCGTGCCTTATAATTGTATAAATTCATTATGAATTAACCTCACGTGCGGTAGGCCGCGGATTCGAAACCCTTCGGTCGCGTCCTTGGGCAAGACGTATAAGTCGTTACCTTATGGCCTTGTCTCCTTCCTCTTCTAGTCATGTTGAGAGGGACGCGAAAGAACCTGTTGTGTTATTTCGAAAAAGAATAGGGGATTGTCTCCCGGCACAACCGCTTGGTATTCTGAGGTATTAACGAACACTCATGATCATATAAACTCACGGCAGAACTGTGCGCCACAATAGCAGTCTGTATACATCTCAAGTCCTTGTGAAGCGCATTTGAATATAGTTATATAGAGTCTACGCTATATAAATGAATACCTTTACTGTTGTTGTTGAGTCACAACACTATTGTTTTAACAGGGCTCAAGTTTACGATAAGTTGAATATGAATGACAAAGCCATGGAAAGTCGTCGTAAAGTACAATGTACCAAAAAAGAACTGGAGAGGCAAGAGGCCACCAGACGGAAAGTGTCAGAGAGCATTGGCAACGAGCAAGGTGTATAGTATGGAAGTTAAGACAGACTGCATGCCGCTGCAAAGCTCCAATGCTGATGGAATGCCGCACTGAGAATGCAACATTATAACAGCCAATTTTCTCGCTTTCTGATTGGCTCTCGGCCATGCTCAATGAAAATGACGTCACTCGCATGCAGAATAGAATAGAATACAGATAGCATAGAATAGAATAGAATACTGATAGAATAGAATAGAATATAATAGAATTGAATAGAATACTGATAGAATAGAATAGAATACTGATAGAATAAAATAGAATACTGGTAATAGAATAGAATACTGATAGAATAGAATATAAACGTTATTAAGTGTCAATAATGTATTTAGTATTACACACGAGCCCATAACTAGGAGCGTCCATATCTCCTATAGCTGTCATGGCGTTTTCACAGGTTGGGCTATTTTTATATTATTTTAATTTCCCCGCCAATTAGTGGGTTGCACCAGTGGCAAAAAAGAATGCCTCATTAGCTAATTTTGTTGTACCAACCTACATGGTTGCTACACTTTTGTGATTTTGTTCCCTTAGGAATTATTGCAACCCCAAAATAGCGGGAAACCGTTCTAATAACCTAACTTGTGAAAACGCTGTGACATAGGCCAAGTATGCGGGATGGACGCTCCTGGTTATGGGCTCCTGCCGTGTACAACGCTAATTTTATAATTTAAAATATAATTCGAATAATTAAATAATTAGAACACTGTCTAGTACATAAAATTCCCTCCATTTTAATCAGGCTAAAGCTGAAACTACTTCCTTGGTTACCCAGCAAATATCCAACATATCCTAAGCTATATTAGGCAAGCCTATAAACGGAGGTACAAGTAGACGATATTTCGCTTTCAATAAGTAATGATTATTTCAAGCCACCACCACATTCAATAGATCAACTCCAAGGTATTTCATATTCTGAAATCTAACAAAAAAGAAACTTCGACGTGAACAGTCTGCACGACCTTCAATATACCCCTTTAATATATAATTGTCGATGAAATACCAGTGTCTATTTCTTTCTACAAAGTGATATCTTCACACGTGAAGATATAAATGATATCTTCACACGTGAAGATATCACTTTTGAAAATATGACTGGCTTTCAAAGATTTCTAGCCTTTTTAGTAAGAGATTGAAAATGGTATTTGATTGATAACTATATATTAAACAGAACATTACATGGCTGCTCGGAGATACGAATTTTATCTTCTCGTGTTGATGAAATATTTTACTCGTTCACTGCGCTCACTCGTAATATATTACATCAACACCGCGCAGCCATGTAATATCCTCTATCTATCTTATACATTATTGAAAAAGAATACGGAAAAGAAATATATACATGCAATAAACAGTAGCAAAACACGAGAAAAAGAACAAGAAAGAAAACAGGACCCACTCACGTCGGTCGAGTTTTTCAGCGTGGTCTATGGGCTGTTATCGCAGTTCGGCCATCTTGGATAAAACAATAGTTTTAGCCCCGGTAGCCTCGCACTGGTTGGTTTCAGAACGAGTTTACCGGACGAAAACAAAGGTTTTTTATTCTCCTGGGACTCAGCATGGCCGCCGTGCGATAAAAGCCATTAGACCACTCGGCCGTGGCACACACACATGTGAAGTCAGCGCGAGCGGGTGAATTTATTTTACTTGCTTGGGTTATCCCTTGTTTGTTTTGTTCTTTTTTCTTTTCTTTTTTTCTTTTTTCTCTTATCGATTTTCTGTGTTTAGAGCTTCGCTAAAACTACTCCCTTTCTTAACCACGGCTTAATGATGACAATCTACACAACTGATTTCTATCAATAGCCCACTTTGACGATGTTGCACACGCATCAGAGCGAGAACAATAGATGTGGCCCGCCAAATAGTCTGTGTGGCCCGCCAGTCTCTTGTTATTCAGATTTTATGTGCATTGTTCAAGTTCTTCCCTCATTCTGCTCCAATGTCCACGAACAACTCAATGCGCCAAATGAAGTCGAGATTGGAGTTGATATTTTCATATACATTTACTGTATTTTTGTCTACTCCAATCTTGACTTGGTGCCATTAGGGACTTTAAGAAACCAAGACGGCAAAGTCTAGGACGACGGCATAAAACAATAGCCTTAATGACAAATTACAATAACTGCATGTGAAAATGCACGAAGTCGCCTACATTTCGACCGTCCTCTGTAAAAACACAACGTGAAAACCATACGTTTTGCGTTTCATGGAGAACGTGAACGTCAAAAATGTAATTACTCCGTCTTTCGGTCGACGTGAAGGGAACTCTATGCTTATGATATTTTTCGAAGATTTGAATGTCAAACGCAATTAAAGGCGAATAAAAGAAAGAGTAAACACCAAAGTTTGGGAGAAAACACTTTTCTACGTCCCGTCGTCACTGCCGTCGCCGTCCTGGTTTCTTAAAGTCCCTATTGTTCGATCGAATGCGGGAAGGTCTATTACGCTAGGTTCTTCCTGAGCTTTTCAGACTTGGTTTGTTTCTATCCTCGGCATTCAGCTTCGAGCTTCGAGCTTTTCGAAGTGCTTTGTTGGGGTTTGGGAATTCAAATCGGTGAGTCAAACTTCCTTGTAGTGTACCATTTGTTAAAAATGAGTTTTTGCTCGAACCGAGCAAATATAATGTCTATAATGTACTTTTATTGACCATACAATTTGGCTCATACATTAGCCAAAGCCAGAGGCTTATGTGGCTTTTAGGTCAGTTTCAGGTCAAGTAGAGAAAAAATTACAGGTCAATTACAGTCAAGGAGAAAGGAAATTAACATATTTGTATATTAACATATTTGTATACTCCTTTATTGTGACAAGTAGTAATCCTTCAATAATCGTTTGTAGTTGAATTTTTTTAATGAATTACGAATTGGTAAGGGTATTGCATTCCAGATTATTGGGCCTTGTGATCTAAGAGAAAATGAGTATTTATGGAACGTGATGTGAAGATTATATCTTTGCCGAGTATGATAATGATGGGTTTCAGCATTGAAATTGAAAAGTGAAGCAATAGGTTGAGGTAAAGAATTTTTTGTATGTAGAAATATAAAACAGCTGATTTGATATTTGAAGATGTCGTAAATGTTCAAGATGTTTAGTTGCTTAAATAGTGGAAGAGAATGTGCTAGTAAGGGGGAGAAAGTTATGATATGGTTCAGTTTTCAGACTTTGTGACTAGTTCTCCCAAAACTCGAATTAAAACAAGAACTGTTCTGATTCAAAACACAAGAGATGGAGGTTTCACTAGCATTTCATCAATGATAGAAGTTAATCAGTGAGCCAAACTTCCTTGTACGCTGCCATGCATTCGTCAAAATGTGGTGAGGCCGATTTCGTCAGTTCAATTATCTCTTTCAGAGCTCACAAGTATTGAATTGAAATATAAATCTTCTAGGCATTTTTAAATCTACTGTTCAGGTATCTACGTAACATTTTAAAGTAGAAACAAACAGTGTAGAATACTAAGCCAATTCTACTTTTTTGTAGAGTAAACTAAGTTTTCAGCTCTATGGAGGGTCTGTTCTCTGGAATAGCTTTTCTAACAATATTAAGAATCAGACTAGTATTGTAGCTGACAGAGACGCATTAAATGATTTAGAATAGTTTGTATTACACTCGTTCTCAATAACACGTGCAGGTTCGAAACGAAACTCCTGACTTCGAAGTCGTTTCTGGTGGATGTCAATCAAACGGTTTCCATGGAGTTTGAAGTGAACCGTTGTGTGAGTAAATTCGGGAAACTAGCATTTTATAAACATGGCAAAGTCTTTCCCAAACTCGCTTAGATGGAGAGTAATCATGCTTTGAGCCAAGGGTTTGCAAAATAGGGAAATCACATGAACTTTATGTGTGAGCGAGCGGTTTGTGTATAAGATCAAAATAGGGAAATCGCATAAACTTTATGTGTGAGCGAGCGGTTTGTGTATAAGAAATCTGATTGTTTATATAGCTTCAAAGGTCTTGGAAAAAGAATTATAGTTATTTTTATTCATCCAGTTGCAGATATGCTCCTTATAAGAGGTTTTATCGAGCAATACCCTCGAGCTCTACCTCGACGAGCTCCAGGCATGGATACAACATTCGACAGGGCAAAACAATTTTTTGAAACTCTCAGGACATGGATTATCGGCAATGCTCTCCATGCACTCTCGACTGACATTTCGGTGAGGAATTCAAGCAAAAAACAATCGTTTTTCGGCTTAGTATCCACCATTTCTCTACCTATGTCGCCTCAAATTACTTACGATTTCGTTGACCTCCTACACTATTTTTGTTTCCTCCAACATCTGGGAGTTGTATGGCGACGTTTTATTTAGCATGCATACCAGTGTTGCCATAGAAATATAGTTGAGTGACATCCACCAAATTGACGTTTTCCGTTGGAAATTCAATTTCGAACCTGCACGTGTTATTGAGAACGAGTGTAATAGTGTCGCCATGCATTTTTATTATCAATACGACTTTGTTTGAGTAGAAACCGTGTATAAATAAAGATTATGTATGTATTGTATTGGCATATTTTGTTTGTATAGTACTCTTATCTTCTACACCTCGCTGCTGGTATTTATGAAAATGAACCTTAGAATATTCATAATACTAACGCGCGGTAAGTTGTGGATGCATGCAGTATCTGGGAACTCGTGTTCCACTACAAAAAAAAACTCCCATGGGGCTGATAAAAGTCAGGACCCGGCTAATCCTCAGATCGAATTGGAATTTAGCGTTGTTTACAATGTTAATTTTTTTTGCAATAAACATGTAACAGCTACTGTGTAGAAAACATATTGACGAAACTTAACTTGAAATTGTTGACCCGTTCCGGAAAGTAGAACTCTTAGACTATGCTTACACGGCGGTACCAGACGAATGTAGAGCCGGTACCAAATACGTACGGTTGAGCCGTTAATCTACAAAAAAGCAGGTTTAGTTCTGTACCTGTACCGGTCTTGAATTAGCCTGGCAAAATGTAAACACTTCTGTGCCGGAATTCTTTTTCAGCTGTTTTTAAAGTGCCGGTATGTATGGTCAAACATTAATTATCATTAATATCGATTATGTATCAAGTGGATAGTTGAATAGACCAGTTTACGGTTAATGCGCAGTTGTTCAAGTCTTTTGTTTCAACTGGGGGGCGACCATTGTCTGCTCGCCAAATAACAAAGGATTTGTACAACTTCGCGTGAACCGTAAACTGGCCTATAGTAGAATATTTCAAAGGGCATGGCGGCCATGTTGGTGCCCCAACAAAAGAAGCTAACGAGGAAGCTATTGTTTAAGGGCACCAACATGGCGGCTATGACGTCAAGTGAAAGCCAGCAATATGCTAATTTCATTTCTTTTTCCTTGTGAATGAAACCGTTTTCTGATTTTGACAAAATATTTGGTAAAATCACTGATATAACCTTCAAATATAACATTGATGTTTACAAAAGGTCGTTTATCTCTACCAGTACGTTATTGCATAATAATGAGGACTGGATTTTACGTCACAGGTAATGAACAACTCTCGATTAGGCTTTTGCACATTATGCTCTTTTCTCCTCACTAGCTAAATGCTAATCAGCTAAATGCTCAAATTGCCAACCAAAACGCTTGCACAACGCCGCACAAGGTTCCAAAACACGCGGAATAACGCCAGTTGATACTCATTTGTTTTATCAGATTTATTGTTAAATTTTCAATGTGAAACAAACTCTCTTTTTATAGATACAATACATTGAAACTGGAGTGTAACAATTAACTGAATTAAAAAAAAATGAATTAATAATATTCTTAGTTATCAGTCTTGTTGCAAGCTTCAATTTTTGTTTTATTTCTACATGTAATTCATTCTGTATCTTTCCCATTTTACTCTATCTTGTTAGGGGGAGGATATCAATTGGAGCGCGAGTTCTGTTTTCTTCCCCTTTGCTTGCTAGCTTTTGCCGTTGATCTTCTCCTTGACTGATGAATGCAACCTTTTTCATTTTTCATTATTATTTTTAGTAACAAGTTGTTATTATGATTAGTACGTGTGACGAATACAATAAATACAAACTACAAATATAAAATAAGTAATGCTACTATATGTCATGGGCAAGATTTGATCTAAACGACACTTGGGTTTTTGGTGTTCAATTGGGTTATGTGAACGAAAGATTCTTAGGACCGTACATTTGGCTTCACTTAAGGAGAGCTGAACCCTAAATCAATCCGACGACTATACAAACTTGTACTATTGTTCCTATTAATCGTTTAACCTCAAGGACCATTAAACTGATCTGATACAGTTATGCGCTGTTGTACTGTAATTATCCTAATAATCAGTCCGAAACGCACACTCTGATTGGTCAAGAGCCGTGTGTTATTAGAGGTTAGAATATAGATACGATAGTACGCGCGCTCTGATTGGCTAAAAAGCCATGTTTTATCAGAGTATATATCATGGTTTGCCGTGTTTTATTGTTTTCTACTGGCGGTTTCCTTTCATCGCGCGCGTAAATCTATATTATAAAACAGATAAAGAAGCCTTAAATCCATGTTTTATACTATCATAAAACACTCTGGTCATTTGAGAACACTCGAGAAATGTTGAAAGCACGCGCCTTCGGCTTGTGCTTTAACATTTCTCTCATGTTCTCAAATACCCATCGTGTTTTATGATAGTATAAAACATGGCTAAGGCTTCTATATTTGTCAAACATACACTTGGATGGCGTCATGAGCGCGCGCAACCAATTTCTCAGCTCGTTTTGATTGGATATTTATTAGTTTGCGATTATTATATAAAACAAACAGATTCCATTCTGACGTGCGTCTGTCCTCTTATAGATGCACAGATGACGCCAAAACGTGAAGAGAACATCAGTTACTCGACTGCGCCTCGTGGCGCACTTCTTTGTTCTCTTCACGTTATGACGTCATCTGTGCATCTAAAGAGGACAGACGCACGGCAGAATGGAATCTATTTGTGAAATAATTGATGTCTCTCGGACATCTGCTAGTCAGACAGAACTCCGAAAGGGGGGGGGGGGGGGGGGGGGGGGTGTTCGTTTTCAGTGAGTCGCGTCAGCAGCCTATTACCAGGAGCGTTCCTATGTCATGGGCTGGGTCCCCAGCACAGGAGTAAATGTGACGATATTTAGAATTCGAATTCCCGCGTTGAAAGTGAGAAGAATGATAATGAATAATAATGAGAAGTGACGTATAGCTATCTGATTGGCTAAGACAACATGGCCTTTGTTTATTTCGCGCGAAATGCAATTCTGAATATAGCCACATCTACTCCTTTGCTGGGAACAGAACCAATGGGGAAGATGGACGCTCCTGGTAATAGGCTCCGGGTCGCGTTGAAAATACATGAAGAAAGCGGGGGGAAATCAAACCTCGATTCCATGCGTCAGCAAACAAAAGGACCTTACGGGGGGGGGGGGGGGGAGGTTTCGTTCGAACCCTCGAATATCCCCTGTCGATGGGCCTGAGTCAGCAAGCCCCAATTAAATTCCCGATTAGCGTTAATCCTGGATTAAATTTTAACAGATGATTGCGGTTCTCTTGGTAAAGTGTGTATTTCTGCAATCTAAGATTACAAGTAGAAAGGTATACTACTCATTTCTCATCAAACAGTAAAGGCTGGTTCACACGTGTAACGCAAGCGCAGACGCAAGCAAAAGTACATGTGAACATTGCTAACGCAAGCGCAAATGTAAGAAAATGGAAACTTTTCCATTCTCTTGCGCTTGCATCTGCGCTTGCTTCACGGATTAACCCGTGTGAACATTCGTGAAGCAAGCGCAAACGCAAGGAAATCAGCAGAGAACCAATCAGAAGGAACTTCGTCCCACGCCTAAACATTTATCCAAGATGGCAGCGGCCGTAAGAAAGTATCCCGTACTCTATGACAAAAGTTGCCCGGTCTTCAAGGATAAATTGAAGAAAAGATTATAGCCTGGGATGATATTGCTAAAAGCACAGGTCTCAAGAACAGTCGTTTCAGCCCATTTGAATGATTCGCTTGGCATAAAAGATTACCGAAACGTTTAGTTTAACTCGGACCGAAAACCTTCGTACTTCGTTCCAAAACACTTCGTAATTTTTGTATCCTGTCCCAATCCTGTTTAATCTAGATCTTGTAGTTTCTGCTTCCCAGATGCGCATGCGTGCATCATGTTTCTTGCGCTTGCGTTACACGTGTGAACATCGCTTGCGCTTGCACTTGCGTTACACGCGTGAACCAGCCTTAAAGGCGCAAGAAACATGCCTTAAAGGCTGGTTCATACCACACCGCGGCAAAACGGTATGCTGCGCTGGCCAAAAGAACGAAGGCTCTGCTATCAAATACAAATTACCGAGGGTTTCAACTTTTTTAGTAAATAATTGTATAACTTAGTAAACTCACAATGAATTACAAATTAAGAAAACTTCAACCTGTTAAAGTCTTAGGCTTAGCTTTTAAGTAGTTTTCTTATTTTTTGACAAAACAGTTCACAAATGGATACTTTTAAGCAGAAATTTTAAAATCACGGGTATGTGCCTGTT
Organism: Actinernus sp. WN-2022; assembly: GCA_030867875.1. Classification (NCBI taxonomy): domain Eukaryota; kingdom Metazoa; phylum Cnidaria; class Anthozoa; order Actiniaria; family Actinernidae; genus Actinernus; species Actinernus sp. WN-2022. The sequence goes on from JAOWCC010000019.1 coordinate 38,174,079, forward strand.
GTTTCATTTTAGTTTTCGCGGGAAACTGGGGGCGGCCGCGCGCCGACAAGAAATAGCAAATACGCATGCGCGTAACGTTTTGCCGCGGTGTGGGTTCATACGTACAACGCAAGCGCAGATGCAAGCGCAAGCACAAGCGATGTTCACACGTGTAACGCAAGCGCAAAAAACATGATTCACGCATGCGCATTTGTAGTTTTTTCCAAGATTGGGACAGGATACAAAATGTACCAAGGTTTTCGGTCCGAGTTAAACTAAACTTCTCGGTAATCTTTTATACCAAGCGAATCATTTAAATGGGATGAAACGAGAACAGCATCACTTACCGTTCTTGAGTCCTGCTTTTACCAAACAGCATCCCAGGCTACTTTTTTCTTCAATTTATCCTTGAAGACAGGGCAACTTTTGTCATAGAGTACGGGATATTTTCTTACGGCCTCAGCCACCTTTTCATCTTATCCTGGAGGCTGCCATTTTGGATAAATGTTTAGCCGTGTAGGCATGGAACGAAGTTCCTTCTGATTGGTTCTCTGCTGATTTCCTTGCGTTTGCGCTTGCTTCACCAATGTTGACACGGTGAAACCGTGAAGCAAGCGCAGATGCAAGCTCAAGAGAATGGAAAAGTTTCCATTTTCTTGCATTTGCGCTTGCGTTTGCTTTAGCAATATTCATACGTACTTTTGCGCTTGCATCTGCGCTTGCGCGTGCGTTACACGTGTGAACCAGCCTTAATTAAAGGTTTGACCAAAACAAGTATTTAAAGGGGCGCTGTCAACCACCAAATAATAAGTTTCTGATGACGAAAGACAACAATAACTACTCAGATTATCAGAGTATGCTTTCCAGGTATACTTGATGAAGGATGGCAAAGATTCGAATGGATGAAAATACTGCTTTTAAGAGAAATGTAGAGCAACTTAAACTTGGTTCACTGTAGTCGTAGTCAAGTTTCTAGAATAAGTTTTTGTAATCCACTTTAATCTTTTCGATCCTCTATCAAAAACGTTTGCAGGGACGGCGGAGCGAAGTTTTAAGTTGTGGGGGGGGGGGGGGGGGGGGCTAAAAATTGTCATGACCGGAATGGCTGAACTCAAATTTTAAACTGACTGAGAAGTAACTAGGCAAAAACATTTTTGTCAAATGCTAAAAAGTGCAAAAAACCAGCAAACCACTAATCGATGAGCCTGAAAAGGAGTGAACGAGATTGGTGGGTTGACTAACTAAGTCGCTGACAGGGCGATTTTAAAACTCGTCCACTTAATTATTAGTGGTCACGGAGCCGAGTTAGCCTGTCTCGAAAACTGAGGGCATCGCAATTATTCTGCTCTTTAAGCTAAGACAATTACCACAGTACTTCTGTAAACCGAATGATCACATTCACGCGAACGCATTGGAATACAAAACAACCCGCGATAAGCTTTCGCGATTGGTGAAACACTTTACATAAACAGAGACTTAGCTCTCAAATTGTTTGCCTAAATGTTTCCAAAACTCCCTGTCGGCATGTTTGTCCAACTAAGACGGTAAAATAGGTATAATAAGGAAATTAGCGAAAAGAATAAACAGCCTATATAGACCGCAATCGAACCTGGCGGGTGTCCGCTTTGCAAGGGGCATATACCTAATTAGCATAATCAGCTTAATTAGTGCATAACTGCGAGTTATCTACTCAAACAAGCCGGTTATTAGCGACACACAGAGCCATGTTGGCCTATCCATGGCAAGCTTACCTCAGTTTGGCAAAGTGTATACCATTCTGTATTAATTTTGCTATTGTTAATAAAGCAAGAGAATTGAGTGAGAGCTTATCAGTAGATATGTTGCGACTGTTTGGCGCCATAACATTTAGGGCAGAATTCTTTACATAGTTTGTTCCGTTCTGGATCCTGTCCTGTAATACTTTACAAGTTACTGTAAAGACTTTGTGAAGCATTTGGATTCAGTTGCCCTGTTTACATCGAAAGGGAATATGACACTGATATTTCAGTAGAACTGTACCAATTTCAGACTGTGATTCGTTAAGGCACAGGCAGCCCAATCTCGCGATTTGTGTATTTTTAAATACGCTTACAAATATCGCTTGAAGCGAGGGAAGGAGGATTCGGAAAAAACAGCGGAAACGACCCTAGAAGAGCTCAGAGGTATGAATAACCACAACTGAAACATTGGAGGGTGAAGTCGTGTATTTATTTGCCTAACATACATGTTTTGAAAGGATTTATAATATGAACTATTCAGCGTATAAAAACACAAATCACGAGATTGGGCTGCCTGTGGTTAAGGCCTTTTGCTGATGCATATATAGATATATATCTATATAAGAATAACGTTATATTTTCCTAACAGCTTTTCTCCTTTCCCATTTCACATCTCTAGGAATCTCGAATGCTTCATGCTCGGCAATAAAGCCATTACGAAGCTAAAATCGCTAGACTTTCCCAATAATTTCTCCACCCTTTAGGTGTTGTATTCCGTTGTTTGTTTGTTTCTGTTTTATAGAATTAAAACACAAGTCGCTTTAGCCAGCCTGACAGACACAATTTCGTATTTTCTTATTTTAAGCCCTCATTCAGTCTACTCTATGCAGACTCGCTTGGTTTTTTTCTCCGTTCATTATTAATAGTTTCTCAGACACTGCTTGTCATTCACAAGCATTAATTTTATTATGTGAACAAGTCAGGGCGTGAGCCGCTTTGACTAATCGCTTGTACTTCAGTTCGCATCCGAGCAATTCTGCAAGAACAACCTGGAATAGGATAAATCCGTTGCTGAAAAACTATTTTTACTGACTAGTTAGTATTTTTTTATAAAGTTGAATCAGCAAAAGATCACTAAAACGTAATGTTCCTCGGCGGCCAAGCAACCATCTTTATATTCCTGCCAGCAAATCAACTACCTTTCGCTCTGCGAATTTCACTGATTCATCTTTCTTGCTGACAATTCTGACAATTTCTGCTTAATTTGTACGACTGTCTACCGCTGTGAGTCTGTAAACTTATCAGTAGATTTAAAGGCTCGAAAGCTGTGTTTATATTTTTGCCTATACTTGGTGGCTCAGCATGGGGTACTATTCGCTAGCTATATCGCTCCGTCTTACAATACTCATAAAAAGTCCACATATTCTTGTTCTTTTGTACCTCAAATCTTATTCCTTTATCACCTTTGTGTGTACCAGTGATTGTCTTCTAAGTATTTTATGACCTGTCCAGCTCTAATACATCTGAAAAGAAACCACCAACGTCATCATTTTCAGTACCGACTAATATCGATACCGCATTTACAAAAAAACGTGACACAAAATGATCCAAATGGACAAACTGCCTAAAAATATGGAGCATAAAGACTCAAACTAGACGTATCCTTTGAGAAGGAAGGGTTCAAGTGTAGTAGGAAGTTCGCTCATGAATTGGGTGCATATAGAATATTAGTTTGTACGGAGGACACGAGGAGTCCGGGATAAACCCCCACGGAGATGGATAAACTTCTTGCGCTGGTTATGACTTTATAAGTAAACAATTAGGGTCAGAAAATATATTTCTCGAAAAGCACTATTGTGTTGAGTACCAGAGAAATAAACGCTTGGCAGATATATATCCGTATACTGAAAGGTCTTGGGAAACGACGTTGTGTCCTAAACCATTAACTTAGTATTGTCTGAATACATTAACGAACAAATTGAAGATGAATCAACAAGAAAAGAAAGTTTATTCTACTGCTCAATCATTTATTATTAAACAGATGATCATCTACATGCACAATCGCTCGCAAATCAACAGAAACTTAAAGTTTATCACGTTTTCACCTATATTAACTCCTAAAATGAGTCTTAAAACACGTTTACCGAAGAAAAACGGTCGGTTTTGTCGAATACTTGATTACAAAGGCTATCCATAAACAATTTTCATCAGTTGTGAGAAAAATATGAAGTAATTTAGATCAGCAATTGTAAATGTCTTTTCAATTTCCATACTTCCCAGATGATTGCCCTGCTTTGATCTTCGATAATCTTAAATTGGTTCTTCCGCAAGGACAACCTTTTCTTCTTCTTCACAATACAGTTTATCTCAGAAGCTTAAAAGTTTAGCACATACAAACGGGTTTCGTGAAGGTGTAGTTCAGAAAATATGATGGAGATATTACTGCGAAGCCACCAAACATGGCCAAACCACATCAGCTGTGGGAATTGTATGATCCCTGCCGAGTTCGAGAGATTTATCAGTACTAAAAACATATTTGGTGTTTGAGCCAAAGAGGAATCTTAATTTGTTTAAAGTTGATTTAACATGAAGCCATCACGGCAACCAAACTAAGACATTCATCTTGTCAACTGAATGTTTTAATGAAATCTAAATGAAGTGCTGACGAAAGGGTAACCGTGTACAATACGAACGGTGTGTGAAGTAAAATTCATTTGACACATTTTCATTGTTCTGTCAGGAAACGCAAACACGTTTGGGGCTCAATTCGTTCCGACTTTATGAACACTACACACCTTGATGCCGGGAGGCTGAATAGGCGAGCTTTGTTTCGAATATTGGTCCGAATTGCACGGATATGAGTCTGTAGTCTTAGCAATACATTTTCATATCGTGAAAATAAACCGACGGAAGGTAATAGTCCAAAATGTTCTCGCGTAGCCAATTTAGGCACTTCCCTCCCAATTATTACATCATTTTCCATATGTACATAAATATTGAATTAATCCTGAACTGCAGGAACGCAATTCATCTTCGAAAACAAGCGACGGTTTGGCCAAAAGGAATCAAAGTGACCGTAAACTCTCGTTTCAGAACTTACTCGTTTACTTTCAATACTGCCCAGACACAAAATTTGTAAGCTTTGTTCCGAACACGTCCCGGCAGCTGGTGAGTTTTCTTAAGAAACCGCACCTCAACGCTGAAGCATTTATCTTAATAAAGAAATTACCGGCTTAAAGAGATAAAATTTACCTCGAAAATGTTTTTCTTGTGTAGAAATAAATAGACATCTGGTGTTGTGGAAGTTGTTTTGTGTAGACGTTACTTATTTGCAAACCGCTCATCTTTTGAGCAATGCGTAGTATACGGACCAATCCAAATTCAGCAAGGGGCCTTGATTATTGTCGACCCCGGTAGGTGGTCATTTAGAGAGGAGAAGGCGGGATACGTTAATTACCTTAATCACCTTGTCTACAAAAGAGCAGAACATTCAACAGTGCCTTAAAAGAATACTTTCCGATCGAAGTCACTGAGTGTTATCGCGAGTGGATCAAGTGATTGGGCTAGTGCCTTATCGGCAATGCACTCCGGCGTCCAATCCACAGTGTATTTCGTAGAGTGTTGGAGGTTATTGACTATTTCGTGTTCATGCCTCTGTTATTAGGCACCCTGGGCTTTGTTTACCCGTAGAACCTAAATACCAGTGAGGTCAATATCCAGGCTTGGCTAGGTGCTGATGAATGCGTGTCACTGAACCCCAAACCAATCCGGGACCAAGGTTTATCCACTGTTTGTTTGAGTAAGCAAACTATAAATTGTAATCGCAGCGGGGACATACCGTACAGTGAAACACTCGACTCACAGGCAGCCTCTGGTGTCATCCGCAGTCACAGCTTAGCAAAAATGGTAGATTTCACGACGGCGGAGAATTTGCTAAGAAAAGAGCTTGAACATAACTCGTATGTTTCCCGCGCTTCCTTTGGCAAGGAAAGAAAGGCGGACGAGTCAGCTTATATCACAGATAATGAAAACGAAAGCGACTCGGAGACGAACTGTAAAGAGACTGGAATTAGCAGAAAACAGAGCACAGAGAATGAAGGTGAAATACTCGTTGGGCAGGAGAGTGGCCCTCCGCCCCTTGAGAAAGTCACTTCGACATGTTCACCAATAACCAAAAAGGAAAATCCAATAGAGGATGACTCGGATGTGAAGCCGTCGCATTCGTATATTGCTCTCATAGCAATGGCCATCCTCAGCTTACCCAACAAGAAAATGATTCTCGGGGACATCTACCAATACATCTCTGATAACTTCCCTTACTACAGGAATAAGGACAAGAGCTGGAGAAACAGTATTCGACACAATTTGTCACTGAACGAGTGCTTTATCAAGGCTGGTAGAAGTGAGAATGGTAAGGGAAATTACTGGGCAATTCACCCAGCAAATTTAGAGGACTTTGCCAATGGAGATTTCCGTAGAAGAAGAGCTAGACGGAGGGTGCGCAAGAGTAATGCACTGAAGTTTGCGTCAAGCGGTACTAGTTATTCCTATCTACGAGGGCTAACGCCTTTCACGTCGTACTCTAGCTTTCTCCCTCATCGCGCCGAGGAGTTCAGTCGCTTGTACTCAGGTTACTCGGCTTATCAGCCACCAACAGCACGAAAGAGCTTCGCTATTGACGACATCATGTCATCCTCACAACACGTGCATGTGCAGCCCTGTACGGCGTATGATCAGCGCAGTATCTCCACATACTCACCACCGTATACCTCTACATGCAGCAGTGTAATGAATACTCCAAGCATTGGTGTAGCCCTTCCACCTCTCTCTACTGACCGGTCCTGTGCGGGTTTGTATTCCTCATCGTTGTCAGCGTTCGCTTGCCTATCAAACCTCGGTAGTGGGTATCACAGGGCAGATCGCCGCGAAAGCTGGCAGGACACGCTGTGTAAGCTACAGGCGCAACTGAGGAAAACCTCACGCTCATAAACCAAACTCTTCTTATGAAATAATTAGTTTTTTTTGCTAAAGGTAGCGGCCTTTGACTCCTTTTTCATGGAACTGAAACGGATCAAAAGGAATGTAAATAGTACGTTACCTTTATGCGCCAGAAAATGGCAAAAAATGGGAAGGCAAACTGAGCAACTCATTTCCTGTGACGACTAGCTTACGGCGTAGTTTAGTCGTAATAGCAAAGTATAGCTTTGGTTGAGATAATTGACTGGCATTAACATTAAATCACAAAGCCAAAGGGTTCGTTTTAGTTATTTTTTCTTAGAGTTTGGTGTCAGGATACGAAATAAAACGAAGACAAAAAGTGTCCGTAAAACGTAGTGTAAGTATTGTCGTAGGTTGTGTAGTGGATTTTTACTGTTGTATGCTAACTATGAAGTTCAAAACGTGCTCAGTATATCTTGGGTGTAAACCAAAAATATCGCTGGTTGAGAGTTCAGTAGGAATTCCAGAAAAAAATACCGGTCATAGAACGGATCATATTTACTGTTAAAATAGGTAGAAGGACATAAAACAGCAAGACATAGCGAAGGCCGAGAAAGTGCGGTCAAATTTAAATCCAACAAGTTCGGCTTGATGGTTTGTTTTGAGCATAGGTATCATATCACAGCTTCAATATTTGAAGAAAAAAAAAATTTGAGGAGCGTATTTCTGTTCAGGCTTGGGGTAGCTGCAAGTATTTTGCTGGTAAGACAAACATTTAGCCAAACGGGAGAAACGGTGTTACAGTGTATTATATGAAGCGAAATAAAGATGGTTATACTCCTGAATGAATATCTTTAATGGTTATTTTGCTCTTATTAGTCTTTGTTTATCAGCTTATCTTCTAAATGTCGCACACTCTTGCAAACTTGGCAAACAAGCTAAAGTTGTTCGGTATCAAATGCATATATCACCACATTCTCATCCAGTAATGGTTAGTATTGATTAGCACGCAAGCTCCCGCTGTGATGATTCAATCAGTAGTTACCAGAACTAGGCGTATACTCGACCTTCTGTATATTAACTCGCTCAAAATTACTTAGGAATCAACTGACAGCAATTTAGGAAAAGTCTATCTTATTTGCAGACTAAGTTCCGAAGATTCCAGAGTCTTTTTCTCGCACTATCGAAGGCCGCAGATTCTTGTTCAAACCTGTATTCTATCATTGGTTTTACAGGGTTCGAGTTTTATAAACTTGAAATTTACCGAAGACATTTTGTAGACGACAGTTTGGTAAGTGCTGTTAGTGAAATGAAAACATTATTACATAGATTCCCTAATTCAATCACGGAACGTAGATTTTAAAGTAAACGTGAAATAGTGTTTACTGAAGACAAAGAGCAAACTTTACCATTGATCGGAATGTGTATCCGCGAATTAGATTGTAGAAAAACACGTTCGTGCAAGCAAGATTGTGATCACTTAAGGGAAATAAATGGCTTGTAGGATAGTCTGTGTCGTTTATAAAATCCAAGGCAGTTTTCGGATTGTAATGAAATAGCCATATCTATACAATTAAGCCAGGATAAAAGTCGCATGTTGAATCGAAATAAAAACACTAAGACAAATAGAGTACAAACTTAACTTTGCGGGCTTTTTCTTAATATAAATAAATTATTCAAGAGTAGGCAGATGAAATCGACAATAATGAAAAGAAACATCTTCAGATAAGGAATTATATTCTAACCTTGAGAAAATTGTGAGAAACGCTGTATTTATCGTTTCTTATGAAAGAAAATCGAATTCCTACACATTAACTCGAGTTTCTTAAATCCTTCTTTGTGTTACGAAATTGACGAGCACAAAAGAAAGCGACAACTTTCACGAGCTCATAAATCTTTCATTGCAAACTTTTCAATTTCAGGCTTTTTATAGTCTAAATGCTAGTTCTAATCTAATGTTTTGTTTTATCCAATTTAGCGCTCTGTAAATAATCCTAGTAAAGCAAGGGCGGTAATTTGCCATGCCGGGTTAGGTTGGTTGTTGAGATAATGGTCATGATCGCAATTTTCGCAAATCAACCAAGTAAACCGACCCTGACTTGATTCTTTTGAAAAGCACTATAGTTTCATTCTTGCCTTGATACCACACTTCCGATCTAACTCATTTTTACTGAATTTTTAAAGACGTTTGCCAGAAAAGAAAATCACATTTCATTCCACTCGACCTAAAAAACCGAATTTGAATGAAATGATAAGGCTTCCTTGATATATGGTAAATTGGATTTATAGTCGCTTTTGTAATGCCATTACGGCTTTGATACCCAATGCAACTGCTTTCGTCCAGTTTTGATGCTGTATTATATTCTCATTCTTTTCATTTTCTAAGCAAGCAGCTTATTCTTATCCGGTATACTCTACGTTTAAGCTTGAAACTGAACTGACCTATCGTAAAATAACTAGACAGTTTTTAAAAGTGCTTGTGTAGTTTTTTCCTTTTAAAGGCTAACTATCAATGGCCCTGAATTACAATTTTACGATAATAGGATTACAGGTTTCCTTGAAACAAAGAACACCACTTTCATTAAAGTAAAACCTGCTTCAATCTCAAAGCTGAGGAACTTGAGAGGGACACAATTATGTGGTTCGTACCAAATAGCTGCACAATATTGAGGCACTTACAAGTGAAAAAATAATTTAGCGACAAAAGAAACCCGTCGCGTTTTCAACCTGAAGCCCGTTTAGTCTGCACGCGACTCGGCGATCTAATGGCAATGTTTCTCTTGCCCGAGATAACTAGCTTTTTAACGTTCCGTTAAACAGTAATTTTTTACATAACATCTAGTTTCATCACCAAATTTTCCGCCTTTCCGGCAATTGTTGGTCCAACAAATTATTTACTCGCTCTAGACTTTCGAAAATTACAACATGATACTGAGTATTTGTTAGTCAAAACAATATAACTTTACAATGATTTTTTTCAAAAAGACATTCAATTTGGTATGTTTACAGTTTCACAGCCACTGTTTGCAAAAATGTTGTAGTCGGGTATTGGGCAAGTGTTATGAGCCTAATCAAAACAAACTAAAATTGACACAATGACGAAAGAGAGGGTACGTAGTTGAAATGATAAGATTCAAGGTCGCGTGCCAGTGAGAAAGCGTAAAGTGAAATTGAGATTTTTTGCCAGTTTCGCTTGTTGAATTAGAGATGTTTATCTGATTTTATATACTGGTAATAAAATAGCTTCTTTCAATTCATATTATTAACGTTTCCTTAGACTGCACTGTGTGGCGATAGAGAAAGGAGGTCGGATCAGATCAAGAGTGCTTGGAATTGCCGAAAGATCGATCAGATGCTGCCTGTGTGTTTACAAGACTTCTAACCCATGACACTAATAATATAACAGAGAAGATCAAGAAACATTAGTTAACAAAACAAAATAAACGACAGATAATTTCAGGAGCAATGAAACGGAAAATTACTGGAAGAGTTCTAACTGAGAGGAAACAGCTGAGAAACAACTGGGAAAACGTCCATGCAGTGGTGTTTCGGGTTCTATGGGTCAAGACCTTTAACGTGTGTTACGTGAATGAAGAAAGGACCGATTGTGTTAAAACGCGTCCAGGTGAACCGTGTAAGACGTTGTTAACATTTTCTCACTGAGCAAGAATATATCGATCTTCGTTAAAACTCGATGGGCCGATTAATATTTGAACGAAGTTCAGAAACGGGTGTTGTATTAAGTCCTGGTGTGAATAAGGTCAAAAATCGGATTATTTAAACAAAGTTCGTCTTAAACGCTGTCTAGATCTTGCCGATTTAAACAGACTCAGATAAAGAAAGTTAGACTTACTCAGGAGCTGAGTAAGCTGTGATATGATACCTATGCTCAAAACAAACCATCAAGCCGAACTTGTTGGATTTAAATTTGACCGCACTTTCTCGGCCTTCGCTATGTCTTGCTGTTTTATGTCCTTCTACCTATTTTGCCACGTCATCCATTGTCATTAATGTGCCAACCAGAGATCCATTGGTTCCTGACACAAAGCGGCCTTTTAAAATAATGGTTATACATTAGCATAACAATTGTAATGTTTATCAACACGAAGCATCGCTATAGGTTTAGATGTTGTTGAATTATATTTGTACGGTCCTTGGACTTTTTGGGCAGACTTTTGCTGTCATATCCCTTACTTTCAACATCTGAAAACTCATTTCCCAGCTTCGTCGGAAGAATGATATTTTTCTTCAGTTCACTAAGATTTCTCAGTCGTTCTCGATTTGGAAGACATCAATTTGAACACTATAGACCGGCGCAGTTTGTCGAGGCAACGTCAAAACCATGGATACGATCAGTTCATCAATTTGCTCTGTTAACGACTCACAAGTTGGAATAATCGTTTAATATAACTTTTCCGCTTCCATTTCAGATCACATGACCATCCCCTTGTGTATTGTTTCTTTTATTTCTGGTTAACGCACGAGGAAAGGATACATTCATATAGAAATACTTCGCACAAAGAATATTAGTATATACCACACCAGTGAATATCACTTATCGCGCGCGGCTCTGATTGGCTACTCAAACAGTGAATATGATTTCATATTCACCTCTGAGCGAAGCAGCGATCATCTCGTGCGAGTTTTTGTCCATTTGACAGAAAATAAAGTAACTATTTGGTGCTGGCTATTCGCCGAAGCGGCTCGGTAAATATCCACCACTATTCACCTGTTAATTATTCCCGAAAGATTTGAAATGGGACAGCATTGAACCAAGCGGAAAGGTCTATTATTTGTTTATAATATATATACTGGGAAAATTATGAAAAACATTTTTGATGACAAATTTTGCATTTCCGCTCGATGAGAAAGATCTTTGCATACGACAAAGACTTGAGGGCCACCAAGCAAGGAAATTGTAATGTCAATAACTGTAGAAAGAAACGCGTCAACTCTAGAAATACGATGTGATGTAAGGAGCCCGGAGGGGGAGGGGGGGGGGGGGGGGGGGGAGGCACTTTTGTTTTTGACATAATATATGTACAGCGGCGATACCGGGTCTCGTTTTGAACCTAATTCCGATTACCGGATGCGAGTTTTTTCAGAATAATTCAGAATAATCAAACAGGGAATAACTTGGAAATTAGGGCTTTGCCGCCACTTTTTCCTGAAAACCGGGTGCGGTTTGGACCCCGAAATACCGCACATACCGACCCATGTATCATACAAATGCTCCCCTTCCCCTCCCCTGTAAGGAGGCGGCGTTATCTAGCAGTTAACACGGCGGACTCGCGGTGCGCTCAGAGTTGGGAAACTCGTTACAAAAATGTACATGTATAGCTAATATATTAATCTATAATATACTCAAATAACTTACTAATAATATAATCTAATTAACTAAGGCATAACCCTATTCAAGAAAAAGAAAATGAATTAATATATATATATTATAGGACAAAAATAAATAATTAAATGGATAGTAAAAGCTGAAGAAGGCTGGTGCGGCCAGCCGAAATATTGTACCACTAATTTCTAAATGCTACGTTGTATCGGTCTTTGCTTCTTTTTTATTTGATAGCCAATTAGATCACTAGTTTGATCCAACGTACACCAGCAGGATTGTCGTTCACGGTTGCTTGCTTGAACAATTCGTCATAATAAAAGCACTGAATATTGTGATTAAAACATATGAAACACCTGAAAAGCAGGCAAATTGTTAAATACAGAACATGCACTTAACAAGTTAATCATTCACCTAAATTGAGCTTCTTGATGTTTCTAATAAAATTACTAAGAACACTAGTATCCCTAATATATTGAAGAAGTTGTAACGAATCCGGAACGTTTAGATACCAGATTTTTTTGCCGTTTACACAGGAAACATGAATTCGCGGGGATCAAAGCTTTCCGGATTCGTCACGCATCTGGATGCATCAGTGTAGTGTAAACGATCTAATTCGAATACGTTCGTGTGTCAACTCCTCACGTAGGCTGCTAGCGGCTGTTAATGTTATGCATAGTTTTCCGATTGGGCTACCTGTGGCACGCGGTCAAAACGGGGCGAGAAGAAAAGGAAATAGCTCTTATTTCCTCCCCCCCCCCCCCCCCTCCTTCCATTTTCTCCTTTTTGACCGCGTGCCACAGGTAATCCAATCCGAAAACAAATTAGCAAAAAAACACCCATAAGAGCCGCTAGCAGGCTACTCCTCACGAATCCCATTACCCCAACACCTTACAAGTGATGAATCTGGAAACATTTGCGGTCAAAATGGGGCGAGGAGGAAAGAAAATAGCTCTTATTTCCTTTTCTCCCCTCCCCCTCTCCCTCCCACTCCTTCCTTTTTCTCCTTTTTGACCGCGTGCCACAGGTAGCCCAATCCGAAAACAAATTAGCAAAAAAACACCCACAAGAGCCGCTAACAGGCTACTCCTCACGAATCCCAACACCTTACAAGTGATGAATCTGGAAACATTTGCCCCACTGTACACGTATTGGTAAAGTGCATATGAGCCCCAGCCAGTTATAAGATATTTAAAAGTCATAGTAGAAACAAAATGACCGACATAGAAAACAAAATTGTTAGCATCTGCCATTTTCGTTTATCAAGGAATCAAATATCAATGGCGTCATTTAAATCACAAGCCAATTGCTGGCTTTCACTTGACGTCATAGCCGCCATGTTGGTGCCCTTAAACAATATAAATACGAAGTCCAAGGACTACGGCAAAGCTGACACAACGTAGGATTTTATATTGTATATTGAATATTACAATATTTCGGCTGGCCAAACCAGCCTTCTTCAGGTACTAGATGTTACAAGTGAAGAGCTCTAAGGTAAGAAGATCTATAAATGTGGTAAATTTCGCAATAGAAATTGCGGAAACGGGAAGTGACGTAGACCAAAACTTGAAGTAGCAAAATAGTATAGCGATACTTACTGTGACGTCACACAGGCCAGTCACGCCACATTTGTTGCATTCTGTGGTTGGCAGGAGTGAACCCAGTCAGTTGCTTATAAAATATCACAGGTCGGTGCTTATTCATCGCCAAATTACTTTCTTGTTCTTCCAAAATGCAAGCAAGCCCTTTCATCGAAACTTATATGCTCTTAACTTATAAGTCTTATAAAGGAATTAAGATTTGGAAGCAGAATTGAGACTTTAGATGTATTTTGTGAGGCCTAAATCGCTAGTTCCCATACAAGTCATACAAACACGCGGGGTCTTTTGCCAACCACATTATATATGCAAATATATAAATGACGTCAGTGTTTACAAACAGTAAGTATCGCTATAAGAGATAAGTACTATGTTTCATCGCGTATATTCATACCTTTTAGCTTTATCTATAAGGTGCGCTTCTCTGGCTTTACGTATTGAGTCTCTTGAGGAGTATATTATTTCTAGGGGGATAAGTTGCATGTCGGTGTAAGAGTGGTTAGGTCTAGAAAGAAAATGTTCAGATATAGTAGTAGGTTTAGATCTGTCTTTGAGGCGTCGCTTAGTTCACCCGACCTATGTATTGCAAATGGCAACGATTACATTGTATCATGTATATGAGGTTTTTAGTATTACAGGTTATGTGTGAATTAATAAAGCGAGACTCGCCAGTGGAATGAAATGTGTATTGATTGAGGCCGTTAGTAATGTAGGGAAAAGTTGCACAATCTTGTCCGCATCGAAAGGAGCCTGGCGGAGCTTTAGATTGATTAGATGTGTTACGTGGTAGTTGTGATTTGACCAAAAGGTCACGAAGGTTAGAGCTACGTCGATATGCAACTAGAGGCAATTGCTTAAAGACGTCTTTGCAGCGGTTGGAAGAAAATAGTATATTAGTGTGTTTGCGTACGATATTAGAAATGTGGGGAAGTGCTGGGTTATATGTAATAACAAAAAGTATACGGTGGGTAGAGTTTTGTGAGTTAGTAGTTTGTAGAGCGTCGTTGCGAGGAATGTTAGCAGCGCGTTCTATTTGTTTATTAAGGAATGTGCGGTTATAACCTCGTTTGTAAAGGTATGTTATTAATTCATTAGTACGAATTTTAAAAGTTTCGTCGGTAGAACAGATGCGTTGGAGACGAAGAGCTAAACTGAAAGGAATGGCTCTTTTAGTGTTAAGGGATGACAGGATGATTTAAAGTGCACCTAACCCCTTTTGCAATTTTTATACATATCAAACTTTGAAAGGTTTTGAGAACTTCTGCGAAGAGATTTTTGGCTTACAGAGAATATTCTATGTTCTAGGCTTGTTTGAAATGGTGAAAATTTGACCTTTCTTGACTCATGACCGCGTATGAAAAAGCCTGGGTCGATTCTGGATCTTACGTCACCTCATTAATGCATTATACTCCATGGCGCATTTCTATCACAACACTGCTATATAGAGAATTTATACGGTCTGTGAGTTGTTAGTAAAGAAAACAGTTATTTTAGACAAAATGTTAAACATTTATACAACTTATTGCAAAGTCGAATGAATTAGATGACGTAAGATCCAGAATCGACCCAGGCTTTTTCTTACGAATCATGGGTCAGGAAAGGTCAAATTTTCACCATTTCAAACGAGCCTAGAACATAAAGTATTCTCTGTAAGCCAAAAATGTCTTCGCAGAAGTACTCAAAACCGTTCAAAGATTCATATCTATAAAACTCGCAAAAGGGGTTAGATGCACTTTAAGGAGGTGTTGATGTTTATCTGTAGGTTTAGTATATAAATCAGTCTCAATGTAGTTGTTATGTATTGATACGGTAACGTCGAGAAATGGAACGTGAGTTAATGAGTGAGAACTAGTGAATTTAATAGTAGGATGAATATTATTGAGATAATCGATGAATATTTTCAGATGGTCTTCCCCCTCAGTCCAGATCATGAAAATATCGTCGAGATATCTCCACCAGGTGTGAGGTTTATAAGGGGCATTAGAGAGAGCGTTAGTTTCAAATTTACCGAGGAATAAGTTAGCGAAAGAAGGAGCCATTCTGGTACCCATGGCTGTGCCATGTACCTGCAGATAATGTTTACCATTAAAAGAAAAAATATTCATAGTAAGGATCATACGTATTAAGCGGTCACAAAGTGTTTCGGTGGGAATGGTAGGATTAGTACGAGTGCAAATAAATTATTACAAGCATTAATACCTTCGTTATGTGGGATGTTAGTGTATAAAGATGAAACGTCAAGAGTAACAAGCATAGCGGTATCAGGTAGTTTACCAAGTTTGAGAAGTTTGTTAAGGAAATCAGTGGTGTCTTTAATGTGTGAAGGCAGGTTAAAAACTAAGGATTTAATGTGATAGTCAACGAATTGGGAGATGCGTTCTTACATGAAAAATGAGTATGTATGTGAGGGCATGAGGCTCAAACCCTGATCCTGTTTGACCCAATCCGAGCTCCAAAACCCTGATTGCCCCCTTTTCTGGGGGAAAAAACCCTGATGCCTAAATATACTGAACCCGGACCCTACCTGCCCAAACTGAGCTCAAAACCCTAACCCACCCCCGCGGCACATATATAATACGTCACAACCCCCCCCCCCCCCCCCGGGGGGGGGGGGGATTCTGTTAGGTGATATATTTTTTAAACAATTATTCGCCGAAGGCGAAGTCGATATTGGTGAATATTCCCCGAGACGACTGCAATATCGACTGAGCCTGAGGCGAATAATTGCCTTAGTATATACAACACGGGAACCTCAACACAAAATGAGAATTATAGTGTTTTTTAAATAGAAGGCGTGACAAATGTAACTTTTGTAAACAAAGTTTTTACTAGGGCAAAACAAGTTGTGACAGTTGCTGTTGTACATTTTATGCAAACATTTTACCTTGAAACACTCGAAGGCCATATTTTGTAGTTTTTTAGTGCTTTTGGGCACTGCATTTTGTTGAATTTCTAAAATCGGAAACAATCGCGAAACGACAATTTACGCCTGCCATTTTGTTTCAAAATTATCCCGAGCTTTGTAGGTGGCTATTGCTCATTATTCCGAGATAGCGAGCTAATCAAATTGCATGATCTATGTAGGTTCCCGCGTTGTATATACTAAATATATTTATACATTAACCAGGCCCCTGCCAAATTCCAATAGACTGCTAGGAAGTCTATCGGCTATTCCTCTAATTTCTATATATAATTCAAACTCTCCGTATTTCCGAAGTCTATCAGTGTCCACGTGCACAGTGCTTTCTGTCCACGTGTACAGTGCTTTCTGATTGGTTGACGGCGAAATACCTCGACACAAAAATCCTTCAGGATTTTAGCTGAAATCATTGCTTATGTTTTCAAGAAGCCAGCTTATCAAAAGATCCCATTCTTGGAGTTGACATGTGAATTCTCTCGACATTGTCTGGTTTTGGACACAACAACACCTTTGTCACGCTCTGTGAACTTCGCGGGTAGCGTATAAAGCAAACAGTGATCATGTGACACTTACACCCTTTTTGCACACAGTCCTTCAATTTGAAGGATCAACATTACTTATGCTTATAATATAGGATGCTCATGTTTGTATTATAATACACGTTATTGCACAATAATGTAGTTAGGGCATCTCATGTGTGTGCTCTAAACCCAGCCATGTTGAACCATGTTGAACCATGTTGAGCCATAGCTTTGCGCTTATAGAAATCAACAACAACATCTTTATTGCCACTCAGGTTCAGACTTAGTTTGAACAAATAATAAAGGAATTTTAAATAGTGGGAGGTATCCTGAAAATAGTAAAACTAATCCAGTCATGATACCTGTGAAATATGGATTTCTAAAAATAAATTAATTGGGTGGATCTAAGCACAAAACAGTTTAACAAAGAATGCTAACAAACTAAAACACACACACGAACAAGCAAGCAAATAAAAACAGTAGTCTACTAAAATTGAGGACAAAGGGGGTACAAAGACAAAATACAAGAGAGGAAGAGGGACTTAAGAATATGCGATGATTAAATAAGAAAAGAAAAGAGAGGAAGGAGTGAATATAATTATTATAACAGAGGAATTATTAAAACAGGTCATCTTTTAACTTTTTGCTGAAAGTTTTTATAGAAATTAAATGTTTCAAGGTTTCATTAGTTTCATTCCAGATTTTTGGGCAGGGACGTAAAAGCCGTTGGCCTTGTCTCCCAACACTTCCTATTCATAAATGGGGGACGTTAAAGAACCTGTTGTGCTACTCGTGAAGAGAAGCGGATTGTTACTGGCGGGTGTAAAGTACAGGTCAGGTTACAGGTCAGGTTACAGGTCAGGTCACTTCTTGTTTACCTGTGAAGCCTAGCTCTAGGTGAGTGAGAACCCGTTGTTTACCTGTGAACTCGTCCGATGGTCAGGGTTAGGTTTATGGTTTAGGTTAGGATTTGTCTTAGAATTAACAACCTGACCTGTGACCTGTACTTTACACCCGCCGGGATTGTTACCCGGTACAACAGCCTCGGTTATAGAGCGGTTTTCAGTTGAGTGTAGTAAAACCAAACGCAAATTACCCACAGCCGGCCAATCATAGGAGCGAATAATCACAAGTAACTCATAAATGGCTTCCCTGTGAGCCAATGACAAGCCAAAGCAAAGGTAAAACCAATTTGTGCAATTGTGTTTGGTTTTACTTTGGATTCTGATTGGTTGGTTTACTTTCTCAGCCAATAGGAGAGCTTAGTAAACGCAAAACCAAAACACTTCCGACACTCAATTGAAATCCGCTCTATACGCCTCAAGCTTTACCGAGTATTAAACAGAAACAGACATGGGCTACAAGTACGGAGTAGTGAGACGTTTGAAAATCAAACGGCATGAATCACAAGTTGAATTCGAACCAGTTTTGCACGTAACCAACTGTAAAATTAATCCACAAAGTAGGGCGACTCGAGCGCTAGCCGGGTTTCCGTTCCGTATCATTTTTAAAAACAGCCCCTCGCTCTCTTGGTTTCTAGTCCTCTGCTGTATTCACTACACGACAAGCTATCCTTGTAAAACAGTTGTTTATAGAATAAACCTTTATAACTCAGATGCAACACTCAAATCAAGAACTATTTTACTATTATTCAACTGGAATCGATTTTAAATAGACCAACCGTCATACTTTGCGCGCTATGGCAGCCATTTTGTCACAGTTGAAAAGTCGGTTCTGTACGAGTTGTCTTCCCATCTTTTGAAACTCGCGTGATATAGTTTCAATTTGAATCTGCATTTGGTAAGTATATTTTGTAGTTTTCCTGTTTAGTTTGATACAGTCAACGACCACTCTCGTAAGCGACCAGCTCCCTTAAGCGACCACCTTTACTAAACCCCGTTTGACATCAAACACTGTACTGAAAATCTCCCGTAAGAGACTGCGACCACCTTTTCAGGCGATGATTGAAATAGTCCTTTGTTTTTCCTCTCTTGTAAGCGACCACCCACGGAAAAAGGATACAGATCGGTAACAAAAATGGATTTATTATCTTACCGTCAATCGTTTTGGATGTGTTGACAAATTAAAAAAAAAAAGCTCCTATAGTCGTACCGGTGCCCTACGTTACATGTTAGTACCATTGGGCTTCCTGTGGTGACTATTGGGCTTCCTGTGGTGACAACTCTCGCCAGCGATCATCTCCCGTAAGCGACCACTTTTTCCATTCCTGACGTGGTCGCTTACGAGACAGTCGACTGTAGTCTCACGTAGCGGAAATAAACAAAAGGCCGCTAAGCATCACGGTCGGGCCATATTCTTTAATGATAAATAATGCTCTTTAATCAGGCAGCGGCCATCCCGACTCGGAACAATAAATACTTCCGTACACCGGACTCGCTCTTAGGGGTTTCATGATACTGAGGGGGTGTTTACATGAAGGGGCCGTTGATCCCCCGGGTTTACAAGCAAATGATTCAGGTAGGGTTACCATACTGCCCGGGTCAACTCAACACGATGCGATCGCCAAAATCATTCAAGCATAGAAAACAAAATCGCGGACACGAGTTTTGGTGGATCAACATGGATTCTTTTTTCTGTGGTGCCCTTTATTGCTGCTGTCTAGTGTCCTAGAATGCTGTTATGTTACTAATTGCTAGACAACTGTAGATGTATTTCTTATTGTAGATACACGTACATTTTTGTAACGAGCCTTTTTAGGCTCAGTAAGATGTCACGTGGATAAATAAAGCTTATCTTTATCTAACTCCAGCAACTTGCAATGTGAAATTTTGCTCTAGAATAGAGTTGTACCGGGTAGGCGAACCGGTTTACATTAAGTAACGCGTGTAAAAGTTGACCCTAGTGTTAGGATGATCCTACCTCTCAGGTAGGTTGACATGCACTAGTGCTGATAATGGCGGTAGGTTGACCGCGCGGCTACTACTAGGATGACCCTAGTACAAGGGTTACCCTCCTATCATGTAAACAGCCCCTAAGGTTGAATACGCAAAAAAAGGAAAGACTTGTATTCTCCTGGAATTTGACATGGCCGCCGAGCGATGAAGATTTACAATTAAGGGAACGAAAGTGGAATGACACAGTTTAAAGTGCATATAATCCCTGGCCAGTTATGCTTTTTTGAAAAGCTTAGACCTCAAATGGTAGGGAGAAAATACCGAAATAAAAATGTTTTCATTATTCTTTTAGCGGCAAACTTCCAAATTTAGACTTCATTTCCGCGCACGTCCAGGGACTGGGACGAGAATGAAACGTGACGTCATCAACAGAACTCGTCTCTTCGCGGGTATAAAGCGACGCACCTCGTTGGTATATTTGTAAAATAATTGAACAGATAACCGAGAAAGATGATATCGTGATAAACTTTTCGGAGAGCTTTACTCGGCAAGGCCTTTCATGCAATGGCAGATCGATATCGAGCGTCTTCTGTTGATAACGTCACCTCGACCCAGTGCCAATTTTGTAAAGCGCTCTCCCGCGCTTCGATTTCGGTCCACAGGCAACCCAAGACATGTTTTTGGGCAACTTTGAACGGCCAATGCACCACGACAAATAACAAATAAATCAAATCAATGTATTCCGGAATCCTTTGGCTATGGCTTCTAGTCTCTTCGGAAAAAAATAATTAGCCAGGGATTATATGCACTTTAACAAAACACCGGTTCCTATTGTCATCATATTCTTTAACTCATGCAACGCCCAAACTCCTTTGTTACAACTGATGCGATAAATCTCATCTCCCACTACATCATTAGTATACAATAAATACTAATTAGTATGCGATAAGTAATATCTAAATGGTCCACACTGTTTATCGCATACTGCAGTCGAACAAGACTCAGGATTGTACTCTCAATATGAGAGCTCAAATACGAACGAGGCTTTCACTCATTCCCTCGGTTTGCGAATGCAGATCATCTCTCCATTATGGGACCTAATTCTTTTCACCATACACCAACTACGCATGTTAGTGACGTACTTTCTAGAACATTCTTTTACGAATATATTTCGTGATGAGACAAAATTGTTTCAATGGTTCATTATCACTTTTGTTAGAGAATGACTCATCAATCGAAAGACAACGAAAACGATTTGTGACGCAAGAAGAAAAGGTACAAAAGCACTAACTGAGAAGAGAGAAGTTAAGTTTCTCCGTCTCAAAATGCTTTTCAACAAATTCAGTTTCCGTAAATATTCATGTTTAGCGTCGATTAGTGGTGTGAACTAACATGAAAGTCACAATCTCGAAATGCACTGCACTTGCCTTGTGAACAGTAAATTTATGCAACTACGCACTAGGCAAACAATGACCCTAATGATTTATGAAAAGAGTTATTGCGTAGCACGAGAAAACCTAGGCTCGGTTTCCAGCCATGGGGGTTTCGGTGAGCCCGCGACCTCTCCCCACTCACGGCTGGGCGCGCGAGCTGAGACATTGTCGGGTTTTAGCCAATCAAAAACTTGCCACTGAAATCCTGTCGCTGAATTGATTTGCATAATCTACATTGTAAACTTTTGAAAGCCAGACCTTGCTGTTCCAAAATACGTTTAAATTTGGTTTCGAAGAATTTAAGGATTCACACAATTTAGCAGTAAGAGAGTTAGTAATAATACTTTATTCCAAAATACCATCAAAGATACATAGGAAGTACTGGAAGTACACAAGTAGCTAGGTACAATCATTAAACATAGTCATAATGTCGTGGCAATATTTTGCTGTACACCTCATTACAGACTCATCCTTCATTGACAAGCAGTACGAAAATAATTCTCGCCGACTAAAACAACTAAATGAATCATTGATAGCTAACAAATTGCCCCAAAAACGTTCTCTAAGATTTACAAATTTTATATTATTACAACTGGTGAAGTAATGCAATTCATCACCTAACTCATTAAGGTTACAAAGAGGGCAAACGCGTGCATCATAAGTAATGTTTGCGTAGCGACCAGTTTCAACAGGGAATTTGTGCGCAGAAATCCTAAATCTTGTCACCGCCTGACGATGCTTAACGCTCGAGACATACGACAGGTAGTTCTCAAAACCTGTATTTGGTTTCACTAGATTAAACGTACGCAACTTACTGCACTCTTGAACCTGGTCCTTCCACCGCTTATTAAAGGAATTATATAATTCAGATTTCAGATATTTAGCCAGAACTCTAATATTCTTAGTGGATATAACAAGATCCTCAAGAGATTTAACATTGCACATCTCTAACAGATAATTCGTAAACTTAACGCCCTGAAAATTTGATTGACGTGCAGCTCTCCCAACTAATTCATCCCCGTACAAGGAATCCTTCACCCGTACCCAGTATTTAACTACCAAAACAGAAAGTTGCACAACCATTGGTACTCTGCCCAATTCTGCATACACTGCTAAGTTTGTAGACTTAGAGTGAACGCCTAAAATACGTTTGCAAAACTTCAAATGCAGTTTTTCTATGTCGGTAACCATACTAAAAAACTTTGTCTTGAACATGTCAAAACTAGATATCCTTCCCAAAGCGTAAACTCCCCAAATCTCACAACCATACAGCAGCACCGGAACTACAACAGTTGGGTGCAGTTTCGACAGCACTTTCACTGGAACATTCTCCACGTTAGAAAAACTTTTAAATAGACCGTGATACGCGCGTAACGCCTTATTGTACAAAGCCTTTTGGGCGATTTTAAAACCACCACCAAAATGGAAAGTTATGCCCAAATATGTGTACTCATCGACACAATCCAACAAATCCTTGCCAAAATACCATTTAGAAGTTATAAACGAGCGTCGCTGGGCTCTCGTGCCAAATACTAAAATCTTGGACTTTTTCAAGTTGACCTTTAACTTCCATTTCTTAGTATAACGCTCAAGCCTACGAATGCAACCTTGCAATCCACTCTCGGACTCAGATAGCAGTACCAAGTCATCAGCATACAGTAGACAACTCAACTTCGAATCGCCCAGTATCACTGGATCACAGGATGGTGTGTTAAACAAATCAGGAATATCATTTATAAAAAGATTAAACAACGTAGGACTAAGATTGCATCCTTGTTTAACTCCTATGTCCGACTGAAAAAAAGGAGTGGCTCCTTGACTCAATTTAACCGCCGCCTTGACAGATGAATACATACTGAGCAGAATGCGTACAAACTTTCTACTGCAGCCATACTGAATCAGCTTGAAAAACAAACCCTCTCTCCAAACACTATCGTAAGCCTTCCTAAAATCAACAAAACACGCAAACAACGGCTTGTGCCGAGTCTTATAAAAGTCGATCAATGTTTTCAACACCAGCACATGATCAGACGTCCTGAACCCACGTCGGAAACCGATCTGACATTTATTAAGAATTTCATTCTCACTCAAAAACTCATTCAAACGTGCATTCGAAATTAATGTGAAGAACTTTCCTAAACAGGCTACTGATACAAATACCTCTATAATTACCAGGGTCCAATCGACTTCCCGATTTATGAAGAGGCACTATAGAACCTTCCGACCATACGTGCGGGAAAGCACCGCACGATATAACCTTATTAAAAAGTTTAACGAAGTGTGGCCCTAAAACATCCACAGAGGTTTTAATTATTTCATTATTTATCAAATCACCCGCACTGGCCTTTTTATTCTTGAGTTTTTTCGCTGAATCGCGTACTTCCTTAAGTGAAACAGGTGCGTCGAGAATCTCATTCTCATTAATAGCCCAGCATTGATAATCTTTTACAATCTGAGCTTCGTTACTAGTACTTTCAGTTGAAAAGTTGACTTTATTTAGATCTTTGAAATAACTATGCCACTCTGCCGGCGACACATCGTTAGAGGCCCCTTCAGACTGACGCGACTTAATAGAGTTAACCAGTTTCCAAAACTCTTTCGGACTCCTTTCCTCCAATGCCTGAATTCTGTTTAACAAGTCATTTCGGAAATTTCTTTTCAGTCGTTTAATAAGCCGCTTATAGTCTTTTTTCGTGGAAAAAAAATTATGTCTCAAGAAAGGATCGTTCGGATACTTTGACACTAAATTGCCTAAATTTTTTACCTCCTTTTTGAGCGAGTGACAATCTTTGTCAAACCACTTCTGTTTTTGAACTGTATTCCGTGTTCTTTTCTTTGGAACTTTACCACTCCTGACAGGCACTACTTTTTTAGAAACCTTAACTATAACACTTGTAAATTTATTAACCAAGGAATCTACATCTAGGTCTCCTTCATCTGCCGATGAATCTAACAAACCACTCAACTCTTGAGAAACCTCGTCAGAATCAAGACTGTCACGGAGCGCAGTCTTTAACTCATCACTCCACAGAAAAGCCATCGGAAGTGGCGACAAAAAGACTGAATTTTCCGACACAGTTGATGCCTCAGCTTTAAGAGCAAACGATAATAGACAATGATGTGAAAACTCCGTCGTATTTGACACGGAAAAATGGTTTACCAGCGGTAAAATATCATAAGAAACAACTGCATAGTCAACTACACTTGCCCCATTATATGTCTGACATGTAAACTGGCCTACGAATGTTAGTTGTCAGTAAACGCACTGGCTCTGGAAGTCACTTGGGAAACCGTCAGCTCAACGGTCGCGAAGCTCGTAATGTTCAGTCATTTCTCATTCAACTTTACCGATGCAAGACCAAGGTAGCCCAGCTATTCTTCCTTCAAAGAAAATTACTGCTGCCTTTCGGAGAAGAAAAGACGGACGAGTCCATATTAAAAGAGTTTATAGAAGAGAGGAAATCACGTCTAACGCAGGCCATGTTTACGCGCTCACCCCAAGGAGACTTGTCAAGGCAAAACTTGTCATTTTTCGTCGTCTACACGAGCAAATAAAACTTGTCAAGGGAAAACTTGTCAAGGAAAACTTGCTCGTGTGGACTACGCTTAACTCTGCAATCACTCGCTGCATCAAATGAGTTTTACAATTCTTCAAGTCCTGGAGACATAAATTGTACAAACTTAGGGTGCGTTCGATTGACCGTATTCCGGAATAAGAATCAATGGAATAGACACTGAAAATCACTGGTTCGTGCATATTTTGTACTGTAAGCTACAAATGCTGGCTGATATATGATATTCAGGATACAATTAGTATTTCAGTGGTTAAAAAATCTCAGTATAAGCGATTTATAGTGATCATTCTCTTTATTCTTATTCCGGAATACGGTCAATCGAACGCACCCTTAAGACATACTCTACACAAGTACTAAGCGGGAATACTAGACTCTAGCTCAGAGTTCCGAGATAACATCTCAACTTAATTTTTATCCCCGTATAAATTTCGGCTTTTAATTTCTGTCAGCGAGTGTGGAGGGAGTATGGGACCGACACTAAGAACGGCTGCAAAGGAGACTAGCGAGTGTCTTGATCGGCACTTAAATATCAAAGAGTAACAAATAAAGTAGCCTGGTTTCTCAACAGCCGAGCTTTCCTTGAAAACTTGGACTGTGAACATGAGAGCTAATAATAACAGGTATTAAATAAAACCTTTACCTACGTCGAATTAATTTCACACTTGGAGTTTTAGTTTAAAGAATTCCAATGTGTTTTGAAAGTTTACGCGGAATTGAACCTACGCTACACGCAAATAAATTAATAATATTGAAGTTAATCAGATGACGTCACGGACACGGTGTGTTGACAGCGCGCCCAGCCGTTAGTGGGGGAAGGCTTTGGAGAAACGACTAAGCATTATATTGGCCTTCCGCTCGGGGGTATTGGATTTATATTCACCTCGGGCTGCACCCTCGTGCGGAATCCTCGGTGAATATATCACATGACCCCTCGCTCCAGACCAATATCCCTGATTTACATAATCTTTTGCTTCGATTTTCTCGGCCAAAATAAGTCGTATCGCCAATATAAAGACTCTTTTCATCTAGACGTTTGGAAAGATACAGAATTCGTATCCGTGCTTTATCATATTTACAAACGCTCTCTTTCAGCTCGAGTTGGAAATCTGATAAAGCACGAGCTGAAAGAGAGAGTTTGTAAATCTGATAAAGCACGGTAACTCATTCTGTATCTATTACTTCAAAAAGGCATACATAATTAATGAGCATTTTGTTCAATCAGGTGAAGCAAATTAGTCACGTGCACTCTTCTTTTTACCCAGGTCAACATTAGAGTCTTTACGAAGATATACGAGAGACAATGAGCTCTCAACCATGAATCTTTATATAGACCTCTTACTAGTCGTATAATGACCCTCTCAGTCATTGCTTAGAAAACCAAGGGCTTCACCATTAATCTTTATAAAGACCCCTTACTCTTACTAGTCGTATAAGGACCCTCCTAGTCATTGCTTAGAAAATCAAGGGCTTCACCATGAATCTTTATAAATACCCCTTACTCTTACTAGTCGCATAAGGACCCTCTCAGTCATTGCTAAGAAACCAAGGGCTTCACCATGAATCTTTATAAAGACCCCTTACTCTTACTAGTCGCATAAGGACCCTCTCAGTCATTGCTAAGAAACCAAGGGCTTCACCATGAATCTTTATAAAGACCCCTTACTCTTACTAGTCGTATAAGGACCCTCTCAGTCATTGCTTAGAAAACCAAGGGCTTTACCATGAATGCATATCTTAGGTTACTTGAACTGTGATATGCTAAAACATAAACTTGACCAACCAACCAAAACAATTAAGTCAATTTTCGAGATGTACCAGTTATCTCAAACAATAGAGGAACCTACTCGCATAACAAATACATCAAGTACTCTCATTGATCATCATGCAACAAATTCTATTGAAAAAGTCGCATTGTCAGGCGTAGTTCATACCGGAATTAGTGATCATAGTCTAATTTATGCAATCAGAAAAATAAACCCTGTCACAAAAACACGAGCGCATGCCAGAATAACTGAATTCAGAAACATGAAAAGATTCAACCAACAGCAGTTTATTTTGGATCTCCTTGGTCAGCCCTGGGAGTTGATCGTCTTAGAGAAGGATATTAACTCGATATGGTCTTGCTGGAAAGAGATGTTTCTTGAAATATTAGACAAACACGCTCCTGTCCAAAACAAGAGATCGAGATCTTTTAACATCCCATGGTTGACCAAGGAAATAAAACAGATAATACATATCAGGGATAAGCTAAAACGCAAGGCAATAATAACTAAACAGAACACAGATTGGCAGGACTATAAGTCTTACCGAAATAAGGTTAATATCGCCTTGCGGCAGGCTAAAACAAATTATTATCGCGATAAAATTGCGCACCAGAAGGATAATCCTAAAGATGCGTGGAGAACAATTAATAATCTTCTTGGGAAAACGTGCAACAACACTGCTGTAAACGAATTGAAACTAAATGATGTTAATATCAATTCTCCAGAAAAAATAGCTGAAGCCTTCAATAATTATTTCATCAACATTGGGCCTAACCTTGCCCATACGATGGCCGATTCAAGTGTTTCATTTGAAAGTTTCGTAAAGCCACCTCATTCGGAAATGTCACGTTTCAGAGGTGTTACCAATGCCAAAGTTCAGAAACTCCTATGTGGGCTATCTAAGTCCAAAGCCATTGGCATTGATAACATCTCTGGCAAAATACTAAAAGTTACTGCATCGGCTGTTTCTCCATCCCTTACATACATTTTTAATAAGGCTATTATTTCTTGTTGTTTCCCGGATGATTGGAAAGTCGCCAGGGTTTTGCCTCTTCACAAAAAGGGTCCACGCAATTTGCCTGACAATTATAGGCCAATTTCTATTTTACTAGCAATAAGTAAAATAATGGAGCGCATCCTATATGATCAACTACACGAATACCTCTCAGCTAACAATCTCCTCTGTGAACGCCAATTTGGTTTTCGAAGACTACACTCTACTGTTTCAGCACTGCTGGACAGTACAAATAGCTGGTATATTAACATGGACCGTAAGATGTTTAATTTGGTTGTTTTTCTGGACATGAAAAAGGCATTCGATACAGTCAACCACGAAATACTGTTGCGTAAAATGGAAATATACGGTATAACTGGGAATGCCTTAAACCTTATAAAATCTTATCTAACAAATCGCAAACAGATGTGCCAGCTTAATGGAGTAATGTCTGCAGATAGCCATATTGGCTGCGGGATTCCTCAAGGCTCTATCCTTGGCCCTATCCTTGGCCCTATCCTTGGCCCTCTCTTCTTCCTTTTGTACATAAATGATTTACCAGAATGCATAAAACTAACAACCCCTCGCTTATTTGCTGATGACACTAACTTAACAGCATCTGGTCAGTCAATTGAGGAAGTTGAGAGGGCCATGAATGGGGACCTTGAGTGTGTAAAGGAATGGTTGTTAGCAAACAAATTGAGCCTTAATGTGTCAAAACCAGAATTTCTTCTAATTGGCTCCCACTATAATATAAGAAACCTCGCTGCTCAGCCCAACATAAAGATTGATCAAAACTCCTTAAAACAAGTTTACCATAGTAAGGTTCTTGGTGTCGAAATTGATCAGTTTTTGTCTTGGGACAAGCATATTGAAAGTATAGCCAAAAAGATTACATCCGGTATTGGAGCCATCAGGAGAATAAGAGATTTCGTGAACAGAGAGACACTGGTCTCCATATATAATGCCATAGTGCAACCCCACTTCAACTACTGTAGTGAGGTATGGGACACCCTTGGTGAAGGTCTATCAAAACGTCTGCAAAAATTACAAAATAGATCTGCAAGAATAATTACACATATGAGTAACGAAATTCCCCACCAAGAAGCTTTGAACGCTTTAGGCTGAGAAACTCTTGAAATTCAAAGAACCAAAATAAAGGCCAAACACATGTTTAAAGTACTTAACGACATGACCCCAAATTGCCTTGCAGATCTTTTCACTAAAAAGCATGATGTTACCAAATATAATTTAAGGGGTTCCACTACCTCACTACAGTTACCTCTCCCTAAAACAGAAAACCTTAAGAAAAGTTTTTCATATAGTGGGGCAAAAGTATGGAATTCCCTTCCAGAAACATTACGCAATTGCGAGTCTTTCCCTTCATTCAAAATTGCCACTCACATCTTTCCTATTCCTTAACTTAACTCGATATTTTTAAATTAACTTGATACATATAATTGCATTTATAATAGGTATATATATATTTTTTATTAGAAATAGCAAAATATTATGTTATAGTACATTAAGGTTTTTTTAATCTTTTTTAAAGATTGTAATTTTTATCTACACGCCCCTTGTGGAAATCAACAACAGTTGACGGGACAAGCGTGTCTAAATAAAGTTGTACTACTAAATCTTTATAAGACCCTCACTCATAAGTGAAAATCGGTTTAAAGACCCATGTGGAGAACATCAGCTAACAAGACAAGACTCAGTTCTACGTTATGGGCGTTTTACTTTCTTTGGCGTATTTTAATTTTGCGATTCAGCAATTTAGTATTACAACAGGAGAAAACTGAAAGCCTGCTTACTTTCTTTACTGTTCTGAATTTCAATTTCAAATTTCGACTCCCAAAGGTCTCGGTCTTTTCCCTTTTATAGTGTGGGTCCTTATGCAATTTCCAAAATAAAATGTCAGTCAAATTAAAAAATAACTTAATCTTAAAACGTAGTTATAGTTTAGGTTTTCTGTGAACGAGTAGCTATAGGAAAAACTGGCCTTTTATGCATGTTTATAAAATATCCTTAATTCTAGAAAACCAGAAAAACTTTTTTACAAACTGACCACATATCTATTACTTTTATATAAATGTGTAATATAACTGTCATTAGTATATACCAGTGCTTTTTGCGCGCTCTGATTGGCTACTTAAAATTGGAATATACTACACCATTCACTATTTCGGTCTCGTGCGTGAATAATTCACTTGTTAATGTTTTTTGAACTAATTTGAGGATGGATATTTCACTTGTGTGCATGGTGTATACATTAAAATAATCATAATTATAATAAATCTATCTATATAATTGTAATAAATATATTATTTACATTAAAATCTACGCCCTAAATGTTGCGGATATTAAAACCACATTTATTACGTGGCACAAGAATGCAAAATGAGTCCAGCAAATACAACTACGATACTAAATATTACCAGCAAAACCTGCCGTCGAGTGGATACATTCTGGGTAGTGAAAGATTTCGTTCTTTCTTTGACATCCATTGAAATCTGTCTTATCTTAAATTCTCTTCGATTCAGAACTCCTTGATATGATTTCACTCGTTTTCTCATATCTCGTGCTTCCTCCTGTCTGCCCAGTTTCTCCAGTACGCTTGCACATTCGTTATAAGTATTTGCTGTCTCTGAATGAATTCCAAGCACTTCTTCCTGCACGCGCAGGGTTGTCTTGAAAACTTCCACAGCCTCATTTGTTTTACCTAACGTTAGCAGCAGTCGGCCCAGCTGAATATGCGAGCGTGCCGTATCTTGGTGGCTGCCAAGTACTTTGATGCGAATCTGTAATGATCTTCTCTTGTTGTCAACTGCAGCGTCAATGTTTCCCAAGGCCAAATGGGAGTCTGAAATGTAGCTGTAAATGGTAGCAGTCCACGGGTGGTCCCCGAGATGAGCTTGATACAGAGGTAAACACTTCTCTGTGAGCTTGTGTATAGCCTTTCCATGCTTGTCACATAATCGAGCAGCAACTGTGGAAATAGAAGCATATCCATATTGCTGACCTGTTCAGTTTTTAATTCATATTCTTAAATCTTTATCAAGGCTGTCATTAGAAGCCGATTACGATTATCGCCAGCAACTACGATCGCCGGCTACTTAATGTAAAACTTAAGCCAGAGTTGTAGCATATGGCACAAAAAGACCGGCTATTTTTCACATTTGTCCAGCAACTAAAAAACTTTATGAAAGCCCTACTTTATACATTTTAAGTCAAAACATTGAAAGAGAATTCAAATGTTAAAATATACAAGGTTAGGCATTTTATCTACTCTTATCCCTATAAATAAGCTTAGGTCCAGCATACAAAAGTATTACTGTACGATTACTTTAACCGGGGCCACTTAGATAATGAGAACCAATCACAATGCACTTAGACAACGAGAACCAATCACAATGCACTTAGACAACGAGAACCAATCACAATGCACTTAGACAATGAGAACCAATCACAATGCACTTAGACAACGAGAACCAATCACAATGCAGAACGAAAACAAAGCATTCCAACTTACAGCTATACGAGCCAATCAGTGTCGAGTACAAGACAATAGCATTTCAACTTGCTCGAGCTTTGATCCAGTTTTAGACAAATTTGGTGGAGTAGTTCTGAAGTTGAAGTCTTTGGAATGAAGAAAATCACGTGAGACCCTATGCATAAAGCTGAAACCTAATTTACATAAATTCAGAATTTTAACATTTGAAGAAAAATTGACACTGTAACCTGAAAGAGCAAATACAAGTTATTCATCATATGCAATTTAATAGTTTTATGACAAATTTCTCCAAAGTTATTACCATTTAAGGCTCAAGAAAAACATGAAAGCGAGGCTGGTAGGGCCATGGCTGACTATTTTCATACAAATCTCTCTTATTTCAAAAGTTTATTACTCTGTAGCAATGTAACTTATGACACACAAATTTCACAGGATTACATATTTTTGCATGTTCTTTTACGTAGCAATGTTGGTTTTCACAGATATTCATTGCCGACAGGAGAAATCCAGTTGTAATCAAAATGTAGGATGTGCAATGTTCTAGTATATTGTCGTTTCTAGTGTTATTATAAAGTCGACCATCTGCCATAAAAAAATGTCTTTAAGTAATTTAGTGAAGTAGTTGTGGATTTGATCCCCGAAGATAGCAGTACCAGTGGACCAGTCAATATTAGGTAGATTGAAGTCACCGAGAAATTAAGTTGATCGAAACGGGCTCTCAGGCCGATAGACGAAGCGATTTCTTGAGCTCCTTCAGATATAGTCTAAGTCAGAGTCTTATATTGCGCAAATTTCATCTGCACAAATGCGCGTTACATTATTGGAAAATAAAAAGTAAAAAGTATACAGATGAAATAAAAACCTAAAATATGGATGTATAATATATAACACTGCTGAATAAAATATGTATGACACAAGAAAAAAGTTTTAAGTACTGCGTCTAAACAAATAAGTCTTAATGCTACGTTTAAAAATAGGCAAGGACTAGAGTTGGCCAACGTACTGATGTCACTGCTACTGGTTTATTTTAAATTGTTATAATGTATATAATGACATCATAATTAATTATCATAATTTGCATGCTACTTACTAGCTTTATCGCAGTAGCTGGCCCCTAGAAGAACCTGATCACCAAGCCTATGACGAAGCTGAACTGCTTTATCAAATAACCTCTCAGCCTTTTTACGGTTGACGGCACATCCAGGATCTTTTAACATATGACAAAGTCCAAGTTTGCTAGTACAGTGCGCATAAATTTCTGTCTCCCTCTCTTTTTTGGACAATGTTTGCTGTATTTCATACGCATCGTTAAACGCATCAAAAGCGTCTTGGGAAAACTTTGCGTGGCCTCCATCACACATGTGACGGAATCCAAGCGACACAAGACAGTCGCTTACTCTCTTCCGATCCTGCATGGCAGTAGCTTCAATGTGCAACCTTGCATACAATTTAATACACTGCCGTGGTTGCAGAACCTTACCCAGCAAGTTAACACTTTCATTGAAAGCATCAATACACTTCCCCTTCGCCTCACTACTTCCATTTTGTAAACAGCTTTTGTATGCTTGACAAATGTTCATCTGGACTCGACGGAACTTTTGAAGAGATTCCTGGCAGTTCTTGCTGACAAACTCTTTGTGGAGTTGTTTCAGTTGCTCGAGATGGTGTTGAATAAATACCTCTTCAGCTTTCCTTCCTTCTTGAGCACATTCCAACCGTTCTTGCTCCTCTCTACAAAATGCCTGAATCACAGGATGGAGACTATAATACTTGCCATCTTCGTTTTGAATCAAAGCATTCCCATAAAGATTACTAAATTCAATGCGGCATTCCAAAGAGCTGTCAAACAAAAATTCAGAATCACTCTTTGTGAAACGGGCTGGAAAATTGGACAGCTTTAACAAAGAAATCTGTAAATTCTTGCTGAGGTTTCTAAGAAAGACTCTAATGGCCAGCCTCAAACAGTCGGGTGCACCCTCTTGTTTCAAAACACAATAAAGATTTTTCTTTAGATCCATAGCAAGTGACTTTGGATCAAATCCAGTAAAACTGACAAGTTTGGCTGCAATTCTTAGCAAAAGAGGATTTCCCCCACATTGAATTCCAAGTTCTTTAGCTATGTCATCATTCTTAATTTTTCCTTGTGACATTGCAACAAGAAGCTCAGCTGAGGCCAGAGGATCCAACTTAGGAAGATTACACTCATAATGAAAGGAGACAAGGCTCAAGTCATGTCTGGATGTGAGGAATACATGCAGCATGTCAGCGTTATTTCCAAGGTACTCAACAAATTTGGCAAAGTCTTCCCCCGAAGAAGAGTCTTGTAAGTCCTCTGCATTGTCAAGAATCAGTACAGTGCATACCTTGAGTGCTGTTGCCAGCCTGTTCTGAGTCTGCAACACAACATCATCATTCATTACTGCATCATTGCCATCCAGTGCATGCAAGATTGCAGTACAACAGCACACCAGTGATGTGCATTTTCGCAGGGACACAAACACTACCGACACCTGTTGGGATTTGTAAAGATGGTGGCCTACTTCAGTGGCCACTGCTGATTTGCCAAAGCCTGGAGGCGCTTTTAGGATAAGTAGGCGTGCTTTCTTCTTCGTGATAGCATCAACAATCTCAGCAACGACGTTATCTCTTCCTGTGAAATTCCACACTTTAAGTGGCAATCCAGCATGCAGTATCTCAACTCCTGTGCAAGTACTGCCATTTGCTAATCTTGAACCTGTGAAAAAAAAAACGTGGATGAGCTTCTTACTAAGCCTGGTTTCACAAGTACGGAAGCAGAATCAGAAGGAACGTTAACTTGTGAAATCAATAAATGGAGATGCTTCCAGTAAAAACACGGTAAACGCAAGCAGAAGCATAAACAGAAAAATAAGCCAATCAAAATGCTCATTACCAGGCCCTTAGTAATGCAAACATAGCATGTAAGTGAGGCTTCCGCTTATGAAACTTCCAGCAATCCGATTGGTCGAATAATGTCCACCGTTCTGTGATCGGATTGGTCAAATAAACTCAAAAACTTTCTATCCACTCTGAATTCAAACTTTAGCTGTGTTTCTTCTCTCTCTTAGGAGGCTTAAAAATCTGCTTTAGACTTACTAAATCTCTCCAAGATCTTACTAAATCTTGAAAATATCTTCCCAAGATCGTGCATATTCTTACTTAAACATTTTAAGACCTTACAAGATCTTGGAAAGATCCTCTAAAGATCTTACGAGATCTTTAAATCTTTTTTTTGGCAAGATCTTACAAGATTTTATCAAGATCCTATCAAGATCTTACAAGATCTTTCAAGAACTTACAAGATCTTGGAAAGCTCCTCTAGAGATCTTACTGTACAAGATCTTGAAATCTTTGTGGTAAGATCTTATCAAGATCCTATCAAGATCTTGGATAGATCCTCTAAAGATCTTACAAGATCTTAAAATATTTTTTGTAAGAACTTATCAAGATGCAGGTTGACGAAGTGGTAAAACACTTGCTTCTCACCGCTGCGGTCCCGGGTTTGATTCCCAGCTCAGGAACCGTATTTGAGTTAGGTCTTTATCTGCATTCGAGGGTTTTTCTCCGGGTTCTCCAGTTTTCCCCCCTCCGTAAAAGTTAACTCAATTGTGAGTCGAGCATTGTGTGTCCAAAACAGTTAACGTATATACTGAGGAGTGTGTGAGGAGTATAAGCAGGACCACATCAGCTGTCAGCTCAATAATCAGCCTGCTATGAAAAATAAAATATTTATTTATTTATTAAAGATCCTATCAATAACTAATTACGCTACCTGAAATTCCACGGAATTCAAAGCCTGGCTGGCCTGCATTTACAATTTTGTTAAGAATTCCTAGGAATTTTATTCCCAGCTTTTCCAACATAAACAAGGCTTGGAATTCCTAGCAGTGTTAATTTTCAAAATAACCTGGATGCCATTCGAGCTCTGGCAGCTATTTCGTGACAAATAAGCAGTTTTTTCCCCGACTTGAATTTTGAAGCTGCCGCGAGAATCTATGTACCCTTGTACTATCAGTCAGCAGCAGACTATCTTTCTATGTTAACCATCTACTCGAGAAATATGGAGAAAATACAAGGCACTTAGGAACGAGATTACGCGTACGAAAGACATAACAGCAGCCAAGGCAGTTGACTTCTCAATTACGTTTGAAGAAGTAAAAACATACATGTACATACATACATGTACATACATACATGTACACACATACATGTACATATATACATGTACATACATACATACATACACGGTTTCTCCTCGTATACATGTATATTCTCTTCCTGAGAGCCGTATATATAGCTACAAAATCCATAAAAATCGTATTGATAATAAAAATGGCGACACTATTAATAAAAACTATTCTAAATCATTTAATGCATCGCTGTAAGCTACAATACTTGTCTGATTCGTAATACTGTAATAGAAAAGCTATTCCAGAGAACATACCCTCTATATTGAAAACATAGTTTACCACTTTCGCTGTTTGGTCTAGGCGCAGGCACAAACAGATTACTAGACGAATTTCTCAAGTTATAAGAATGAATATAAAATTGTTTGTATTTTCAAACATGTTAGTCAAGTAGTTTGGAGTGTCCCCGTTTCGTGTTTTATAAACATTAATATTGCTAATTGTTTCAGTCTTCTTTCTTCAGGATTTTCCCACCCCAGCTCATCGAGCAACTCAGCCGATCGCTTATCATAATTTGAAGAAGTGACCACTCTGGCGGCTCTGTTTTGGAGCCTTTGGAGTGTGTCAGACATCCCTTTCCCACATGTTCCCCATGCTGCGCTACAATAATAAAAATATGGTAGCACAAGATAATTATACATTGTAAATAAAGTTTCATAGGGAACATCAAGTGCGTACTGGAGGCTTTTAGAGAAAGAAAGCCCATAAAACAATTGGACCAATCAAACGCGATGATGAGAGCCTGGCGGTACAGGAATTTAATTAACAATTACTTTGCAACGATTGGAATACGGAGATTCCTACTATATATATACCATGGATGTGCCTTCGAACAATTAAAGAAATTAAAGTAAAAATAATAATAACTTTATTAAAGTGTCTAAAGGTATTTAGCAAAAGACTGCTAATTGGGAACATAAATTAAAGAGTAAATTAAAACATACAGTCAATGCCAAAAAGGTTGTCCAGCAGAACATAATATAATACTATAATATCCATTGTGTTTTGGGCTATTGTCTAGACCAAGACAATAGGCCAAAACAATGGATATTAAAGTATTATGTTATGTTCTGCTGGACAACCTTTTTGGCATTGACTGTATATATATATATATGTATCTATCTATGATTAAAAAGGTAAAACTGATGTACACATTCTTCTGTGACCTAATTCTAACTAAGTTGTAAATACATATATCCGTATCTGTATGTCTATCTGTGACACTGATATACAGGATTGTATAATGAAATATGTGTTAAGATGCATAAATTTAAAATATTAAGATTAATTGACAGAGATGACAGTCCTTACAATTTTCATTTATAAGACTTGCCAAGTCGTTTTGTCTTATTTTTCTTTTGAATGACTTGAGGTTTTCACTACCTTTGACGTCCTGATTTAGTTTAGACCAAAGATAGGCTCCCAGGTACCTCAGAGAATGTTTACCATATATGATGGTATTAAATCTAGTTATTTGGAAGTCCTCCTTGCTTCGTAAATTGCATTTCGTATCATTTTTCTTAAATAATGCTTGTATATAGTTGGGAACGAGTTTATGCTTTACTTTATACAAAGTAATGGCGATATCCTGAAGTCTTCTATTGTACAAGTCAGTCAGTCCAGCTTCTTTCAATAAATCTTTCATATGTACAGCAGCTGATTTATTGTTGAATACTATGCGCAATTGTAAGTAATTAGCATTAAAGTGAACAAGTCAACCAGACGGGATAGCACCTAAATTAATCAGACTAGCTGGCAAAGCCATAATTCAATTCAATTGCCAGGACAATTTTATATCACTAGAGGTATTACACCACAGGGCTGGTAGAATTATTTTTAATTTCCTAGAGACTTGCCATCAGAAGAGGTCATCATAAAGACCGGATTGGACTCATTAGCAACGCAATATAGAATATATGTACTGAAGTTAATGTTTAAGTTATACTATGGGCAGACTCCATCTAGCATGTTAACACGTGACAATGTAACTATAATCTGAGGCGGATTAATCAATTAGTTATGCCTCGATTCCACACGAAGATAATGAAACACTCTATAGCCTATAGAGGCTCTATCCTATGGAACGCCCTCCCTCGCGAGTGCCAACAAGTAACAAATGTCAGAGCGTTTTGTAAATACGCATCGAAATTACGTTTTATTATAAGAAACCTTGATTTTAATGATCTGTACCAGAATATTAGTTACTTTTATTAACAATAACTATGATTACGAAGTTATTGAATTCAGCTAGACGATATCACATACATAATAATAATAATATTTAATATATATTGCGCGCATTACATGAGAATATGTTCATGCGCGCATTACGTATACGTCATAGATAAATAATAAATATATATATACAAACTATAAATCAAAGGCTAGTTTAAACAAGTAAGTCTTGAGTTGAGATTTAAAGCTTGGCAGGTTACTTATATTACGTAGTTCGGAGGGTAATTTGTTCCACAGCTTAGGTGCGGCAGCCTTAAATGAACGGTCACCAAGTGTGATTTTAGACTTGGCGCTTGCCGGAGGGTCTGAATGGGGTTAACTGCCTACTGACAAACGGCCTTAAAAATAACTGACAACTGACAAATGACGATATTTTTACTGACAACCTAAAACTAACTGACAACTGACAAATTTGGTTTTTGTGGGTCAAACATTGTAAA
This sequence comes from Actinernus sp. WN-2022, assembly GCA_030867875.1. NCBI lineage: Eukaryota > Metazoa > Cnidaria > Anthozoa > Actiniaria > Actinernidae > Actinernus > Actinernus sp. WN-2022. The sequence goes on from JAOWCC010000019.1 coordinate 38,212,108, forward strand.
TTTTCTCTAGTAATTATTAACTTGGGCTAACTGACAACTGACAAATAGCCAAAATTTTAGCTGACAACTGACATGTAGACCCCCCCATTCAGACCCTCTTGCCGGCACCAAACGCAGAGAGTTACAAGAGCGTAGGTTGTATCCAGTAGGAGTAGATCTATATAGTTACATGTACAAGTTCAGATAAATACAAGGGTGCTAGGCCATATAAACACTTAAACGTAATAATCAAAATCTTAAACTGAATACGATATACAACAGGTAGCCAATGAAGATCGGTGAGTACAGGTGTCATATAACAAAAGCGTGGTACATTCATAACAATTCTGTACACGTTGAAGTTTAGCTATGTGAGATTTAGGGAGGCCGTATTGTAAACTGTTACAGTAATCGATCTTGCTAGTAATGAAAGCGTGTACAAGTAGTTTAGTACATGTAGTTTCGCATGAAATATATTTTCTAATGCGGCGTACATATATGTTGTGTAGATGGTAAAAAGAGGAACTACATATCTTATTTATATGGTGTATCATGCTTAGATTCGAGTCAAACCAGGCTCCGAGATTCTTCACAGCACTCGTTGATGGCTTGACAAACGAGCTACCTACATTTACCTGTGCTAATGTAACTTTCTCGAGTTGTTTCCTAGTTCCGATTAACATTTATCAGTTAGCATCCAGTTTTGAATGTCCGAGATGCAAGATTCCATGGAAGAAAGTGCAGCAGCTTCATCGGTAGTATTCTTATATATTTTATATATACACATATTAATTAATTAATATTAAATATTACAACTGATGTAAATTAATGCTTAGGCCAATTTTATCGAAGTTTAAATGTAATTAGACACGACTCCACAAGCATTAGCTTTAAATATTATCGTGACTAAATAAAGGTATTGATTTATTGATTGATATTGAGGTATTTCATGTTCCTATTACTGTGAACATTCACACCTCTATTCCTAAGAATGTTTTGGATTTCCTTTGTTAATTTTTCTACTAAGTTTTGTGTCAGATAAGAATTTTCAGGGGCAGGGACTTTCCCCTTAAATATGGGTTTTTAGGATACATGTGTAGTATACATGAGTCATGATTGTACTCCTCCTTCATGTGGGATCTTTAATACCACCCTAGGCATATCATGTGACCTTTGTTGTTCGCGCTAAAAAAAGGTTTCACAGAATGTTTCCATGGAGTGTTGTCAAATAATGCTATTTTAATGCTGTGTGACACTGTATTCTGGAAAAGAGAATATTTTTTTACAATTCATTGATAATATAATTACATGGTTTCAATGCAAACTGCAAGCATGGTTTAAATGTGGGCGTGGCAAAGCACATGGTTGCCTGTATACCAAATTGTCCATCACAATACAACCAACACAATGGGAATTATGCATATCTAGTGGTTACTGCAAATCATTTTGATAAAGTTTAGCATTTGACTACCCTCCATACTTTAGGCCTTGGTTCTTAAAAACAGACAACTGACCGAGACAGAAGTGCACTTCATTTCTGCTCCTTAAGCTCCCATCTGGAAAATAGTTTCACATAAAAATTTGTTGTAAAAATTGATCTCCACATGTATTTTGATGGTGTAATTGTTAAAACCCTAAATTAGTGCACATCATTTGACTTATTTTACTGGTTACTTGCTTTGAGGATTTCAGTCTTGCTAAGTTGAAAGAGCAAGGCCCTGAGATTGCCACACAGCATTATTAATGTATAGACAAATGATCCTACATTGTATATCAACGTCTGCATTATGAAGAATTTCATCTAAATCCTCCTTTATTTACATTATTTCATTTCAGGGAAAAGACTAAAATCACACTTACAGAAAACAATAGTTCTCCTCAGATTCTAAATTTTCTTACAAAAATGCATGTTAATTCACATCAAATATAGGCTTTCAAGTTTCAACTAACCTCACTTTCTGTCCTTAAACACTGAAACTTGCCCAGTTTTTCAGTTTTCATTATTTTCCACTCTACATTGTATGTACTACATGGATAATTACAATTTTGAAGAGTATGATAAGCATTTAGGAGGAGGATACATAAAAGATAGTATTAAAAATTAATATGGTAGGAGTGTGCAGTGGTCAAATTTACAGGCTTATGCACCCAGCCATTCATTCCGTAAGCACTTCAACGCAATTTAGCTAAATTAAACCACTCTAACCGCAAAGCATGCCGGGAAATCCAACCAAACAGCGGCAGAGCCCTACCCACATTTTCATTCTTCAAAATATATATACTAACTCTAAAGCCATTTCGACCTAATAGCTTCATATTGGAATCAATGGCAAGTAAATGTTGTCCAATATTTAAAAAAAGCTGTGATTGGTGGCTCCAGACATCCATTTATATTTAGCCCATGGCAAGATGACTGATGACTGTTTATAGAGACATTATAATCTCTCACTAAGGAGTGTATACACAGCACATTTGAGGGAGAAATTAACATCCAGTTTGTCTTTGTCATTCAGTGACAGATTAGAGTCACTAGAGTAGTCCGGCCATACACGTAGGTGCTGAATGACATCATTCATCTCTAGCTGCAACCGATTTCGACAGGTGACAAACCTTTGAGTGTATGACTACAATGTACATGTATTTATAAGCTATATATATATTAAGGTTGCATTGTCAGCAAACTGAAAACATCGGCACTGATCAGATGCGCTCCTGAATAAGTTGAATATTATGGGACCTAGGATGAATCCTGGGGGACACCTAACATAACATGAGCTACGTCGGAATGCTTATCATTGATTTGCACAAAATGACGCCTATCCGACAAGTAATTTTTAATTGAAGGTTTAAAATGGCCAATAATATCAGTGCAGAATTTCTCGCAACTTAACATGTATCAGTCCTCCGGCGCTGGCCCACAACACAAACAACCCTTCTCGTATGGACCACTTGGACTAAATCCTTCAGGTGAGTGCATTAACAATTTGTATTTACACATACATGTATATAGATCGAAGGTTTATGTCCATGCATGCATTTATTTTTCACTGAGATCGGTCAGCTAATCACTGCTGTTACCCTGTGCTCCTTTAGTTTAGACATTTGATTATCCATCAGAGATATGAGTGGAGAACTCAGTGCTGAAGTTGACGTACGTGAAGACATCTTCCCTTAATTTGCATATAGAAATAAATAATGCTTCTACATGTACATGACTTTACAGTGTGTAGTTGTTCAAACTTTGGTACAATTAAATAATAATTACACACTTGCAAGGCATAATAACCGTTGATACAATTCAGAAAACACCTGATTATTTAATACTTTGACTTTGTAGCCTGAGGCGACACCACATTTTTATGGTGTACGACGTGGCATAGTTACATTTCTGATATCATATTTACTAGCCTGCGCAGACATTCTCTCTCCCTGTCTGCACGCAGGCTACATATCTACTGGGCTCTCTTAGCTTTCGCGATGAAAGATCGGAGGCCAGGTCAGGACTAAGGTGGTCCAGAAAAATTACAGTCTGAAAAAAAAATTGTGCAAAATTCACATAATGCAAAAAAAAATCGTACAGAACTCGCATAATGCAAAAAAAAATCGTGCAGAGCTAAAAGGGCCCAAAAAATATCGTGCACAAAAAAATTAGAACAAAAATTACCTGACCCCCTCCCCAGTGATTTCTCATGTCAAATCCAGATTTAAATTGATTGATTTAAGTTCGTATTTAGGAAATTTCTCTTGATTTGATTTTAATTGTATATTTATATTCACAAGTTCAGCACAGGACATGACAAATGTCGCGATTCATGTAAACTTCTCTCACCTTCATCTCCTTCTGAAATATGACGGCTGTGGTGAAACTTCACGACACTTTCTTTTAGACGATGTTCCTTTATGCCTTCTAGTAACTCTTCCAGATAGCAAGTGTCATTCTCATGCAAAAGGTCTTTGGTAATGAGTTCATTAAAGAGTTCGTGTGGCTTATTAATGCACGTTAGCGATTGCTTGGAAATTTTTCGACTGCACAAAAACTTGAGATCTTCTAACTTGTCGTCTGTGATCTCCTCGGATACTTCGAGTAGAAACGCTAGAAAGCGACTTGAGGGACTATTAGAACTCATTCTATAAATAATTCGTCATTCGGAAAGTGATATACACTGTCGAATGAAAGCAAAGACCGACAAATGCGAAATGACCTGGAGTAAAAATCAAATATTCCATCTGAACCATCATCCAATCGAGTTCCAAGAAATATATATATGCTTCGTTTTCTATTATTGCGCATTAGTGACGGTGCGGGGTGGAGAGGGAAGAAGGTAGGAGGGGGCGGGGATTGTTATGAACGCGGGATTTATAACTATTGTTGGTTAAAATACAGTACGATTAAAGCATCAATAATTTCTGATTTTTACCACGAGACTATTGCAACTGTAAAAAGAAAGAAAATGTTATTTTTCACAAAAAGAAAAATACAAATTTGTCGCCCGCGTTATTAATGTCAAGCGGCTATCCCCATTACACCATGTGTTAGATTTTTAAAATATGTTTTCGTTCAGAAATTTCTGTGAATTGCGGCCAAATTTCTTATAAAATGGGCAAGTTGAACGTGTCAATGCTGAGGTATCTCTCTAAGGAGGATTTTAGAGTGTTAATAGCGGTGAGTATGAGAACATAATTGTTCCATTCTAGTTGATAGAGCAGGGAAATATGTGCCCGCAAACATCTTGCTGAACTTAATTAATAAGCTCCTTATAATTTGCGGAACGACTGCAGAATGCCCCACCACAGCAAGCGGTATTGTAGAAATGTCAACGCGTCTACGCGTCAACTTGTGTGGAATACACAATGAACGTAGAGAGTAGAGAGTAATGTCGAGTCAACGCGTCATCGCGTCAACGAGTAGAGTGCGGTTGCTTGTAGAACGGGTAGGCACTTCATATATCGTTAAATAAGCACTAATATAACGTATACGAACCAAGAATATAAGATATTAGTGCTTGGGACATTTCATTTAACGATATATGAAGTACCTAGGGTAGAACGAAGGTAGATGTGGCATTTGACTTTTTGGGAGAATTGTTGGTCAAAATCCCCACCCTGGGGACTAAATTCTTGGTCAAAACGGATCAAATCCCCCACCCTTGTATGAAATTAATTTACACATTCAAAAGTATTTGGAATGATCTATAGTAAATAGGAATGAAGCGTTGAAGTATTAAATTAATTTATATTTTTAATGTGAACTGGACGGTAAACCTACCTTTTAGACGAATCCAAAATGGCCGACAAACATGAGGCACCAATATTTAGTACCAGTCCCTCTCTTCCAAAAGTCAAATGTCCCCACCCTGGGGTCCAGGCTCCTGTTCAAATTCCCCATAGGTGCATAATATATAGAGTACACTTTATTCATGTCAACGCGTCATCGTGTCAACGAATAGACTGTGGTTGTTTGTAGAACGAAGGTACATAGTAATATATAGAGATAATAGCAAGATTGATAATGGACGTTATGTCAATTTTCAATTTTATTTCCTTATTTCATTTCATTTTCAATTTCATTTATATGTTTGACCGTGACAACGCGTGAACGTGTGAATGCGTTGACTGTCAACGTGTAAATAAGCACAGGGAGTCCCTAACCGATACTAGAATCACAGCTAGAGATCGAAACATTAGTTTTGATGAGTGTGGGTTACCTGTGATTTCTTTGTCGCGAGAGAGTGGTTGTGAATTTATTGTAGTCTGTTTGTTTTTATCCCAAAATTGTTCATTCACAGCCTAAAATTCGGACAATAAAGTTATCTGCCTGTAAAATGAACCAGCTAAATGTGTAGCTTATTTATTATTCTGTAGTCTGCATTAGTTTTAAGATACCGGATAATGTTTTGAGCGAGATTTAAGCGTTTGAGTTCACCGATACCTGTTCGCTGATTTTCGCTAATTGATCCAAAAAATGTACTTTCTCATCCGAAAAATGGACAATAAAGTTATCTAGCTGTAAAACAAACCCGCTTAATGTGTAGCTTATTTATTTTTCTGTAGCCTGTATTAGTTTGAAGACATTGGAGAACGTTTTGAACGAGATTTATGCATTTGAGTTCACAGACACCTGTTCGCTCATTTTCACTAACATTAGGATTACCATGAAGTACCTACTGTATACGTATTAGAAAGGGATTTTTAGACACGGTGAGCCGAGGTGTTTACTTTTTGGTTGCAACGTATAACCCCACGGGGAGCGACAGGACATGCCTTAATTACCATATCCCAGAAGGGAGTTACGTCACGCGACATTTTTCGTGACTCCAAAGGGATTTTTTTGTCAAACCAAATGTTCCTAGCACCTCCCCTACTGAGTCATTTTTTTTGTCGACAACGTTGCAGCGAAAAAGTAAATACCTCGGCTCACAAAAACGAAAATAAACTGTGTTCAAATGTTGTCTTAAACTATAAGGCTTGCCAAAAAAGTCATATCAGCAGTGAGAAAATACTTAAACAACTCACATGCGTGAATTAAATTAGAGATTATCAAATTTGCAAAGGACTTCTGGTCGGTTTTCTGAACGCTGTGTCTTCCAGGGCTAAAAATAACGGCCGGTCAACGGACAATGTCCGGCCAGAATCCGAAGTTGTCCGGTCAAATCTTTGCCTTGCCGGTCATTTTGACCGGTCACATTCACTGTTTAGGAACCGCAACAAAATTCAGAGAAATAATCCCTTTATGGCTGGCTGTGGTCAATTATCACCGAGTAAACAACAGCGAGACTGAGCTGTCAGAATAATAAGATTGGGGAGTTGCGGTCGCTTGTAATTAAAGTATGATCGCTTGATACAGGTGAATCGAAGCGTAACATGATTTGTGCTGTGAAACGTCAAACACGTCAAGTTAGGTAGTTACTTTATTAGGTTGCACAAAACAATACTTTTCTTAATAAATCACTCCTTTTCCTGTGAACATGGAATGAAAACCCATATCACAGCATTTAAAAACATAACTGAATTAGATTAAACAAAAGTTTGGCATCAGAAAGCGGGCAAGGGAGGGGACTTTAATTGTCAAAGACTTTAGGGGAAGATGACCAGTAAAAGATAGGAGTTTGCCCCTCCCCCCTGGGGCACACAATATTCAGGTTAATTTATAATTATATTTTTAACAACGAATCAAGAACATTGGCACAAAATGTTGCTTTAGTTAATATATGGAAGACTGATGTTTCCTGGAACATTCAGCTATAATTATCTAAAGTGCCAACTGAAGGAAGCATGAAATAAGTTGCAAATGGTTCAACTCACCAGTGATAGCTTAGTCCTATTAAACCTGGCCTCTCTTTAGACTGGAGATAGCTTTGCATACCTTTGACATCTCTCCCCATGCCACATCAGCTTCTAACTTAATACATATATACCATAATATTTTCTCATTTTATTTAACACAGAAACTCTCAGAATCCCTATCTGCAGTCAATTATCTTCCATCTTAATTCCTGCCTGTGTTCTTGTCCCATGCGGAGACTATTCCCAAGTCCTGTGCATATTCTTGTGGAAAAAAGGGTCCTGTACATCACCCTCTGCGTCTTCTCGCGAAAAAATAAAATATAAGTTAGAATTCCCTGTGCTCATGCTCCGACCTAGCCTGCTTGCAGGCGGTGGAGGGTGTTTTTTCGCGCAGCAAACGGGTGTTTTTTCGCGGCCGCCATATTGGCCGAGCGTGATTGAGACCTGGGATCGAATGACAAATGGAGAGGGGAGGGGGGTGGGGGAGAACAAGCAGATCTGAAAGACCGCCTGCACGAAAGCCCCTGGTTTCTGAATTCCGCCCACCACGCACATGATTTCCGTTAACTTGTAACCCATTCTTAATTGCCCAATAGGAGTCGACGTGTGACAGCCTGCCAATTTTGATTTGGTTTGATTGAAATGCGTGCAATATTCAAAATAAACTTCGCTCGCTGTCAAATGCAATGCAAAATGCTAGTAAAATTGTCAATTGGTTCTTAGATACGGAAATTTCAATGAAACCAGCTATTTCTGTTCAAAGTTCTCCATGGAAAGGACTGTAACAGTACCACGTTAGATATACATGTATATGTAGACAGTTCGGTTTTAGCTTGTTGCGTTCGCCCCATCAGTCTCTCAAAGAGTTTGCAAATCCTCCAAAATACATACATTTAATACAAGCTGCTTCACAAAGCCGCCAGCACCGCAGTCAGGTGCCACACAAGTGGTTGCTTCCTTTCTTAAAATAATTAAGCTCGCATAAAGATAAATACAGGATCGAAAAAATCTCTAAACTTCAAAGAAAACTCCGATGGAGACAATGTTTTGTCTGGAACTCGATATTGAAGAACTCGTGGACAAACAAACTACGAGTGCAAAGTACACAGGTAAATGTTGTGATCGTCTTTCTCTGACAACTCGAAGTCCATCTTAGTGAATGTTTGCCGAAAGAAATGGATGACCGTTGCATAAATGTATTGAGGCGGATTTCTGATTATTTCCTAGTTCAATGGCCGTGAAGTCAATAGCCGGATTGCATCTCTGCAATTTGGTCGACAACAATACTTTTCAGTGGCAAATTAAATCACGGTTGTCAAGTTCTCTTTACCGTACATATCATACTCTTTTCAAACCTGTCGAAAGCACAGCCAGAACGGCAGGTTTAAAGTACAGGTCACAATTCTCAGGTCAGGTTGTTAAATTCTAAGACAAAATAAAGGCTCTGTATACTAGCTTCCTCCTGCTCTGTTTTCAAAGTACCTTTACCCAGCCGCGGAGAAAGAAGCGAGCAGCTGTGTTCTCTCTAGAAAACCTCTGGAACCAGGGTTAAGGCGAAGGAGATAACTTTGAAAACAGAGCAGGAGGAAGCTATAATTATACAGAGCCTGATATTTACGGTTTACGAACTTGCGAAAAGAGAACTCGACAACAAACCTCTCGCAGTTTGCCGATCGCCGCCTTCGCGGCTCTTTCTCCGTGGCTGTTCTCTCTAGAAAACCTCTGCAACCAGGGTACTTCACCTTAGTCTTCAAAAAAGACAAAGCCTTTTGTATTATTCGCCATATTTTATCAACTGCAAGCTCACTACACAACTCTTATTCTAGTTACGCCGCTTTGCAGGCTACACTTATTCCTTTCAGTTCTTGCTTTCAACACTTGCCGCGATAAGCTTTGATTGACACCGTTTCAGCCAATCATATACCCTGTCCGCTGGTGGACGGGATCTAACTTTTGTACTCAGAAACCAGGGGCTTTCGTGCAGGCGGTCTTTCAGATCTGCTTCTTCTCCCCCACCCCCTCCATTTGTTATTCGATCCCAGGTCTCAATCACGCTCGGCCAATATGGCGGCTGCTTCGTTGATCCGTTTGCTGCGCGAAAAAACACCCTCCGACCAGACTTCCTTAATCCTTCCGAGCAACATACTGTATGAACAAGATTACATAAAAATCCTTCTGAGCAACATACTGTATGAACAAGATTACATAAAAAGAACACTCAGAGTCAACAGTTGCTCAGCTTAATTAGGTTGAATTACAACAAGGCGACTGTGAAAGAAGGATACTTTGTGACATTTGTACAAAGATCCCTGCATTCTCTGTGGGATAAGGTTCAAAGATACAAATCCCCCATATTTTCCCTTCCCTCTAAGAAAGATTCTTCAGCAAATTTCCCATAAAGTCTCCATTATAATCATAATGTCACTGCCCGGGGATTTCCCCCCCCCCCCTCTCCCCAAGGGGATGGCCACTGATAGGTGCATAATAGCACATAAATTGTGCATTTGTATGCAAAATTATTCCTAAAGATGCATTTTATGAAATTGGGGGTATGGGCGTATTCTTTACGATTATATACAATTTTGGATGCATATACATGTACATGTATATGCCCTTCGATTCAGTGATGATTTCAATTGTTGAATAGATTAATAGTGCTAAGGCTGATAGCACATATATTGTTCCCGCACAAGATTTTTGCATCTGCCATCTGCTTTGCAACCAGACAGCTAGTATACTGCCATCTTGGATTTGGCACATGTCAAGGGGACTGGGTACGAAGATAATATCTATAATCATATTTGGGCTGCTTGTGGGTAGGACATCTGATTGATTATGCATAGCATTTTGCAGTTACCGGGAAAAACATTTCTAAAAATAGTTCAGTCCAGTCATGTGCTGACTCACAGATACTGTATATAAATGGAGGATTGGAAGGCCTTCCCATAATCCTTTGCATAGCAACTATATTATCACCTTTCCCTGTCACATGAGCAATTCGTTCTGTATTGAATTTTGTGGAGATTGGATCTTAGCAGCATAAATGTTCACAAAACCAAAGTTTTTCCTGGGATTTCGACATACATGTAATTAAGTTTACGCTAGCATCGACTTTCCTGTATTTCTGGCAAATACATTGTATTTTATAATGAAAACCTAAGAAAAATGAGAAAAGATGCAGACAATTACCTGTGATTTGAGTGAAAAGTTGTACTTGATGCAATCTGATCACGCCATTTTGAACAACATTAGCATGCACTCAAAGTTGCATTTGTTCAACTGCATGGCTTTATACTTTATATTTCTCCCCTTTATTATTTTAGGTAATCATAATCTTTTAAGTAAAATGATTAACAAAGAATTGTCTGGTTTTATTTAGGTATAATTAATAATAAATACTGCTTGTACTGTTTCACGAAATGCTTCATGAAAGATTGGCATGTGTACTGTATACCCAGTGAGCGCACCATTTTATGAATGGTATCGACACACCATAAACAATTACAGGTAATGGGCAGTTCCATACGAGAGAGGGGATTATGGTAAATTTGAAAATGGAAGTTATATTAAGGGCAACTAAAGGTTTCGTGAAGTCTGGATACCTCAGGGCTATAAAATATAGCATTATTAGCTGCATTGTTTCGTTGCATGGCTTCACCAGGGGAACCAAAGGTACATGTACATGTAATATTATTAAAAATAATCATCAAAAATTACACCAAATAGGATAAATATTAATTATTTGGATGGTTATAAAAAAATATTATTACCAATGTTAAATAAAACTTTAAAAATGTTCTGGCCTCATAATATTATCAAAGAGGGTTTACTAAAGCTTGTTACAGCTGTTTTACTGCTGGACGTCCTTAAAAACGTTCATATTTTACACCACTCTTGTTAGGCTATTTTACACGTGTAACGTCCGTGACAAATGATGTAACATCCGTGACACTGGTTTTTCTCCCCTTTGCCAAAAGTAAAGCAGGTGATGATGATATTTTGGCACTGAAGAAATAACTATCAACTACATGTACCTGGATACTTCAAATTATAAAACAGGCCTGGTGCACCATCTCATCTCACAGCGAGTTAACTTTGAAGATTTCTGCTTGGAATATTGGTTGTTTTCCATGTAACGTCCGTGACAGTGCTTTTTCTTGCATTTTAATAATGTATAAAATGTCCAAATTCTTACTCAGGTTATTTTAAGTATTGCTGTATTCTGGTAAAGAGTTACAATGTACATGTATGATATTGAAAATTTGGCAAACTGTCTTTTGGTATTTATCTAGATAAATAAAAAGGTTCAAAATCTTGTCTGAGATGTAACGTCCGTGACGTGGAACTCCCAATACGCATTTTCAATGGCTATATGTAAACCTTAAACCTGGAGCCCTTTGGAGCCTTTGCATAAATTAGACACTTACCGGTAATATATTTATGTCACCGCTCATATTAATTTCCAGGTAAGGTTAGTTGTCTAAATTAAAATGTTTGTAGTAAACTTCTTCCAGGTAAAATTTACAAGTTGAGTTCACGAAAATATTTCCCAAACAATCTCTCAAGAAAAGTGCCCAATAAATATGCTCAGATTGTATCAGAAAAGCACAAAAATTGAAGATGTTTAGTGAGTATTAAAGTTAGAAAGTATATTTCTGACCTAGCTGAATCCATCTGTAGTTTCTAGATAATTATTAGAGTTCTTCAAGGAGAAATTTAGTTTGCAAATTGACAAAGCTTGTGGGAAACTTCAAGTTTCTTGCCTTCTTGATGAATTTTCAAGCGCAAGTGTTCATGGGAAGGCCTTCCAATCCTCCTTGGATAATATATACAGGGCAGAAAAATACCAGTATTTATTGTAAATGTTTCCTAACTACATGTAATTAAAACTATTCTAATGAACAAATTTGTTGAAAATGCTTCAGTCAATGTCAAAGTATATTATTTTATACATGTACGTATATATATAAATCTCAAATATCGGAGTTGTAAACATGGAACCAATGTGCTGCTTCATTTGTGGTAAGAAAGTAGATCCTATCTAGTCTTTATATAATTATTTCTTCAACATGTTCAGAAAATTTGTAGGTAGTATCATTCCTCTGAGATAATTATTGCTGCATGTACAACATGTATTTTACTTCTCTAGTACTGTCCCAAACTTGAATTTCAAGTTAAATTGAGCACGTCTGACTCAGATAAGTGACAAAAGGTGCAAATTTATGAACAAAATAAACTCAGCTGATATTAGTATGCTAAATAATTGTATATTGTATTATAATTGTATATTATGTTATGTACACCTGTACATGTACAGTATGTTCTCAGTTTCTTTCTAAAATTTGAAACATCCCTCCAATGGATAACTTGTGGATATACATGTACATGTAGTCAATATACTTTCTCAGCTGGCACCTGGTCAAGTTTTGTCTTATCCACTCGTGTCGGGCATTGAAATCTACATGTGACTCTCCCAGGGACTGGTTGTACAAAATCACAAATAAAATAACCTACATGTAGCTGTAAGGAGTATAGATTATTACCATTTTCGTTGAAGTTCAACCCTGAAAGTTTCAAGTCAGCTCCTTTGGAAAATCGCATTTAGCTGACCCTCTATCAAATGTGGAGTCTAGTCTCATACAAAGCTTTTGCCATCTAGACTTGATTAAATTTGGTTGGCTGAATACAATTTTCTAAATGAGACTTGAATCTTTCAGGGTCGCACTTCAATGAACACAATAATTTGTTAAATGTATGGAAAGTTCAATAGGATAACTTAGGGTGTGTTCAGTTGACCATATTCCGGAATAGGAATAGATGGAATAGTTCTGACATATTTTGCACTCATCTGTACAAGTTACAAATGTTTGCTGATATATGATATTCAGGATACAATTAGTATTCCAGTGGCTAAAAAATCCCAGTATAAGCAGGGCTAAAAATAACGGCCGGTCATCGGACAATGTCCGGCCAGAATTGGAACTTGTCCGGTCAAATCTTTGCCTTGCCGGTCATTTTGACCAGTCAATGTTACTACAGTTTCAACCAAATACTGATCTTGACCGGCGACTGACCGGCCATTATTTTTAGCCCTGATAAGCAATTTGTATTGATCATTCTGTGTATTCTTATTCCAGAAAACGGTCAATCGAACGCAGCATTAATGACAAAAACTGTTATAAATTTTAAGTTTCTTGTTTGTAGGTTGAAATGGGAATGAAGAATCATGAGATAGTTCCTACTTCTTTAGTTGCATCCATAGCAGCCCTTAAACATGGTGGCTGCCACAAGATACTGAGAGAGCTGGTAAAACACAAACTCATTGCTTATGATCATGGCAAAGGTGAGTGTTCTGGATACCTACATGTACAATGTACATGTACATGTACCTTAAGCTTGGTATAAGACCAACAATATTATTACTCCTTTTAACCAATAAAAATCTAACTCTACCAGAGTTAGAGGGCCAATACAATTGGTGACCAACTGAATTAGCAAATGTGTTCTTTTGCAAAGCTTAAAGTGCGCCTAACGTTTATTTTGTTATCATCAATATCGATTTTACATCAAGTTTTGAGTACTTCTGTGAAGAAAGTTTTGGTTTACAGAGAATAATGTATGTTCTACGCTTGTTTTAAATCGTGAAATGTGACCTTTCCAGACCCACGACCGCGTACTAAGTAAAAGCCTGGGTCGATCCCTGGGTAGACGTCATATTTTGTAAGAAAATGGTTGACTTTATGGCTTTGTTTTGTTATTTTTCAAAGTCAAGAATTGCTGAGGATCAATCTCATAATAAGCTTATACAGTCGTGTAATAATTACCGTATTATTATTGTTGAAGATAGAAAACAAAATTCTAACTTCTGAAGTGGTTAACTTCCAAGAGGAATTATTGTTAGAAACGAAAACAATTTTGTCTGAAATCTTCAACACGACAATTCATGAGTGAAAGCTGCTTGATCCGAGTTGAAGGAATCTCTCAACAAGAGGAGTCTGCCGGAATCTGCCTGAAGGAATATGCAAACTGATGAAGTTGAAGATCTGCTGAGCACTGCACTGCAGGTGCTTGAGCTTCTGTCCATTGTGAGGGATGTTTTCTTTGTTATGTTTCTCTCTGGTCGATTTATAATGTTCCACAAGTCAAAAGGCAAAAGTTGTAATATTAGTTATATACTGCTGACCTTTTAAGCCAAGGACTCAAGCTTTCCCCACAATGCATTCACAAGAATCCTATGGTGATGCCAATTACTGACTTTTGTAGGGATTTGAATGAAAACTGCAGCTCTAATTTGAGTTTTGATGCAATATTGTTTTTGGAGTTATCTGTTTTTTTATTGGGGTGGTTTCAGGTGCCATAGGAGTCAATGGGTTAACATTTGTTGTTCATCCTGCAGCTGAGGGATATAGGCTGACATACTCGGGATATGACTACCTTGCTCTCAAAGCCTTGGCCTGTCGTGATGTGGTGCAGTCAGTTGGGAACCAGATTGGAGTTGGCAAAGAATCGGGTAAATAAAAATGTTAGTCAGTCATGTGACAGAGACATCTCTTGGTTGGAGTCTAGAATATATATTTATCATAGAAAGCAGTGTTTTATCTGATATGTGACACCTGTCATATGAAAGCCATGCAAGGGAGCATCAAGGACGAGGAAATTGTTGGCCAGCTATCAGGCAAAAGTTGATTGACCAACAGCTGTTAGTCGGCCGACAGTTGACCCACATGTGTTGGTAGGTCATAAAGAACATGATTACCCAATCATGCATTTAAGACTATCAACTATTAGACTGCAAGCTTAAAGGGGCTATGTCATGGTACTGCGCATGTATCGAGTAATCGCTCGTTTAGTGGCTGTTAATTGGATACAAACAGTTAAACTTCCCTCCCTCAATGCTTGATTGAAAGGATTTTCAATATTTTCCATGGAGACTGTTTATATACACTGTTTGTTAGTCATTTTTGCATATTTGCTTTCGTTTTAAGCATCCCACATGGCCGAGAGGATCGTTAGTTCATATCAAAATTGGTGAAAATAGCTGTTTCCGGCCCGGAAAAACGAATGTAAAGTCTTACCGTGACACAGCCCCTTTAAGATTACTCTCTGGCGAGGGGTGCAGCCTTTGAGTCAACTATCAAAGTCGATAGAAACCAAGAGCAAGTCTAATAATATTGTTTTAGTATAGCCAAGCCACAGTTCTATCAAGAAAACTGTGAAAATCCTTGCAGAAAAGCATATTTTCCCCCAGGGTGTGGGGGGGGGGGGGGGGGGGGAACTCCCTATATTGAACTGATGGGGTTGCTCGGCACTCCTTTTAGAGGTCAAAATTCGTACCTCTTTGCACGAGTTACATGTAGTTACATGTACATGTACACAACCCAAGTCATACCTTTCAGGGGTTCAGAATTTGGATCTTAAGGTTCATATAAGGAATCACTTTATAAATTAATTTATGCATACCTTTCAGGGGTCAAACTCATTATGGTTTATAAACCTCCTTTACTTCATGCATACCTTTTAGGGATCATATTCAAAATGTATTTCCGAGCACCCCCATTATTTTGGTACCGGGGTTAATTCACCCCCTTTTTTTTGGTACCAGGGTTATCTCTCCCCCCCCCCCCCCCCCCCCACAACAGGGATTTTTTCTAAGTAATTTTTGCCTGCAGAGTATACATGGTCGACTACCTGGCTCTAGCTAGTGATTTTCTCTGTGTATAGAGCTACATTTGTACTAATAATTTTAACACTGCATTATTACTTACTCTACTTTTTGTATTCAATTATTTTTGTCAGTCATAAATAATTTTAAAAGAAATTGTCCCTAACCTATTTCTGCCCCATGCCACTCTACATTTATTGCTGTGCCGTGCTCTTTGATTATGGTAAAGAGCACAGTTCCATGTTCATCACTTTAACGCCTGTATGTTTATATTAATTTTGTTTAATAACTTTTGTAATTCCTTCATTCCTTTTTTCTAAAGATATCTATATTGTGGCTAATGAGGATGGACAGCAATTTGCACTTAAACTTCACAGGTACGTGTATGCCTCACTCACTTCGAAACCATCCTACAATGTATTTTAATTCATAAGTCCTGAACCAGTAGGATTTGTGCATCAGGTTCATACAAATATAAATCTGAATGTAACTAAACAATTGAAGGGCTGTGTGCAAAATAGGCTCAAAAAATAACTTTGCCTTAAGAATAGGACACATTTTCTCTTCTTGCTAGTTACATGTAAGAGAGCCCTTCAGATGGAAGAGGAATTTCTGACAGCTCAAAACAAGTAACCAAGCCATTTCTTTAATTAGCAAACGTATTTGTTATTTTAAGGGGGGTGGGTGAGTAATTATAAGAAGTGATTTCAAAGTGCATGCACTGTTACGTTTTATGTTTGCAGGAAAATTCTTATGTAGATAAAATAAGGCTTCAAGAAGATTTGTAACTAAACAATGTTATTAATGTCTGGATTTTGCTTTCAGACTTGGAAGGACATCTTTTCGCAAATTAAAATTAAAGAGGGACTACCTGAAGAACCGTCGTGGTGTATCGTGGCTGTACCTCTCACGGTTGGCTGCAATGAAGGAGTTTGCATACATGAAGGTGAGCTGTAAGACAGCTAGTACTTTATATCTTAAACTTCCTAAACTGCATCATTATGCATGACTTGTATAAATGACATCCAATACAATCATCAAATAATATGATAATGTTGAATATCTATATTCAAACATTCCTTGCACCACAAGTTTATGTTTGCTCACTAGTCCTCTGTAACCTGTTGTTTCTTTCATTTTGTTAATTTATTCTGACTTGGCTACAGTCACTCACTGAGTGAAGTTGAGTTCTGTTAATTAATGAAAACCTACAAATATATGTACATTTTGTACATGTACATGCAAGATAATGGTTGCTGTGTTAATTTATAATTGGTTATCACTTTAAAAAGGACAATATTATTGTTCTGACTCCTTATTATTCAGTGATTAATAAGCTACATGCAAATAATATTGCCACATCCACAACCCAGTCAAAATCCTACTGAACATGTCCATGCCTTATAAATAAAGATTTGGAACAGTAAATTCCAGACCTGTAGTCTTGTTGTCGGAATTGGCTCATAAATGTGTCTTACATGTAATTTAGATTGTAATGAATAATGAATCATAATCATGTTTTGAATTACATCAGTAATTTGCTTAGCTACATTGTATCAATCTTGTATGAGAAGTTTCTTTTGTAGGAGGGGGGGGGGGGGGGGGGGGTAGGCCATGGGAAATAGACCAGTTTCGTATTCAAAAATTACTGCTGAATATGATGACTGCAGATGCATTTATACAGGGTTAGCCTTGTTCTTAAGTTAAACATTCATAAATACCAGCAAGAAGGTGCAAAACGCAAAACTACAACAATACGCAGAGTTGTGAATAGCCCACCTCGCTGGTATTTATGAATGTTTCACTTCAGAATGAGGCTAACCCTGTATATAATTTACATGCATCTGTAGTCATTGCATTCAATGGTAATTTTCAAATACGACTATTCTTCAGTTAAATGGACTGAAGTCTGGAGAGGTACTCTTTTTGCCCACCTTCAGAAAGACTCGGTAGAAGAAACAAGGATAACATACAAAATGTATGTCAGTTGACCAACAACCAGTTAGTGGTCTACTCACAGGCAACAGTCAACCAACAAATTGCCAACTAAATTGGCAATGTGTTGCATGCTGAAGTATCAGCATTAGTTGGCCAACAGTCAACTGACTAATAATGTACACCTACATGTACATGTACATGTATTAGATTCACTGAGCCCAATATGGTAAAATATTTAAGATGAGTCCAAAGGTCAAGTCTAATATTAAAAGTCATAACCTACATGTACATGTAACATGAATCCTATACATTGTACATTTTAGACCTTTTAGGTCTTTTAATAAGGCTTTTTGTATTTTAAAGGCTCGCCAAAATACAATCCTATCCGTATATTGAACTGATGGGGGTGCTTGTCACACCTGTTAGGGGTACAATTATTCTTGTAACCGTACCTTTTAGGGGGGTCCTGTACAATTTTACTGTACTGCACTTAAAACATATATGTATGTGCATATACATGTAGCTCTTTATTCATTGGTTTATTGTTTATATTTAGGCTCTTTATGATAATGGCTATCCAGTACCAAAACCTGTTGATTATAACAGACATGCTGTCGTCATGCAGTTGGTTGATGGATACCCTCTGTAAGTAACTTTCCTCTCTTTTACATATACTTTTCCCAGTAATTACATGTACAATAAAATGTGTTCCTTGGTGTTTCCATAAAGTGCTGCTACGATCAAATTTTGCGATAGTGATATTTTTGCATATTTATGAAGTAAAATTGCTATATTTTCCTGTTCAAACCGTTTTTCGATATGACAATGGTCTTATTTTGGGGGATCCAAATCTTGAGTTTTTATGTCAGCCATTACGCGAACCTGTTCCTATTACAGAGCTAATTTTCAGTGAAAGTAATGTCTCATTTTACTTGACTCAACAAAATGCGGGCTACGCTTTTCGCACAAACCTTCACATGACCTTATAAAGTAAAGTGCAATCATGTGTTTTTATTTTTCCACAAATGAAAGGAAAGAAAATAAATTTAAGTTTTGAATGGAAATATTTATTTACAATGCTTATAAAACATTTAATTATGGTAACAACATAAAAAAACGGGAAGGATAACAAGGAGCTAGGCTCCAAATTAAATATGTCCCGGAAAAAGTTGCAAATATAAATTATGGACTAGAATTACATGTATGTACATAAGAGAAAGAAAAAACTAAGCGAGTACTAATATAAAAACAAATAACTAATTACGATGTATATTGAAACAATGATATACATACATGTATACTTATAGATGTCACTCTCACATACAGTAGGATATACCTTAATTATGTAAATGTACCATTTAAGTTCAAACGAGGCTCAATATCAGCAAGTTGGTGGTGTCATGTGCGAACAACACTTGGGGCAGACAGTTTTCCAGGAGCATAAGTTTTCAGTACAGAAAGAGTTTCTAAGTGCAGTAAAGTAACGTTAACTTTATGCACTAGTCAATTGAAACTCCGGCCCCCCGACCCCCGGGACATAGCGGGGAATGTAACATTTATACAGTGTTACATTTTGATCTTTTCCCTGCCCATCGGGGACAGTTGACTGTTACAATACCTGCATTATTTGAAAAAAAATACATTATCTGTAGCACATCACTAGCGGATCCAGGGGAGGGGTTTCGGGGGTTGCAACACCCACTTGATTCCTGTAAATCACTGTAAATTCATTTTTAAAATCTCTAGATTAAAAAAAAATCCTTTTGCAAACCCCCCTTTCACAAAATCCGCTGGATCCGCCCCTGTACATTTCTATTACTATACATGTTTTCCGCACTTTTACAGTCTCCACCATTGTCTTATTTATCAGAAACCGTTGTCTGTCAACAAAAAAAAAACAATGCGACAAAGGAATATAAAGGAAATGTCATGCAGCTGCGTTTAAATATATTTTTAAAATCTGATATTTTGCCGTGACACGCAAATACATGTAACAAAGAGTGTGTAATAATAAACACTTCCTGATCTACTACTCGTGACTTAACTCAGTATAAACACCCATGACTTATTTAAATTAACTACGATTTTTGCATGACCCTAGCTTCCGCCATGTTTGATACACGTTGTTGATGCTCGGGCCCAGTCCCGCTCTGTCGTGGCTGGCGTTACACCACCGCTAAAATCCCCGCAAATTTTGCAAATCGTTACTTTCCCCATTCCACCGGGAAAATGCAGCGTTAAATGTGCGTTATTCCACGGCCATGTCCCTGTTAATGCCCCACTATGTCCCGGGGGCCGGGGTTTCAATTGACTAGTGCATTATAGAGAGCCGACTTGAATGTACATTGTAGTTAAAGTTCTAGTGTTACGTGTACTAATTGGTAAGGTGTTCCATAATTTAGGGATGCAGTTAAAAATAGGGGTTTTGAAATTTTAAGTGCCTATATCACCCTTTTGCAATTTTGATACAATGTAGCTTATGAACCTCTGAAAGGTTTTAAGTTTTGGTTTAAAGTGAATACTTTATGTTCTACGCTTGTTTGAAATCGTGTAAATGTAACCTTTCCTGACCCATGACTGCGTAAGTAAAAGCCTGGGTCAAAACCTGGGTAGACGTCATCTTGACGTCATATAATTAATTCGGCTTTGCAATCATTTGAAGAAATACTTAACATGATGACTAAAATGACTTTTTTCTTTACTAACAACTCAAAAACTGTGTATATTTTCTATGCATCGATGTTGTTGTGATAGAAAGGCAGCATGGAGAAAAATGCATTAATGAGATGACGTCTACCCAGGTTTCGACCCAGGATTTTACTTACGCGATCATGGGTCAGGAAAGGTCGCATTTACACGATTTCAAACAAGCGTAGAACATAAAGTATTCACTTTAAACCAAAACTTTCTTCACAGAAGTACTCAAAACATTTCGGAGGTTCATAAGCTATCAAAATTGCAAAAGGGTGATAGGCACTTTAAGCTTAGTTTTGCAGAGAGGAACTTTCATATCAAGAGTACAACTGTAATTTATTTATTATGTTAATGGTTTGGTTTTAACAAAATAAGCAACTGGAAAATTTCAAAAAACCGTTTTGACATTTATAGAAAAACATAAGATCCTTTATTTCATGGCAGTAGGTCACTAGTAGGAGTTCCAGTTTAGACAAACAATAATTGTAATAGGTTAGTTGGGAGTAATAAAGGATAAAGCGGGTGGCTCAGCATTGGAGGCTTTGCAATCGATGAGGGGGCCCATACCTCGCTGGCATACCCAACAGCAGGTCTGATAAGAGACAGATAAAGTACTCTTTTAGTTTAGGAGTCATCATTGTTAGTATGATGATGTAGAAATCCCAACATGCAATAACCTTTAGACACAACCTGCTGTATAATAAACATTATGCCTTTAAAAGGGCAACATGTTGAGAAATTGACATCACAACAGCAAACCGCTGGAAGAAAGTCACAAACTATTTGAAATGCACTTCAGTAAATGGCGGATGTGATTTTAACGGTAAACTCTCCCCAAAATTCGTAGTTTAATTTGGTTCTTTGGCAATATGTTTCACTGATAGATAATATTATTTTAGATATTTCAGCCACTGTGTGTCCTGGCTTTTAAAAGACAGAAAAGTGCCAAAAGAAATGGTTGGATTTGGTTGTAGTGGTAGTACTTTAAGGGGCATATACTGTGAACTCGAAATAGCCAAAATACTATTCTTTCTAGGATTACTGGATAAAATCTGATATGATTTTTATGCTAGGCAAAGATTCAAGTGGACAGAAAATGCTAGTATAGATTTTAGTCCCTGCAGGGTTGTTACATTTAGTCGACAGCCAGCAAACTTTACCTGCTACTCTGACAAGTTTCACCAGCTTTTTTTTTTTTACAGAATGCTAACCCTAATCGCCTGCATACTTTTTAGAATTACCGTCTACATGTGTACTCCATATTCACTCTTTTCACCTGGTGGCCATCTTGGATTCAAAGCGAGGCAATCCTTTGTTTTTGCCAGGTCAGCCTCGTAGTGAGGGATAGTCAAAATGAGGCTCACCTGGCAAAAACAAAGGATTGCCTCGATTTGAATCCAAGATGGCCACCAGGTGAAAAGAGTGAATTCTTACATTTATTTGTATTATTTACAATACTGTCCATGGTAAACTGAAACGAGCTTTTGTAATCCACTTTAATCTTTGCCATCCTCTGTTGAAAAAGTTTGAAAAGCAAATCAGGATAATCACATGGTATTTCTCTTCTATCTCAGGGTGTTATTTTTGTAGTTTTGTTTTAAAGAAACTTTAAGGTTCAATTCGATTGCCAGTGCCCCTATGTACACTGTAATAGCCCAACCTTGCATTGTGTTTAGTTGTACTTCTCTATTCTGGTTCCTGGTTCCTGTTCTTGTAACATAAGGTGCCAGATCCATCATTTAGATGACACAGGGGCTGTCTATAGTGATCTCATGGAGCTGATTGTTCGGCTGTCCAGTTACGGGCTGATCCACTGTGACTACAATGAGTTCAACCTCCTGTTGAATGACAAAGATCAAGTTACTGTGATCGACTTTCCCCAGATGGTCTCAACATCACATCTCAATGCGCAATGGTAATTAAAACACTTCATTCTTCTTTCCATTCATTGCTCAAAATAAAATTATTTATTGTTTTTTTCTCCCACTTCCCCATCAGGTGAGGCTAATTTTACAAAACTTTAATACATTTGGCCAAACAATAACAAGCCTACATGTACATGTAACTTAGTGCATGTAACTTAGTGCATGTATAAATTGAATTGAAAACGAAAACATTCAAAATATTAGGAACTATATGATTTAAACTGTAACTATTGTCTAAATGTCTTTATTTTAATATTCGTATTTATTATTATAATATTTTATTTAATTATATGGCAAGCTGGTCTCGCAGTGAATGGAAAAATATGTTCTTCAATGGTCCGGTATGGTTTTGGACCACTGCGACAACATGTATATTTTTATATGTTTATTTTAATGACCCTCCTATAAAATCATCTTTGACGAATGAAGCCTCTGAAGTATAATGATTATTTTAAGTATTACTATTATTATTTAGATATATTTGTACGTACGTGTACAAGTTTAATAGTTTGCTGATTTTAGAGCAGCATTACAAAATTTACCGAGGCGTGACTTTCTGAACTATAAATTGTTGACTGTGTAAGTAAATATGCAAGGAAGGATGTCAGACAGCCAAATCAATTTGGTAACTTTCTAACAAATGTTTTTATTACATGTTAATGTTCAAACTTCGTGCTCAGTACAAAATCCAAGCAGCTGACTGGCTAATGAGAGTGCATTCTTGGTGAACAAAGCACTCGCCCCCAGATCCTCTATTACCCACTAGAAGGGAGTCCTGATACACGTACCTATAGCCCTTCGCTTAACGTGTTTGAATGGCTAGGAAAACCTCATTCCAACTGCATATTTAAAAGTGAGAATGGAAGATAATTGCTAGAAAGTTAACAACCAGGATTGAATTCTGTCTCTCCTGTATGACAGAATATATTTTGAGACGAACAGTTGCATGATCGCTCGTTGGAAATGGCTGATTTTTATATGAGCTTTGGAAATAAAGCTTTTAAAACACTCTGGTAGTCTTACTGAATAAGTGGCTTTTAGTATTTCCGAGACCTTATTCTGTCAATAAGAAGGGAAAATGCGGCGAGTAATCAGTGGATGTGTCAAAAACCCAGAAAATTCAATTTGGAAAATATTTGCATCAGACTCGGAGTTAGCACACGGAAGCCGGATTCAAGATTTCAATTCTATGCAAACCACTGGAATTACATTTCTTTGTCGCCTGTTGTTCAGATTTTGGAACAGGGCAAACATGATATCTGCCAACCACAGGGCCAAATTTCAAGGCAATCACCGGTTCGTATTTATCAAAAAGCCATTAAAAATATTCCTCACTCAGGATTTTACGATCTTAGACAGCAGTTTAAGTGTATTATTTGTTAAAACATATATAAATTATACTTGTTTGAAATCAACAGCTTTTTAGAGGAAATGTAAAAGTAAAGAAATTTAATTTAATTTTAAAAAGTGAATCAGTGTCGACAATATGTTGGTGTGGTATACAAATGTAGGTCGACTATCAACAAACTGTCAAATATATCAGTTGACACGAGTATCGACCGAGACTACCAGGCCGACTATCCGTGAGGTATCGACCGATATACTGATGAACACTGTCGATACTAGACCGACTATTGGTGAGGTATTGGTCGATATATCGATGGACACTCACTCTATCGATATATCACCGACGGACACTCACTCTATCGATATATCACCGACATATCGACTGATACCTCCTATTCTTTACATGATTGATATCCACTACATGTGTATGTGACACAATAGATATCGAACTGTAACTTGTCTTCTCAACTACTGAGTTTATCAGTCTCAAGACTGTCTCGATCGAGTTATTGACCTTTAAACACAAGAACTTCACAACGTTGCAGCAGCCTGATATTTGTTTTTTTCACCACAGGTATTTTGATCGGGATGTTCGGTGCATGCGTGACTTCTTTCTTCGCCGCTTCAACTATGAAAGTGAACTGTACCCTAAATTCTCTGATGTTGAGTATGTACCTTTATGTTTGTAGGGGAAATCACATGAATGCAAGTGCTAATCGGGAATGATAGTGATATTCTGAAAGTTCGTAGTTCACTCAGCCCACGACAACACTAGCCTCTAATTTGAAAATTGTCAATGCATTATGAGTGACCAGTCTTCCAGAATAGCACGAGCAAATGCATGCAAAATACTGACGAAACTACGAATTTTCAGACAATCACGTACATGTACATTGGTTTGTGTCTGAAATCATAGCAAATTTACCACAAGCATACAAAGTTCATGTTGAGAAAGTTAAAATACCATGTTTTCTTCGCCATCAACCAAAAGAATAGAAAATCGCGCCCTTGTTAAGGTTTGCCGTTCTTATGGTCATTTCCATATTGCACTAGATATTACCTGTTTTACCTAGAAATGCACTCAGTTACTGCCAGCCAATCAGGATTGAGATATTTTGTTGAGATCGTGCGCTCTGAAAGGCTGATCATTTTATGGATGGAAGAGGAGATTTTATATATGGCTAAGACTAATACATGTCTGTAGGAGTGCCCCCCCCCCCCCCCCCCCCCCCCCACCCCTCCCGGATAACAACAGGGGCGGTACCCACCCCCTTTCTTCAACGTAATATATAATATGTTCGTTCGTTAAATAGAACTCGAAAAGAAAATTAAAGAGGTAGTCACATTTAAAGGGACTGCGTCATGGTGAGAGACCACTACATTAGATGTCCAGGCCGGACACGGTCATTATCAGCGATTCACATATGAACTGATGAACCTCGCACACATGTGGGATGGTAAAAATCAAAGCAAATATTCAAAAATGACTAATAAACTGTGTAAATATAAGTCTTCAAGTAAAATATTGAAAATACTTTCAATCAAGCATAGAAGGAGGGGAGTTTAACTGCTTTAACTGTTTATAATCAATAAACAGCCACCAAATCGAACACTGACTCCATACATGCGTAGTACCATGACATAATATATTTTCAGACGATTACACAATCTGGATGTTGAAGTATCAGCAAGCGGGTTTACAAAAGACATGGACAACTCGTTTGAGGAGGTGTGTTTTATATGATTACATTACATTGCATTACGTTACATTACGTTGCGTTGCGTTTCATTGCGTGGTTATAATGTCAACTGTAAGTGTTCTGAGGATCAGTGTTATTCTAGGATTTCATTATATTGGGCCCGGAGTCGTCATATTTTTTAATGGACCCTTACTGGGATGTGTGGGGTTGGCTTACATCGGAGAGAGAGAGAGGATATTACATGGCCACGTGAAGATACGGATTTTATCTTCGAGTGTTATGAAATATCTTACGAACACGAGAAGATAAAATCCGTATCTCCAAGCGGCCATGTAATGTTCTGTTCAATATATAATTATCGATGAAATACCAGTTTCAATCTCTTACTAAAAAGGCTAGAAATATTTTCTTTTTAGAAAGAAATATACACTGGTATTTCATCGAAAATTATATATTAAAATTATTTTCTCTTTCGTTGAGCTCAGCCGAATAGAAAACATTTCCCATGTATCGCAACACACTACAGGAGGGAGTCAACCAGCGATCTTTATTATTAGGAGTCAGAACATGTTTCCGTAGTCGAGCGAGACGCCATTTTGAAAATGAAGATAATGTTTTTGGCTTGCTGTCATTGATCAAATTCATTATCTAATCACAGTGGGTCTTTATATCCATGGACTACTACGCTACGCGTACATACATTAAAAACGTGCATCACTACTGACTAATATCAGAATTATGTTATAAAATGTGTTAGAGCGGTTTTCAGTTGAGTGTAGTAAAACCAAACACAAATTACCCACAGCCAGCCAATCATAGGAGCGAGTAATCACAAGTAACTCATAAATGGCTTCCCTGTGAGCCAATGACAAACCAAAGCAAAGGTAAAACCAATTTGCGTTTGGTTTTACTTTGGATTCTGATTGGTTGGTTTACTTTCTCAGCCAATAGGAGAGCTTAGTAAACGCAAAACCAAAACACTTTCGACATTCAATTGAAATCCGCTCTAAGTAATATGATACAAAATGAGTGGCTTTGCGGGATTTACAAACTCGAGCTGAAAGTGACACGAATTTTGTATCGAGATTATCAAACGTCTGGATGTAGAGAGTCATGTTTTCAGTTATTTTGGCGATGCGACTTATTTTGGATGAGAAAATCGAAGCAAAGGTTTATGTAAATCCAGCAGATATCGGTCGGTAAAGTCCTTTGTTTTACTTCATGAATTATTAATGAGTTCGATAAGGCTATAAAGAAGCCTGAAGTAATCATAAATAAATGTGAACGCAATTCTTTTGCGGACCACCATGGAACTCACGTCTTCTCTGGTAATGCGGCTTTGTGATTTTTGTTACGCTAATGTCGCAAGGTCGCAGCCTTACAATGAACACCGATGGATGATGCACTGGGAATAGCCGGCTCCTTGACTAATATCCGGAATTTAGAAGTTGGGTTTCCTGTGTCGGGGAAGGGAAGTTGAGTGAAGAGTAGCGTTGCCTCAACCTCGTTCCCAGGGGTCTTTACGCGCCTAATCAACGCCGTCTTGGATTATGCGCGTAAAGTCCCCTGGGAACGAGGTTGGAGTCGGGCTCATTCCGCACCGCGGCAAATCGCTATGCTCCGCTGGCCGAAAGAACGAAGGCTCTGGTTTCAAATACGATGGGTAACTAGTTCCTGTAAAGAACTAGTGTTGGTCTGCGTCGGTGGGGAGGATAAACACTGGTATAATCAACTAAAGTCGATTGAGGTATGCTAACCACCGTGGGAAGCGAGTAGCAGCTGACGTTTCAAGCGCTAGCCCTTCGTCAGAGCAAAAGAGGGGATTGTGGGTGGGGAGACGGTTTATAAAGTGTTGAGTGCATGATTACCGTTTCAAAATACAAGTTTCCGAGGACTTTTTTAGTAATTAAATTTTAGTAAACTCACAGTGAATTACAAATTAAGAAAACTTCTACCTGGTAAAGACTTATGCTTAGCTTGTAAGTATATCATAGATATCATCTCACTGATGGTGATGCAGGTTGGCGCATTGGTAAAACACTCGCCTCTCGCCCCGTTGCGGTCACGGGTTCGATTCCCGGCTCGGGCATCATATGTGATTTAGGTTTGTTGTTGATTCCTTATCTGCATTCGAGGGTTTTTCTCTGGGTTCTCCGGTTTTCCTCCCTCTGTAATAATCACCTTGTGAGTCGAGTGTTGTGTCAAGTTAACGTAGTGAGGAGTGTGTGAGGAGTAAAAGCAGGCCCACGTAAGCTGTAATAATCAGCCTGCTATAACAAATTTTAAACAAATATTTTTGTTTTACAGGCAGCGGCTAGTGAACTTGGTGAGCGGCGAAAACGAACTGAAGAGGAGAGAAGTGAGATGATGACAGATGATGACAGCCCAATGGAGGAAGAGAATGAGAGTGACGAACAAGACGACAGACAAGGAACTGCACAAGACATGGAGAGCGGTGAGTTAGGTACAGCGACCTTATTTAACGTCTGTAACTGGTGACAGTCTGGTGAGACTGATGAACTCGAGGCCGACGTGGGACCTACGATGTTACGTCCTTATCCGAGAAGACGAGATTGTTTCACAAAGGCAGCACCTTCTACCGTCAACTCTCGCCTTACGGACACCCCGCTATTACGGACACCCCGCTATTACGGACACCCCGCTATTACGGACACCCCGCTATTACGGACACCCCGCTATTACGGACACCCCGCTATTACGGACACCCCGCTATTACTAGTGTCTAACTCGATAACCTCACGGTTTATTTAGACTCTAGACATTTCCTTCTGTGTTACTATATTTAGTATATTTATATAGACCCATTCGAAAAATGGCGTCCAATTTAACTAACTATTGTTTAGGACTGACTAGCCTCGCTTACACGTTAAAAGGCTTTTGTGTGGACTGACTAGCCTCGTGTTCACGTTACCAGGACAATAGCTTTTTAAAGTGGACGCCATTTTTCGAATGGGTCTATAATAATAAAAATAAAAAAAATAAAAAAATAACAATCTTAACTAAATATAGAAAATGTAACTGAAAAAGAATCATTGTGAAATGTGAAATAAAGTATTGTATTGTACGGACAAGAGCCAACCCCCTGTCGAAAGTTACACAGACTTGGCTCTCGCTATTACGGAATTGTGGTCCCGACAGAACAGTTTAATCGTTTAACTCTCGATAAAGCGGACACCTTTGACATATCATATGACATATTTATACATTGAAAGTACATTCTGTTGTTCCTCGTGTGTTATTTTTATAAATGCACTTACAAAATGTTTATTTTCGCATCCATTCAGTAGATTTTCCTTCTTGTCCTTGTTCGATTTGTGTCCGCTCTTTCCTTCCAGGCTCTACAGATGTCAATCCCTCCTCTTTCATTAAATGCTTGAATCGCATTTTATTTTTTTGCACACCGCTATTGCGGACTCTCGCTATTACGCGACACCAAATTACCGTCCCGAGGGTGTCCGCAATAACGCGAGTTGACTGTGGTGCTTTGGTTATCTAAGACCCTGAGTGTTGGTTCGGTCGGGTTTTGAACCCGACTAGACATTTTGATTAAAACTGGATTTCTCCTGTCAGCAATGAATATTTGTGAAAACCAACATAGTCACGTAAAAGAACATGCAAAAATAAGTAATCCTGTGAAATTTGAGTGTCATAAGTTACATTGCTACAGAGTAATAAACTTGAAATAAGAGAGATTTGTATGAAAATAGTCAGCCATGGCCCTACCAGCCTCGCTTTCATGTTTTTCTTGAGCCTTAAATGGTAATAACTTGGAGAAATTTGTCATAAAACTATTAAATACCTTGTACCTGCTCTTTCAGGTTACAGTGTCAATTTTCTTCAAATATTAAAATTCTGAATTTATGTAAATTAGGTTCCAGCTTTATGCATAGACTATATATTATCAGCTATGTTTTGACTGGTCTCTCGAGCATGAGCGATGTTTATAAACATTACGTTTATTATGCTAATGTGCCAACCATGATTTCAAAAGGTCACTTTGTGTCAGGAACCAATAACTTTAAAGTAAGTAAAGTCACTTTATTCATAAGGGGTAACACATTTACCGCTAACATGTAGTTCAGTAATCTTCCACATGGCTCTCTGTTGACTTAGTCCTACGATTCAACGTCCTTGTCCGAGAAGACGTTTACTGTACTATGTAAAGGCAGCACCTTCTACTCAGTTATTTCAAGACCGGTCCGGCCGGGGTTTGAACCGTGACCTAACCACTGAGCTAATCGGGATCACATTAATAATTAATAACAATAGAGTACGTGGCAATAATTGAGTACGAAACATCGCTATAACCTGTGATCAGACTCAATTTTCCTGGAGCCTGATACTCGGGTTAGTCTAGGAAAGCAATAATAACCCCAGTCGGACAAGGCGACAATGTAGTTTGTTGTTAGCACTGTTGCAGGGGGAATTATCCTTAGCGTTTATCTGTCATATATTCGTGATGCAGCGTTTTCCCAGACCGGGTTATTTTTAAGGCCCGTGCAAATGAACGCAACATGTTGGCACAACATCGGATAACATTGTTGGGCACAACATGTTGCGTGAAGGTTGAAACCAGTCAAACCTTTTGCCCAACATCTGCCAACATTTACCAACATTTCTTTTGTTTTCGTGATCGATGAAGCATGTCACAACATGTTGGATTCGTTTACACGGTTCGCACAACATTGTTGGACTCTTGCGTGCGCACTGAATGCTTCATGCGACAAACAAGATGGCAGAAAGTGAAGAGGTTTGGGTAAATATCGATCCCAGACTCCTCTGCAGTATCACTGTACACGCAATATTGACCAACATGTGATCGTTTGAACACCTTCAGCCAACATCGCACAACATTTACCCAACAATGGTGGGTGATGTTGTGCCAACATCTTTAGATTTCACTTCTCGTTGTTCGCTTTCATCGCGGCATAGACTATATCGCAACTCCGCCGTCGCAGTGCACTCTGGGATGGATATCTCAGTTTCCATTGTTAAATCCAAGATGGCCGCCCAGCAACAACAATGGAAAACTGAGATATCCATCCCAGAGTGCACTGCAACGGCGGGGTTGCGATATAGTCTATGTTGTGAACAAAAGATGTCTCGTTAGCTTCTCTTGTTTGGTCAGCCAACATGGCTGCAACATCATTAATCATTTGAATTAAAATTACGCAAACGCTTGTGATTGGCTAGTGGAATCGAACTCGCAGGAAACGCATTCTAAAAATAACCCGGTCTGAGATTGATGCTCCGGGTAATAGCCTCCTGGCTGTTATCATTACGACGCTATGCGCCTTTGTTTTTCGATTTTGATGATCACAGAGTTCAGTTGATCCATCACGATTTCTGATTATCTTTGGTTTTGAAATCTTATTTTTGCTTCAGGAAAGGGTGTAGAGAGCGTCAATGCACAAACGAAAAGCTCCGAACCATCCAGCAGTCCAGCTACGGAATCACAGTCGCCAATTATACACAACTTGTCCGAGGAGAGCGAAGAATCTGATCTTGAGGACTTGAGTAACCTAAATAGGGCACAGCATCCGTACCGTGACGTCACAGACGATGTCATCGAAACCAATGACGCCACAACAGAGGATGTCGCTTTACCGATGACGTCATCCATGGACGCGGCTGAGGTAAGACATCGAGTCAAGAGAAGTCTGGATAAGAAACAACAAGCGATGAGAAGAAGCAAGCGAGGAGAGACTGGGGCTTTGACCAGATCGAGGAGAGAGAACAGAGAAAACGTCAAAGAGAGTGTACACGAGCTCCAAAGTGGATGGTAATCCATGTCGATGGGCCAGACGTTTTAAATTCAAAGAGAAATAACGCCCGATTCAGACGGGAACTTTTCATGCGCCGAACTCCATACCATGGGCTTTTATCGCACGGCGGCCATGTTGAGTCCCAGGAGAATAAAAACCTTTGTTTTCGTCCGGTAAACTCGTTCTGAAACCAACCAGTGCGAGGCTACCGGAGCCAAAACTATTGTTTTATCCAAGATGGCCGAACTGCGATAATAGCCCATTAAGTTCGACGTTGGAGCGACTGTTGATTCAGACATGCAGCGAACTTCATTCGTTGGACCGACTGTAACGATGAGGGTATCTGGATTCGAGCGAAAGTTCATTTCAAGGTGGCATAATTTATGCCTTGATTAAGTTCGGCGCATAAAAAGAGCGGCGTTTGGATCAACCCCGCTCCAGTGTCGGATTAAACAACACCATCTGCCAATTCAATTCAATTTAATGCCGAACCTAATTCACTCCTGCGCCTAATCCGGCTTCTACTTTTACCCACAATCCTATGCTTGCGAAAATCTTAAATCCGTTATATAACCGCGGTATCTAGAGAGTTTATAAATCTTAAAAACAAGCCAGTACAAGTGCTGTTGCCAATACACTGTCATTGAAGGGAAGAGATGATTTCTGCGTGTTTTTTTTTTTGTGCTAGGCTCGCAAAGTATTGTTGTCCTTTTCCCTACCGTGAATTGCAACATGTTGAACCAAGTGACCATAAGTAAGCGAGGGAATCTTAATACGCGCGCTTGTGTGATGACAATGTCTAATATAATCTATATTTAGTAACAGGAAGAGCTGAAAAGTGCGCGAGTGCACCAACATTATCATGGCGGCAAAATATTTTCGCGCCATGAGAATGTTGTCGCGAGCGCGCACTTTGCTTCAGCTGTTTCCGGTTACTAAAAATAGATTTTATTAGATATCTCAGTAACTCCATTACCAATGGGCTACTGACATCATCGCAGATCGCGCGCTACAAGATTCTCTCCCTTCGAACGGTGCGGTTTGCACTATGACGTCAGTTGACTACGACTACCAGAATCCTTTGCGCGGATTCTTTTGTTCTTCTATGGACCATTGTCTTGGTATTATTAGAGGAGTTAAAAATCTGAAAAAGAAAAAGAATTCGAAAAGCATTCTGGTAGTTGTAGTCAACTGACGTAATAGTGCAAACTTGAGATTGATTGAGCGCTGCACTTCTGCTGCACTTCTGCTGCACTTAATTCGGCGTAGGAGAAGTTCGCCGTATGAAACGGGTCCCAGAGCAATAGAAGGGCACTTTGTAAACATTACCCTTCGTTATTCAAACATTCCATCCAAACGTTGAATCGCCGCTTTGCTCTCCTATGCCAGTGGAATTCTGGTTTGCATCTAAATTACAGTGTGTTACGTCAGAGTACACTCTCGTATAGCCACCTCAATCTCTTCACTATCTGGCGGAAGTATCCGTGTAACCAACACGTTATCTCCCTTAGATTGACTAATATCATCAATTGTCAAAATGGCTAGAATTGATTATAATCCTCTATTTAACCTCGAGGTTAAAACCAGTCAAGGATAAAGATAAACAATTGTCAAATTCCGAACGGCGGTAGACGCGCTTAGTGTAGTGGTCATGACGTCTGTACTACCAAGCACTACACGCAAACGGTTACGAGTTCGAGCCCGAGTAGGAGCGCTCAAAAAAGATTTTTCTCTCGTTTACCTTCCTTTCTTGTTTACTTGTGAACCCCAGCTCTACGTGAGTGAGAACCCGTCATTTACCCGTGAACTCGTCCGATGGTTAGGGTTCGGTTTATGGTTTGGGTTAGGATTTGTCGTAGAATGACCAATAATCGGTATTTCAAGCGTGTTTGCCATTTACTGATTATTGGTAATTCTAGAGCGAGGATGCGTTGCCGTGTAACACAGGTACCAATCTCGTACTCAGTCTCACCCCCATTTTTTCATCGAGCATGCGCAGAAAGAAAACAATGGGGCCTGGCTACCTTCACAGGATTGTTTATTTGGCGGCCAGGTAGGTGTTAAACAATGGGTGGCCCGCCAGTTGAAACAAAAGAAATGAACATTCCACGTGATCTTGAAAGTGGCGATAAATTCCAAAACTAGTTTTTACAGGAACTAGTTGCCCATCGTATAATTTTCAAAGCCTGCTTGTTCAACCACAGGCAGCCCAAGCTCTAAATATCTAGCTAATACTAACAGCGTTTTAATGAAGCGATTTTAAGAAAAAAAGACGGGGAGCAGAGGAAATGAAAACTCTCTTTGTGTCAACCCTGGTACCACACAGACGGCAAGTAATACACTATGGAAGTAAGGTAAGGCATTTTATTCATTAATTCTTTCGTATTTCTAGCTTGTTGAAATTCCCATACAAATGCTGTTAGTATTAGCTAGATATTTAGAGCTTGGGCTGCCTGCTTGTTAAACGCAACCTCGCTCTAGAACTACCAATAATCAGTAAATGGCAAGCACGCTTGTAATAACGATTATTGTTCATTCTAAGACAAATCCGAACCAGAAACCTAACCCTAACCATCGGACGAGTTCACGGGTAAACGACGGGTTCTCACTCGCCTAGAGCTAGGGTTCACAGGTAAACAAGAACAGAAGGTAAACGAGATATTTTTTTTGACTGTCAGTCGTATTAAACCGTTAATTTACATGTGCTTGGTAGTGACGTCATGACCACTACACTGAGCGCGTCTACCGCCGTTCGGAATTTTACAATTGTTTATCTTTATCCCTTGACTGATTTTAAGAGTCATTGTTTAATTTGCGTTCTAGAATTAGCGATTATTGATAATTGAAGAGCAAAAGCCACTTACCGATTATTGGTAATTCAGAGATATGTTGGCTTGTTGCTCTTCTGGGTGGTATATTTGTTATTGGGCTAGCTGTGCCTCGCGGCCACAGGTAGTCCAATCCGGAAACAACGAAAAACCACCCAGAAGAGCCGGATGGCAGGCTACGATTTTTATTATTGTGTAATCAAATTCAGAGTGAGGGCAATCAAAATGCAGAACATGCAGGTTTTCACTGTTTTCGTCTTAAGTTCATTCGAAGATAAATGAATATATGAGTGAAATATGCAGATAAATTCACTTGAGATTATTCATGGTGACGTAGGGATTCAGTAATAAAGAGGCTGGTCTTTGTGTAAGGTGTACCCGATGATGAACCAAAACGAGAATTAAAACTCTGTCAACATATACGTGTGTGTTTATGTCACATTTGATTGACTAAGTCCAGTGTTAAATCTGGCTAATTAAAATAATACGAATTAGGTATGCTACGACAAGGTTTATTGAATTAGGGGATTACTTTTCAAAGCCTTCACTCTATTAGAATAAGAAAGCCGTCTCATTTTGAAACGATTTTTTGGGGATACATCGTGTAGATGTACTGTTAGCCGAGCGGCGAAAAAAGCAATTTGAAGTTGGCCCAGAAATTGATCAAATACGAAGCCGTTTTGAGGTTTGAACCACGGTCGTAAGACTACTTCAATCCTACTAGCCTTGAGGAGCCAGCTGCAACGTTGGAAATAATTCATTTAAATGTGAGGATTTCGAAACTACAGTTAATAAATGGAAGAGGAAAGGTAGAAACGGCAAGGACTTCGTACTGCTGGGTGTATGAACCTCGGCTGACCGATTCATACAGTACTGATACAGTACAGATTGGGCCCTAAATCTTCCCGAGATTCGTATCAGTGAAGGGTAATCGGGTTTATGCGAAGGAGCTTTTTATCAACAATCCAGGCGTGGCAGAGGTTTGATTCCGTCTACTAACTGATAAAATTGACAGAAACAGGAAGGGAATTGCAGAAGGATAAACGTCCAATTTTGAGACACTGAAAACGATCGTTGTGTAGAGATAGCATTGGTACCAAAAAGGCATAATCATTCTGAAAGAAACCGAAAATGCATAACGCAACGCCGGAGAAGTGTCTCGGACTGAGTGTAATCCGATTCAATGTCACGCAAGATATCTACGCGACCATCGTGACAACAGCCATCATCAACTCAATTTTCTCGGTCGTAGCTGTCTCGACTAATTTCATTGTGATTGTCTCCATAACACGGTCACGAACTCTACATAGTTGCTCTAACTTTTTGTTGGTGAATCTCTCCGTGACCGATTTCCTGGTGGGCTTACTGGTGCAGCCCTTACACGTGACGAGAAAAGTCACGGAGTTGCGTGACATGCACTTGTGCGACCTAAGGCTTGCCTACATGTTCTTCGGATTTCTTTTTAATGGTGCATCGATGCTGAGCCTGTGTCTTATCAGCTGCGAGCGATATCTGGCCATTGTACGGCCATTAACGTACTGCACACTCGTTACCAAGCCCCGTGTGATCTACGCTGTGGTAGTCACGTGGTTATTTTGGGTGTTCGTTTGCATTTCTCCTTTCCTCGGGTTACAGATGACCGCATTTTTTCAGATTTGTTTCTGTGTCGTCGTTCTGAGTTTCGTTGTCATGGCAATTACGTATCAACGCGTGTTCAGAGAAGCGCGGCGGCACCGGAAGGAGATCAACTCGTTCCAGCCTCTTGGAGAGGATGGCGGAGCACAGGTGTTCAGGTAAAACGAGATTCGTTACAAAAACGTTTCGGACATGAAAAAGTCTCTACCATGTTCGCTTGGACCTTTTTAAGGATACGATCGCCTGGTTGTACTGGAGGGAAAACAGATCTAACGTCATTTATTTAAAGAATATGGTCTGACCGTGACGCTTAGCGGCCTTTTGTTTATTTCCACTTCGTGAAACCATAGTTAATAGAGTGGAATATTTAGGAAACCCGGCAAACTTCAAAAGGGCTAACAAAGGCGCTGCGATTTAGGTTGGAAGGGGTAAGACAAAAGATTGTGCACGATCATAGTTCATTAGCGTTCCCTGAACGACTGAACTCACACGCTTCTATTGGCTGATTGATTAACATGTTGGAATTTCTATTGTGTTTTGTGCAGGGTCACGGTTGAAAAAAGCTAACAAAGACATATAACAAAGAAGGTCCCTGAGTTTCCTAGCCATTCCACTCTATTAACTATGGTGAAACTATCAAACTAAACTGGAAAACTACAAAAGAAACTTTCCAGAAACATATTCAAATTGAAACTATCGCACAAAACACCAGGGCCGGGTTGTTCAAAGCCCGATTAGTGCTAATCCAGGGTTAATTTCCATGACAACCAATAGGTTCTGTGCAGAGTTAATCCAGGATTAGCACTAATCGGGCTTTGAACAACCCGGCCCAGGACTGTAACGATGTTCAAAAGATTGGGAGAAAACTCGTACAAAACCGACTTGTCAACTGCGACAAAATGGCCGCCATAGCGCGCAAAGCATGACGGTCGGTCTATATTCTTTAAAGATCGGTAGCGTTATAAGCAAAACCTGCTTATAAATGCTAACGTCTCACCGCCAATCGATTGTCGATCTTTGTAAAATTGCATGTTTACGGATTGCCATCCAGTAAAGCTTTGCCAACGGGATCACGAGCGCAATTTTTTCAACTGATTCGTTATTGAAGTGATATCTGAGTACGTGACTGTTTCCTGTAAACGGCCTATTTAGAGTCACTGCTCCAACCAAAATAGTCGCTTCGCATGAATGTATTGAAGTGCTGTTTGGGAAAAATGGGTACGACTGATGTTTTGAGTTTTCGTAATTGCACGAGCCTTGCCAAAATTGAAAACATGAGTGACCATTATTCCAGAATAGCCACGAACACATTCATGTGATGTTTTGTTTATTGTTTACTATGAATTTGTTTTGAAGCAATCGGAAATTTTGTCAAGTAAACAACTTGGAAAAACTGGACCCCTTCCATTAGATGGAAGTTTGTTGGAAATTTGTTAATAATAATAATAAATATTTAATATTTAATATGCATAGGTAAAGTACTTACCTATGTTAAAATTGGTATGGTGATATATAAGAAATGTAGCAATAATAGAAGTAATTGTAATTTGATGCGCTTACATGAGAGTAGGAAACTATATGGCCAAACCATATTTAAAAATTAATCTATTTATATAACTGTTCTTGAAGCGTTCTGTGTTTACTCTGGGCCTGGCGCTGGTTTTATTCCGTAAAGCATAAGTAGTAGGTTTAAATTTAGGGATTATAGACCTTAGCGGGTGCGAGGACTGCTTTTTTTTTTTTTAAATAGGCATGCTGCTATTTTCCAAGATGCTATAAATTGAGAAAATAGTTTGACGTTTGAATTTCTATGCCGGGTTTTGCCCACCTTTTGCAGAAAACAGTCACGTGCTGATATAGAATGAATTGTCAGTGCTCGTCATCCCATGGGCAATGCTTTACTGCAAATAAACTTCCAAACGCTCTGTTAGAACTGAGATGGACAATCGAATGGATAGGAGGTGGAAATAACATTTACAAACAGGTTTTACTAATAACACTACTAATGAACAATAGACCTTTTGCAAACTAACAGTCACGTGCTCATATATCACTTCAATAACCAATGAATAGGCCCTTTGCAGCAAACAGTCACGTGCTCGTATATCACTCCAATAACCAATGAATAGGCCCTTTGCAGCAAACAGTCACGTGCTCGTATATCACTCCAATAACCAATGAATAGGCCCTTTGCAGCTAACAGTCACGTGCTCGTATATCACTCCAATAACCAATGAATAGGCCCTTTGCAGCAAACAGTCACGTGCTCGTATATCACTCCAATAACCAATGAATAGGCCCTTTGCAGCAAACAGTCACGTGCTCGTATATCACTCCAATAACCAATGAATAGGCCCTTTGCAGCAAACAGTCACGTG
Organism: Actinernus sp. WN-2022; assembly: GCA_030867875.1. NCBI lineage: Eukaryota > Metazoa > Cnidaria > Anthozoa > Actiniaria > Actinernidae > Actinernus > Actinernus sp. WN-2022. The sequence goes on from JAOWCC010000019.1 coordinate 38,250,264, forward strand.
CTCGTATATCACTCCAATAACCAATGAATAGGCCCTTTGCAGCTAACAGTCACGTGCTCGTATATCACTCCAATAACCAATGAATAGGCCCTTTGCAGCAAACAGTCACGTGCTCGTATATCACTCCAATAACCAATGAATATGCCCTTTGCAGCTAACAGTCACGTGCTCGTATATCACTCCAATAACCAATGAATAGGCCCTTTGCAGCAAACAGTCACGTGCTCGTATATCACTCCAATAACCAATGAATAGGCCCTTTGCAGCAAACAGTCACGTGCTCATATATCACTCCAATAACCAATGAATAGGCCCTTTGCAGCTAACAGTCGCGTGCTGATATAATACTTCATAAACGAATGAATTGAGCTCGTGATCCCCATGGGAAAGGCGTTGCCATGAATACTGGAGAGCAAGCTATCTTCAAAAACGCAGTTGTAGAAAGATCGGCAATCGATTGGAGGTCATCGCGCAGAATGGCGCGACACATCCGGGTATTTTATTAGATGCAGGAGCGCTAAATTCAAAGCCTACACAATGAATAACGATGCAAACAACAGAGGAATTGGACTAAAAGGCTTAAGTGAACTAGTAGTTTTGCTTATTTATGGTTAAATGAAATTTGCTAGAGCTTAGGTACTACCTGGCTTTTGAAGAAGAGATATCAATGAACAATTTCCACCCAATTTCAACTTATTTGAGTGAGTATAAGCATTATCGGTTGGACCATGAATTTTGGGTTTTTTAACCGTTTCTACAGTGGAATATTCACTTTAGCTCACTTTGAGGCCAATTTTCTCGCTAACAATCGTGTTTTCTACTTAGGTACCATCTGGAAAAGTTAGTTTAGTATGTTACTTACTACCAGCCGTTTTTTCATAGTAATCTGACCAGTATTAGTATTATCGAAATCAATATTTCCAAGCCATGTCTTAAAACCTCGAATTCGCCTCCCGTTTTGTAGTTTGAATATTCCCGCGGGACTTCTCTTGGGCTCTCTAACTCCTCCTTCACGAACAATAGCACACCCGCCGCATGATTAGCCATTGAAATTGACACAGAACCAAAGCTCAAAATTATTGTTAAAATAACACTTGCGCGTCATGAGCAAATCTTGAACTTACGTTTAAATTAGTTCAAGCTCCAAAATGAGACGTAACTCATGTTCGTACGTACTCTAGAAGTATTTAAAAGCTAAAAAAATCGCCCAGCCGAGTTGGCGGCAAAGTACTTTCAAACTGAAGCTGAGTAAAGGCAACCGCGACAAAACAAATCTTAGTGAGCATTAAATAAAAACTTTAAACTTAGCGCGTAAAAAGCAAATCATAACGTTGTATTCAGAATAATTCAAATTAAACTTCAAATTGAGACGTTGCTCATGTTCGTACGTGCTCTAGAAGTATTTAAAAGCTAAAAACATCGCTCCGGCGATCTCAAAGTTATAACTTTCTTCGTTTTATACGATTCATAGGAAAAAAAGTAAACCAACACGATTCTATAATTTCTCAGAGAAAACTAAGCGGCGATTCGAATCATGGATTTAACCCAAAACTTTTACAAAACTTTTGAATTGATAAGTTTTAAGTCTGTATCTGTGTAATTGGCCCACCAAGGAAATAACAAGATCGAACAGACGAAAGGCTTTGCTTTTGAACTTCAGGGGCGGTAATGACAAATGGGCTTCTGATATAACATTAGTTAGTTGGATGACCTTCTTTAACGAGCTTTGGGAGTCCACTATTCCCATGAAGCGAGCAGTTGACATTGATTGACATGTGTTTCATGTGATGTGGGAGTAGAGTATTCCCAAACCGATTTGTCAAAAGCCAATCACAATCGCTTTCCCGCAGAATAATTAGCAATGTTATAATTATTCCGTCCTCACTCTAACCTCTCGGCCGTAAGTACATGTCGCCGAGAACAATAGAATTCTGCGCGATGTGGAAAATAGCATTTACAAACAGGTTTTGCTAATATAATAACAACACCGATCTCCTACAAGGCCTGTAAATAAATGAAGTCAGATATTTTTTGCTCTCCAGTACAACCACGTGATTTGTTAGCAGCAAAGGGCCTATTGAGCTCGAGATCCAATGGGAAAGGTTTTGCTAGACGGTAAATAAACGACTGTTGAAGATCGATCATATCGATTGGAGAAAAATAGCATTTTAACAGGTTGATGTTTTTGCCGTCCAGTACAACCACGTGATTGCATTCCTACAAAAGGCCCATTGTAATATATACAGCTATTTCAAAAACGGTTGTTCCGTCGGACAAACGGCGAAGGACAAGCGTCATTCCCAGGCCGAAATGGTGTACGAAATGGGTAAACTACAGTGTCATAATTAGGGGTGGCGAATTGTAAATCCGAGACTTTGTCTTTGCGAGACGCCGAGACTTGCGTTTTCAAAATCCTAGACTTTAAAGCGATATGAAAATCCGAGCCCGAGACTTTGAGGGCCGAGCTCGTCCGTTTTCAAAATCCGAGCCCGAGACTGGTTATTCTAGTTATTGTGACGAAACACCCAGTACCTTTCATCACGCCAGGTGAGGAGTTCACCATTCTATACCAATTAGCTGTCGTTCGCGTACCTTATAAACACATGCAGAGGTCGCCAAAAACCGTAACTCCAGACAGTAAAAGCTAATAAAAAGAGTAAAAAGCCGAGACCCGACCTATAAAATGCAAGATTTCGAGACTTTACTAATTTTTTGCGAGACTCTCCGTTTTTATTGACAACATTCGCCACCCCTAGTGTTTAATTCCAGTCGGAAATCGATTCGCAGGAGACATTAATATGCGTTGTACCGTTTTTGACCCAAAAACAAACCAAAATTCACCAGGCTTTCACTGAGCTACAACCACAATCTATTTCGGTCTGGGAATATCGCTTGTAGTTTGCCGTTCGTCCATGACAACCTTTTTTCAATAGCTGTATCCACATTTTTATTTCAGGCGTGAGAACAAAGTGGCTCGTACCATGACAATCATCGCGGGAGTACTTCTGATCTGTTATCTTCCCCAGGTCTCCCTCATCTTAGTCCGCGCGGTCCTGGGAGATAGTGAGCAACTTATTCACGTGGGCGACACGTGGGCAGACACGATTATCTTCATTAACTCCAGCCTGAATCCATTCATTTACTGCTGGCGTAACACAGATATACGCCGCGCCGTGATCAGGACACTGAACGTTAGTACCCAGGTCCTACCAAGAGACATCTTGCGCGTACGAATCCGCAAAATAACGCCGTGGTCAGCAGAGTTACAGACTTTGCACAGGAGCAGTGAGCCGAGGGGAATGTTGGTTTTAGCAACTAATTAGATTTGGTAATGTTTGCAACCGCCGTGCGAAACGAGTTAGCGTAACATATGGTCATCCCTTCATGTAGGCACGTGATTTGCTACCAAATTGTATAAACTAATTGAGATTTTGAGACGCGATACCGAATTATATTGCCGGCCAGTTGGGAGAAAATATATTCCGTATTGGGCGGAGTCGCCCAATACGAAGAATATATTTTCTTCCAACGCCGGCAATATAATTCGGTATCGCGTCTCAAAATCGCAATTAGTTTTGTATCGCGATTCAATAGTTAAGTCGGGAATTGTTAAAAGAAAGAAGAGAATGAAGCACCAAACTTATTCTGATCGTAATTTCAATTCTCAAAAGGCGCCTAGTATATCTATGGCAACGGTTTCACGGCTTGAGTGGCGAAAACTTTCGCGACGTGTTTTGAAATCTCTTCAAAAATTATGAAAATTGTACTTTTAGCGAATAAGAGTGTTAGATTTCTGACGGAAACTACAATGCCAACCTTACCTTTAGGATTGAATGATGCTTATCTTGTAATTTACAGTGTTTTGAAGGTGAAATTGTAGAAATCTTGCTGTTGAACAAACGACTTTTGACCTTGACCTGGAACCCATGTAACTGCAAGGGCTCGCGCAAGAGCCAATCAGAGGCTGGTATTCTGAGACGCAATACCATGTTATATTGGCGTCTCAAAAGTAAACAAAGTGATCAGTGAATCGTGATACTATTGTGTATTGCGTTAAAGTGTATTGCGTATTGTGTGGTGTGACCCACTTTGACGATGTTGCGCACGCAACTAGAATAATGCACATAAAAACTGAATAACCGGCTGAAGAGACTGGCGGGCCACACTGACTATTTGGCGGGCCACATCTATTATTCTCTGATGCGTGCGCAACATCGTCAAAGTGGGCTATCATCAACTCCTAGTGTTTAACTTCCCCGCTGACGCAGTCATTCTTTTTAAGGAGACTATTTCCATTGTATTCAATACTGAATGTCCAGTCTCGTACCCAGAGCTCCATCTCCACGAGAATGTCGAGCAAATTCATTCAAAGCCGAATTCAGTGCCGCTAAACATGAAGGGTGTAATGGAAAGCCCTCTGGAGAGGACTTTAACCGACAAGCAAAGTCGATTGAATCAGTCGTGCACTCGGAGTACACTCGGGGTGCTTCCCTCACAGCTAAAGTTTGAAGTACTTCAAGATGTCATCAGAGTTCACACCAGCAACATAAGAATAAGCACAAGCAACATTACGCAGACGCAGTAACGGCATCGAGAGCCGCTAATGATCAATGAACTACTGCGGCTGCGTACTTTGAACTAGGGCAAAAGGTAAATGTTCCTAATATAGTATGGTGTCGTGTTTTTAGTGATTTTCCAAATCCCGTACGCGTGAAATAAGTAGGCCCTAATTTCAGTTTCCGGTCCCGAGGACCACTGAGTTTTATTCGAGACCCTCCGCCTCGCGGAATATCTAGGGTCGAGGAAAGACAAAACTCAGTTACCGTAAAGACGATTCGGTGTTTTCAGGCTCTCAAGTAAAACGAAAACAAAATGTTCGTAGTAACTACAGAATACCACGCAAACATGCAAACGTTTCCAAAATGAAGTGGATTCGTGGATACACAGTGACGTTTCTTCAACTTTTGAAGAACGATAATACAAATGACTAAGACCACCCTTTCTCTACAGCTCATTAGGTATATACGCATCTAGTAAGACCACCACTCTCCTATGATTCGTTAGGTATATATCTGAAATGGATACACAGTGATTAAGACCGTCCCTCCCCTAAAACTCTAAGAGTATCATATATATATCTGAAGTCAAGATACGCGGAGGGGTGGTCTATTTGCTGCATGTCCACTTTTGTATACTTAAAAAGTATTATCTGAGATACAGATATTTAAAAACATAGGGCCCCTAAGGGCAACTCGCAGATGTTCAGTGAACTATTTTGGCATATACTAAAAATTACCTGCCGATGACGTTATCGTTACGTCATCACCACTAAGTGTATCGTGGGGACCCCGTACCATGTCTCTCAAAGTTTGAGTCGGCTGGCATTAGAAATGGGGAAGATATGGGCATGTACTTAATTTTGAAAATCTCGTTCCCAGAGCCTGCGCGTTTTTCGGCCATCTTGGCGCTGGCCAAAAGATCGCGGGCTCTGGAAACGAGATTGTGAAAATCTCATATCCCGAACAAGTACACATGCGCACCAGGAGTCCTCATATTCCGAACATGGTACGAACATGGTACGAGCTAACATTTTGCTAACATACATCTTCGGAAAAAGATACAACATTCGGAAATGAAAATCCACCTAACGATACCTCCTGCACATGCGCGCATTCACGAGTGGAAAAGGTTGTCACGGAAGAACGACAAAGGGTTGTGGGTAGAACTGATCAGCAATGCGGAATCGAAATCGATTTCAAGGGAAAAAAGGCTATAACTCAAACACATTTTAATGAAACTCTGTGAAATTTTCACCAGTTATTATCATGATAATGTTATTGAATATAATGATGGCTTTTGCTAAAATGTTAAAGAGTTTTGAAGTTTTCGTATGTATAAATATTTCAGAGAATTAGTGGTTGCTATGACAACAGAATAGCTCTTATCGGAAAGTTGTATCATAATTTTGTTGCTCATTCAGGGCTTGATGTATGTATGAAGTTTCTAGGCCATAACTTCATTTCCTTTGAAGTTATAAGGATTTTTCATGGAAACCTATGTTTGTTGGCACTGTAGCTACAGGGGGTCCCGATGCCCCACCTTAGCAGTCGTCGAGGCTGAAAAGCAAAATTTTATAAAATTTACATTATGTTCTTTAAAGTGCCCCTACGATCAAGTTTTGACATATCAATTTTTTCTCATATTCGTAAAGTAGAGTGGCTATATTATTACCAGTTCAAACCGTTTTTCGATACGACGACGGGAAGTCTTATTTTTTGAACTCCGAATCTTGAATTTTACATCCGCCATTACGCGAACCCGCTCCTGTGGGCGAGGAATGCCTGGTCATTTTTTAGCGTACGTGACGTCATACACTTAAGTTATCGTATACCTTCAGGGTACTGTTCCGGATAAAATTAAGTAGCGTCTCGAATATTCGTCGTATTTAGATAAATTATACCTCATTTAAAGCCTATAAAATTGGCTACAACGATATACCTAAGGTTTGTAATTTTGATAAAAGTGCGATTTTTAAATAAACTTCTTTTCCGAACAAGCGAGTTGGTTTTTAAGAGCTCCAACTCCACGGCAATTTAATAAATTTAAGATCTGTTTGCTTTTCTGGACTCCCACAGACCTTGTTTACAAAACTGTGTCGGCGATTGTGGAAATTCGAAGCCGTTCTGAAGATATTTTGGTCTTCGTGAAACTGCTAACGCGAATCCAAATATAGATGCGGGAATCGCTCTCAGCGCCTCTCTTTTAAAAATTAAAAAAAACGCCGACACAGGTTTTTTAGCTGATATAAATTGCGAACAATCTGTGAAAATTTGAAGTAATTCGCACAAATTCGCGTCGAGTTGGAGCTTTTTTCAAACTATGTTTAGAACGAAAATAGAAAGTCAAGAAAACGCTCTGAAATTAGCCGGCCGGCGAGACTGATTCTTTCAACCAGTGACTGGGAAATCTTCCCACAACAACACGTGTGGCTACTTTTCCCATACAAACCTTCACGCGAACTAACATATGTAGTAAGAAAGTGTACCATTTTCCCGCTTTGAAAAGCAAACAAAACGTTTTGAATAGAGTTTGTGCATTGTACAGGACTGTAGCAATTTAACGAACCACAAAGCTGGCATTTCGCTACATGAATAATTCAAGCCTTTAGTCGAGTACCAAGAATACGGTTTGTAATTCTCTTCAAGCCTCATGCAAGGATGGTTTGTGTACGTTTTGAGGACAGAAGCTTCTCCATAATTGTTTGTATCACATGGAATAGCCGGTAAGACCGTACTAGTATAGATTGACCGAAAAATAAGCGGCTACGTTTGCTGAGAACATACATGTAGTTTATCATAAATAACTCATATTGCTGTTTCCTATAAACAGATAAACATATCGATGTAGTATGCCTTTTAATTTACTGCTAATTTTATTTTCAAGACAATAAACCACAGAAGAAACCACCAATATTATTTCATGAAGTACCTTGTTTCAGTTGTTTGTGTGTCAAACAGAAAGTTTGGTTCTGTGATAGCCACTGTAAAAGCTGCAGATCAGTCAGTTTCAATACATTGTTTTAGTCTCTAGTAAATTCTTATCATTCACGATTTCATGTTAGACAAGAGAGCGATTTAATTTTATAGCAATTACATTGTATTTTAGAATGTAGATTCGCCGGAAAATCTATTGCCGGGACACAGATCTGACAGATAATTCTCGATCTCTCTCATTTACGAACTAGCAATTATCCGGGTTTCACTGTAAACAATGAACAAACTTAGGACTTATATAAACTGCTGATCATTACCTTAGTGATTTCTCCGCTGAATTCTCCCTGTAGCCCGGATCCAGTAACAGCACAACCTGAAAGCCGAACCAGGGAAAATACCCTGGGGAAAAATTACCCCCAAAAGATAAGAAACCTCTGCTAGCTAGCACTACTTACTGGCAGGCCACTTCCCAAGCGATTTTAGCGACTATTCATCGTCCAGCTTTCAACTCGGTCGCCAGCGGCTCTATTTCCCCCTAAATCATCAACATCCGGCAATAAATTTAAACAGAAAGACACATTACTATGTTCTGAAGAATCTGATGCAGATTTTAGGTCGTTATTTACTAAACCACAGCAAAATTCGCAGTGTGAGTTTGTTGACAACATAAGAAGAAATGTATGGGTTCGAAGCAACTTGAGAACGATGCGTTAAGTGTATGACGTCACATACGCTAAAAAATGACTAGGCATTCCTCGCCCACGGGAACGGATTCGAGTAATGGCGGACGTGATTTTGACGGTAAACTCTCTTTAAAATGTGTGGTCTAATTGGCCCCATTCAAAAAAAATTCACTGATTTGGATATTTCTGCCACTGTTTGTTCTTATGGAATACAAAAAGTGGCAAAAGAAATGGTCAAATTTCGTCGTAGTGGCACTTTAAAAAAAGACATGTTTACTAAATAAAAATGTGTTTTATAGCTGGAAAATGTGTTCAAATTGTGTCCAATTTTGACCAAAATTAGGATAGAGAGTGGCCTTAAAGCTTTTGACCCGGCCGGTTTGGGAACGTTTGTGAGAACCATTTATGAAATAAACTAGAAGTAATCATAGATTATCAAAGTGCGTTCGACATATATTTTTGTATGAGAAATGACTGGGTATCTTGTGGTGACAAATTAAAATATTGTTACAGTGGTGTGGACTGTGCATGAAAACAATTAATATCCTGATCAAAAATGTCTGTCTTTAAATAAATGTGAACAGTTTTGAATGTCTTGATTATAAGTTATTCAAGGGGATGGACCTGTTCAGTTAAATAGGTAATCAAATGACTGGAAATCAATGTGGATCTTGAAGAAAGTTATAACAAATTATAATAATGCACATTGATAGTTTAACCGTGTGATGTATAGCATTCGAATGATCAAGGCTGGCTCCACAATACTGACTAATGTTGGTGATTACACTCCAGTGTAGAACTTAAATTATATACCCCTGTGTGTAAACTACACTCCAGTTCCTTCGGAGCATTCAAAATATTCTTCAAGTGAGGTCAAGGCCGCCTACAGAATATTGAGTGTCCATTGTTATTGAAGAATAATTTCTGATCAATGTTAGTAGATTATTACTCGGGCCAGGCCTTCGGCTGGCTCGAGTCAGAAATCGCAAGTTTTTATTTTTATTTTTTGTGTCGAGATTTTGCGCCGTCAACCAATCAGATTGCGCCTACTTTGGAAGTTCTTTTCACCACCGTACCAATCAGATTGCACTGTGCTGGTCACGTGAACAGTGGACAACTTTCCAGGTTTTTCAAGATGGCGGCGAGTGGGAGTTTTGACTTAGCAAAACCTTTAATATCAGCTGTTTTTTTGTGTAAACCAAAGGTTCCTTCAAGTGCAATACCAATATGTTTGTCTTTTCTAAAGCTGAGAGGTGTTTCACGGGCTTTGGACGGGAATTTATCACATATGCGACATGCTTTAAGATACACTCGTGAGACGTGACAGGCTGCGGAGACTGTCTGCCCGGGCTGTCTGTTCTGCGATCAACACTGACTATATATAAAGACAACAGCTTGTAAATGTAAGTAACCGCTAATCTGAACATGATAACCTTTATACCAATTGACTGTCGTTGTGTTGTTATTTATTGTTATTAACCTCTCGAAAGTGTAATAGAAATGACCCGATTTCTCAGTTCTCTGACTGACAGTGACAGGGGCCCTTTAAAAGAATTACAGTCGTTTCGCCCTCCATGCACAATGTATTTAAATGTTTATAAATTCGTGAACGAAAATCCAGCATGCAGTGACTGAGTATAAACTGAGTAAGTAATCCGAAATGAAGATTTTTTCAAACGAACGATAAATGACTCTGATGTGGAAAATATCGCATATTTATCTGTGGCGTGTTTATATTGTTGACTGTTGTTCTATATCCCCGGTCTATTTACATCTGGCCTGTAGCCCTTTGTATCTGATTATTATCTCTTGGTTTAGGCATTCTACAGTGTATTTAATGTGTTTTTTTTAGAACTGACATAATAATATTATGTATAGAGTAGTGTATTTATCATTATTGCAAGTTTATAACATAACAAAATTTGGTCCAGAACTGAGAGTATACTTACAGTGTACATGCAAGTGGCACTCTTTCTTTCCCTTCCCCTTTCTTAATTGGTACCATTATATATCCATGCAAGCTAGATCTTGTTTCAGTGTTTTCCATCTGAGCTGGTCCTGGCTTAAGATAACCCTATGGTTACCTTAAGGACCTACCTTCTCATCATTGTATTTCTTATTATGCCTTATTACTCGTAAACATTTCCATCATCTTCCATCTTCCTTCGGTCTCTTTGTAGTTTTATTTACCTAGGCATCGGTTTGCCATTAAGCAGAAGCTGCCGTGCTTGGTCGGTCACATTCGCTAGCGTTCTAGGAATGTGCTAGGTAAACAGGAATGAGCCAAGCAAGCACGGTTCTAGTGCGAGTCTGACCGCAGCATAATACTAGAAAATGGTGGTCTGTAGTTTAAGACCTCAATCGAAAATATTGTATTGAGAATTTAGCCTGAATGTCAGCTGTCTCCACTGGTTTTTTAATAATTGAGAATTACAAATAGATGACTTTATTTCACATGTAGAATGACATTACTATTCACAATGAATAGCAACATTATGTGGAATTTGTTGTTCTAAATTGCTTGATTTCTCATAGTTGTACTGCACCTGATATAATTACAATGCATCAAATTTGAGTGACTCAATATCGTGCAACTACTCAAATAACCATTGCACTTCAATCAACAACACCCATACCAAGTTTTTTTTTGTAATTCTAACGACCCTCAAGGAACAATAATATTGAAAAGAAAGTAATATTAAACTACAGAATTGAGGGAAATTGTGGCTGAAATGTACATGCACAGCATGTATGTATGTGACAGTTGTGTGTGTATTATGGCTCTATCATTCCCCCCCTCCCCCCAGGCATACCTAACCTAAACCCCCCCCTGGAATACGTGGGGCACTTGCACATTGACATTTGACAGACAAGAGCATCAGTCAAGAGCATCAGTAGAGAACCAATTATCTGGCTACTCTAGCACAAACGATGTTGACAAAATTATGCTAGAACTCCATGTAGTACATGCTATAGATGGCCCGAGTTAAGGCCACTCAGGGCCTCTTGTTATATATGTCATGTGCCTGTAAGCTTATATATGTCAACATATCATGCACACATGATCTTTGCCATTGATCAGAGTACATGCACGCACCTTGTGTTGATATTTTTAAAAGTTCCTTGACTTATCCAACTCCAAGTGTGATTCTAGATCAACTCTTAATTTGCCTGAATGCAGTATTAATATGCATAACGGCGCAATATACATACGTGTAGTGTTTAAAAAGCTAAATCTTCACAACTCGCACAAGACATTGTCAAATATTAATCCAATACAGCGAGCAAGCCAATGGAATATTCGATCGCAGATTCACTCGGTTTGTCGAAGTTGAATAGTCGAACCGTCCCGACAAAACATTAGAGAGCTTAAGCAACGACGACGGCAACGTCTAGTACGACGGCATGACACAATAGACTTAATTACAAAATACAATAACTTCACGTGAAAATGCACGCAGTCAACTACATTTCAACCGTTGTCTGCAAAAACACAACGTGAAAATTCCATATTCTACGTTGACAAGAGAACGCAAACGGTCGAAAGTAAATCACTCCGTTTTTCGTTCGGCGTGAACGGAACTCTATATATGCTTATCATATTTTTCGAAGATATGGATGTGAACAGTAATTAAAGGCGAACGAAGGAAATAGTAAACATCATATTTCGGGAGAAAACGCTTTTCTACGTCCGGTCGTCACTGCCGTCCCCGTCGTCGTTGCTTAAAGTGCCCCTAAACCCTGTTGCATTTTTTATATTTATGAAACTTTTAAAGGCTTTGAGTACTTCTGCAAAGAAATTTTTGGCTTACAGAGAATACTCTATGTTCTATGCTTGTTTGAAATGGTGAAAATTTGACCTTTCCTGACCCATGACCATGTAAAAAGACTGGGTCGATTCCTGATCTTACGTCATCCAATTCATTCGACTTTGCAATAACTTGAATAAATATTTAGCATTTTGTCTAAAATAACTGTTTTTTTTACTAAAAACTCACAGATTGTGTATATTCTCTATATATCGATGCTGTTGTGATAGAAAGGCGCCATGGACAATAACGCATTAATGAGGTGACGTAAGATAAGGAATCGACCCAGGCTTTTTCTTACACGGTAATGGGTCAGGAGAGGTCACATTTTCACCATTTCAAACAGGCATAGAACATAGAGTATTCTCTGTAAGCCAAAAATTTCTTAGCAGAAGTACTCAAAGCCGTTCAAAGTTTCATATGTATAAAAATTGCAAAAGGGTTTAGGGGCACTTTAAGCTCTCTATTAATGCCCATGGACATGGTTGACTTGGTATAGTTCGGACTTGATATAGTTCGTCCATCAAACGAGGTGTTTGACTTCAGTGGTGAATGTTTCACGGATTGACTCAACTCACTGTAGAGGGGTAGGGTCACTTGTATAAAAGGGCTTTTTATCGGCTTCTCCATTCTGAACATCTATAAATGTACACTGTGAATAAGCTATGAACTACTTTATTTTTTAAGAAGTGTAGTTTCTACGAACGATAAATAACCGTCAATGTGCAATACGTGCGTACGTTTATACACAGTGATATGATAACATTGTTTATAGCCGAAACACGAACGGCTGTGAAGAGACTCGTATCAGATTTACAATCGTTTAACTAAATTAAATTACATTTTAGTTGTATTTTAATTTCAATCCCTTTTGGTGAATCATGTAAAGCACAAATATCGTCCCATTAATAAAATCATACTCATGTTTCATGAAAACGGTAAGATCTGTTTTACTCATGTCAATGAAAAATATAATTCTCTTGGAGAAACAAATTTCAGTAAAAATGTTTCATTATGAAACAGAATCACACGTCGTTGTTCTGTCTGTGATTAATGGAGGGTCTGAATGGGGTTAACTGACTACTGACAAACGGCCTTAAACATAACTGACAACTGACAAATGACGACTTTTTTACTGACAACTGACAACCGAAAAATAACTGACAACTGACAAATTTGGTGTTTGTGGTCAAACATTGTGAATTTTCTCTAGCAATGATTAACTAGAGCTAACTGATAACTGACAAATGGCCAAAAATTTAACTGACAACTGACATGTAGACCCCCCCCCCCCCCCCCCCCCCCCCCATTCAGACCCTCTTAATGAATTACATGCACTCTAAAATTGGAATATTGAACAATTATTCACCTCAAGTGTCGGTGAATAGTGGTAGATATTTACCGAGCCACGGCGAGGTAAATATCCACCACTTTTCACCGACACTGAGGTGAATACAGTAATTGTTTTAGTATATACCACACAAGTGAATAGCCAGCACCAAATAGTTATTCTGTCAAATCGACAAAAACACGCGCGAGGTGATCGCTACTTCGCTCGGAGGTGAATAGCAAAATATATCACCTCTGGAGTAGGCAATCAAAGCGCGCGAAAAGCACTATTCCCTTGAGTGGTATATACTGAATCAATATATAGATCGACAATGGCGTGACATTTGTTTTGTTTCCTTATAACACAAACTACTTGTTACCGAAGCCGAAAAGTCACGACATCTTTTCATGTGCATGAACTCGGAGATTTGCCGCAACAAAACGCGATTTTTGCAATGCTCTGGTTAGTTCCAAACACCAAGTTGAGTGATAAAGTGTATATACAATAAGAGAATAAAATGACTTTTGGATGGATTTTTTTAATCCCGCGTAGTACCATTTGCGGCCCGAGCGTTGTGACTATTATCATAATACAAGGCCAAATGAATTCTGGCATTTGTTTTTCCTCTTCAAAGTTTTCACCGATATCTTTTCTTTTTTGCGTATTGCTATGGATGAGGTTCCGCGAGTGCTCCAAACTTTTCAAAATTACTCGCTGGCGCGAACTCGCTGACAGGATTTGCACTCGAATGGATAGGACGAAATGGATAGGACGATGAGGCAAGAGACTGAGATACAGGGCTGAAAATGGGCTGAAAAGGCATTTGCAGCCGGCCAGAGGTTGTTTGTAGCCGGATATACGCGCGCATTTTCATGAGGGCGGTTTTATACTTGGCCGTGTATTTTGATAGTAATAGCTATTATAGTGGCGTCCAGGAATAGCAGTTTCAGCTCTATTGACCCAAACACCTCACTTCGATGTAATGAGCGCTATTCAAACTGTGTATCTAAACTAGTCGTGCTTGTGTAATAGAGTGTTGGTGTCATGCAAGAATGATGGTTTTAATGGCGCTTCATTACGTCGAAGTGAGGCGTTCGGGTCACTATCGCTGAAACTTGTATTCGTAGACGCGACTGTAATATCAGCTATTGCCTTGTCTACTATTGCAAACTGTCAGTTGTAAATTCAGTCGACAAAATGTAGTGAACTACAAAATGGGTTTTAAAAATGTTTCAGATGCATGCTACATTTACTATTTCATGGTACGAATAAATCGTTGTTGTTGTATATGGCACTGAAACACTTCGCATTTGTCTTCAACGAAGTTATATTTTTACCGTTTCTTTAAAAACGAAATAAGAATTCCTTGCCGGAATATTATCATTGAAAGTTCGTGTCCGCCGAGGAGAGAGTTATATGCTAACCTTTGTTTAAATTATACTATGATTATAGTTTAGAAAATTCATTTTTCACGTACGTTTCTTAGTCCTCAAAGTGAAGTTCTCAGCATTCCTTTGTTTGGTGAATCAAGGAAATACTATACAAACTGGCAGTTAGTTTGTTAGTTGATGTTCAACATACCAATATGGCATGCATGTTTACAACGAAGGTATCCTCCCCTCTTCAGTTCTGTAGTTACCCGAGTCTATGGCACCGTCGGATTCGCATCTATGTTCCAATCTATTGCCAATGTGGCAAGCTTTCATCCCACTGCACAACGACTCCGGGCCCTGACAAATCTCAGCAATGCGCTTAATCTCTTTCTTCGTGTTCTTGATATCCCCAGGGGATGCCAGTACTCGTGTCTGGATATGCAGGGTATTTCTCAGCATTTCTAGTGCTTCATCATGCTTGCCAATGGCCATTAGAGTCTGTGCCAAACAGAAGAACGACCGCGCACTGTCTGGGTGATGGTTGGTTAGCAAACTCTTACGCATGTTCACTGACTGTCTTTTGAACTTTTCAGCCTGGCTGTACTGCTCCATCTTATGATAAGCATCACCAATATACTGCAATAAGGTGGCTGTAAAAGGGTGACTTCCTAGGATTTCACGGTATGTTGTAAGACAGATGGTTGACCAGATCGTCGCTGCTGCCTTATGCCTTCCCCCAGTACTCAGAGCCACTGAAAAAAACACAGTATGTTAGATAGTGAAATGGTGTTTGAAAATGATTTTAACTCGGATGTAACATCGTATTTACTCGATCAAGCGCCCTATATTGTATACCCAAGGTTCCAGCGGTTCGAGGACTGATAGAACGCGAAGAGGCGAGAGGGATCAGGAAAAGAAGAGAGAGAAAAACGAAGAACCTCTGGTGTTGTCCGTTGAGAATTTCACTTCCATGCGAACATTAGGTTCAGAATTTGTCGCAACCGTAAGTGCTGGATATGTAACTGTAATTTTCATTGGCTTACCATGGCCCAGAAAAACCGGTTTGACGTGTTTTCTTGATTTGAAACTCAAACGCATGGAAGTGAGACTCTCAACGTATAACACCGGAGGCTCTCCTTTTTCTTCTCTCTCCTTTTCTCACTTTGCCTTTTATTTCTTCGACCCTCTGGCACCCAACTGAGGTACCTCTATTGTTGATCGTTAATTACTTTAAAGTTAAATTAACCGCCTCCCGGTTAGCTCAGTGGTTAAGCTCCGGTCTGTTGTGCGGGAGGTCGCGGCTTCACGGATAAGGACAATAAATCGTAGGCACTCGGAGACCTCCTTAGAGGGGCTTTAAGCCTGTTGAGATTCTCCGTCCACCTTATAAATCAAATTAAGTTCGTTGGCTGCCCCCCCCCCCCCCCCCCCCCCCCCCCCCGAGGTTCGGCTTACGCTGCACTTTACGCTTTTTGCATTTCATGGATCCGCCCCTGGCAACAAGGTACAAATATTGTACCTGGTCCGAGGCATGGAAGTGAGACTGATTCTCAACTAGCTGGCACCACCAGAGGTCCTCTCGCCTTCTCGTTTCATCGCTCCTCGCTTGGTAGTGCTTTGTAACTTTTGTGACCTAGGGTATCGCATCTCCATCTTGTTCCCAATCCCTCATACTAGATAATACATGTATGAACAGCAAGTTATTTAGAGGTGTAACACATGTAATATCGACTTACTTGCGAGATCACAGTAGCCCCCAGATACTAGCATCCTTTGAACTGGCCCATTCTGTGCTGTCCTTAATCTCTTTCTCATGACGATCGCTTGGGTAATCATACGCACTCCAAACTCTACATCACCATCTCTCACCAGGCACAAGCCTAGCTTACTCAGGCAGTGAGCGCTTTGTTCACTCTCCACATCTCCGTGCATTAGTTGAACTTGTCTAGCCTTGTATAACACATCCCGAGCTTCATAACGGGAACTGGATTTACCATGGTAACAGAGGAGTTTGAAGCCGAGGGACATCAGACAGTCGCTATACATCTTTCTGTCCTGTAACGATTTTGCACTTTCTGCAAAGTCGTTGTAAATTGCTTCAAACTCTTGAATGTTCAATACCTTTGCAAGAAAGTTCACTACCTCAGTCGACACTTTAATCCCAAAATGCTTCAAGAACTTTTCTTCTGCAGCAAGCTTTAAAGCATGGTTGATGTTCCTCTTATGTTGTGAATATCTGTCTATGGCGATGTTATTTTCTGGGCTTATAAACTGTGTATGAAGCTCTTGCAGAAGACACAAGTAATGTTGGATGAATAGTCTTACAGCCATGTCGTAACTGCCACTCACGACGCCATCTATTTTAGCCCTACAAAATGCTTGGAGCTGTGGATGGAGTTCGTAGGTTGATTTCGTTTCATCTAAATTCAGAAGAGAATAATCCACGAGTCTAGAAAGATAGCAGTAGTAATTCACCGCATTCGTGTCCTCTGGGAAAAGAAACCGGGCTTTGTCAGAGGTGAAGTTGGTTGGAAAAACTGCCAAACGTGCCAAGGCTTCCTTGAGATCTCTCGGCAGACGGTTTAAAAACAACCTTAAGTGGCAGAAGTAATTTCCAAAGTTTGAGTTATTCCCTTGGAACACCACTTCCGGGTTCTTTTCAAGTTCTTGAATCAAAGAATCATACGTAGCTCTGTCACCCTTATTGATGAGCGATGCAATGAATCTCATCAGCAGAGGTACGCCCATACAGCACTTGCTTAACCGTTTCGCAAGTGCTGCTGGGATACCTGGTACAAGAAGTCGCATCAGTGACATCGAGTTCTCGTCATCAAGTGGCTTCAGTGGAATTGATACAGCACGAAATGAGAACAGTGGTAGATCATGGACTGCCTTTGTGGTGGTGACGATAGTGCACAAGTGCTTTGCATACTCCCCAACATTTTTTAGGAACTTCAGAAAATCTTCTTCATTGCTACTTTCCTGCAAGTCCTCTGTATTATCAAGAATGACCACCGTTCCTCTCTCTAGGGAATGTAGAAACTGCTGCAACTGTGCAACTGGATTGTTCCCAATAATCTGACCCACAGCATCAAGCATTACTACAGCAGCCGCTGTAATGGATTTGGCTCCTCGTAATGGAAAGTGCATCACACGTGAATGTTCTTTTTCCAGCATGTGACCAACCATGGTGGCAGTAGAAGATTTTCCACAGCCAGGGGGGCCCACTATCAAGATCAGCCTACACATATCAGTAGTCAGTTGAACAATTTCTTCACACAGCTTTGAACGTCCAACAAAATTGTGAACTTTGCATGGTAAGCTGACTGCCTGCAGGTAAGACTCCTTCAGAGCTTGGAAACCTAAACGGAGAAAACAGTATGAATATATTAAGTAACCAGCATTTTCCAGTAAGATTGGTAATGAGAAAGCAGTCAAAGCAGCTTTTAAGACTGTAAATTGCCCCTTTTTTCTCCCATTTGGCTTTCCACTAATAAGATCTGGATGTTCGTGAAGTAAGTTCTTGATAAAATATCTCTAACTTCACAAAAACCAGCAGAAAAGCTGTTCTCGCTTGCGAGAAATCACGCGGTAGAGATCTCAATCCGGGCTGTACTGTTGCATCCCGTGTACAGTACATTGAAATGGCTTCCTATTATTCACTTTTGCCGTAGCTAGTTTTCTCAGTGGTTCGATCGGTTCGGTATATTTGGTTCGATCCGTGAATATTTCAAGCTGTGTCAAAATTCAGAATTCGAAATGTCAAAAACTATATTTTGTATGTAACTGAGGGAAGAGAACTTGATCACACCAGAAAAGTAGTACACACGAGCCGAGCTGAGGAAAGATGGGCTCAAATGAATTGGGAAGACACATTGTCAGCATTTGGGAGTGGATCTGGCGACGTAAAGTTCGATCGATCGGCTATTCAGGAATTTTGTGGGAAGGTTCAACTCTTCAAGTAAACATAGTAATTCCTGTTGAAAGCATTTTAGTTCACATTGTAACGGATCACGAGAAACAGAATAAGCGTTATTTTTAAACGTGAGCGCTTCTCCTTTAATTGCACGGGTACGGACTGTTTTCATATCAATTTAGTATATAGTGCCTATTGAAGAGCTGATATAACCCTTGGTTTTTCAATGCACGTAGTTTGCACCCTCCCGTATATAAGCCAAAAAGGCATATAAGTATGTGACGCGGGATAGGGTATTAAACTTGGTTTTCAAGGTGCTGCATCCCTTACTTAGGGTTCATATTTTGTATTATCCTGAATAAAATATCCAATCCTAAAAATAAAAAGGGTATGGTATTTCCCACTTACTCTTGATTTGCAATATCGTGCATTTGCGGCAATGCCTACAATCTTCAATTAACGTAAATCATTGCATTTCAGCTTCATGCAGGCCTTGGAAAGGGGGGAACCAATTTTTCACCCTTAAATAGGGTCAGGGTTTCGATGTCAATGCACCACACCCCTATCCTGATTTTCCGTTTTCATGTTTGTATTGAATTCTGCCACAAATTGACCGGTTATTTTCTGACAACAATAACATTAACATGGGCCACCTAGAGTAACAATAAGGTAATTAAACAAGTTAGGTTACCCAGACTTAAACCTGCACTTCAGTCACAGGAGAAAGTGTGTTTTTACACCCAAGGTCAACACAGAACATTTTAAAAATGCATTAATTTTGTAAATAGGTTATATATATATTTAATGATGTATCTTCCCAGTTCATAATTAATTTATTTTTATACTTTATAGATTTTATTACCGTAAGTAGTATAATTAGTTTACGATTTAAATTTGTAACATTTGGAATGTATATTTTTACTAACTGAAATAAAGACATATTATTATTAAATTATTATAATAATGTGATTTAATAATAGGAATGCTAATAATCAATATTATATTAAATGCATGTACATGTAGGGAAACAAACAAACTATATATAATCTAAATTTAGTATGTACAGTGAATCAAAGTATTACAATAATAATTCAAGGGCTGTGACAGTGCAAAAAGGTCATGTTCATGTTCTAAATTCTCTTTCAATTTCTTTGTTTTGTAAGGGAGAAATTAAAATGTGATCAAGAGTCACTTACGCCCTTTTTGCACACAGCCCTTCAATATTATTATTTAGTACATACTAGTTAAATAAATATAATTTTAATGAAAAAAACAGTATTGCAAGTAGTAAGCTATTTCAGACCAGTGCACTACTGATAACAATGACCTGTGTACATGTGTTTTCATAAAAAAACGGCCTCGCGAAAGCTCTCAAACTAGCGGGACAATGACAAACCGAGCAGGTTGCAAACACATTTACCACCCTGCTTCTGATTGGCTGAGAATGGATTGTGCGATTGATGTTGGCCAATCAGATTTCGTGAGGAAACCATTTCAAAAGCGCGCGATTGTCAAGTTCAGAGATCTTTATGAGTTCAGAGATCTTTTTGTTTTTAAGAAAAATGTTAACTATTATAATACTTTTGTACACCCCAGCTTTTAGTAAGCTGATTATGCCGAATGATAATTCAGTAAAGTATTTTATCAGTTATTTGCAATTGGCCTTGTATATTGATGATAATGATAACAACATGACTAATGTTATTGCTATATTTGATAATGACAACAATATGAAAATTCCAGTCAATCCAGCCTGTTTCAGTGTACGGTTTCAATTTGCTTCCAGTAGTAAACCCTAAGATTTGTTGCTCTTCGTTGGCTGTTATATATTAATTGACATTAAAACGCATAACATAATTAAGTCAACCTATTATCGGACAATCTGCATGCTTGTGGCTGCAAAACAAAAGTAGACTCACCAAAACTTTTCTAAATCCTTTATAAACTTTAGTCTTCTGTAAAAATTTGTGTACTGTGACACAAGTTCAGAAAGCAATTTTCTTCCAAAAATTAAGATGGACTGGAAAAGTTATGGTTTTCAAACCAGATGGCTAAACCTATTATCAGACACCCATAAAAGATTTATATTAACAGCTTTTTATGACCTGCATACAATCAATACCACAACAAAATTGGGATTATACAAGCTCACAGGATTCAAGATGCCCAAAGCTGTTTTTGGACAAAGTGGGAAGTCAAGACAAACTTTTTGGGAATTTTGACTTAATTTCATTGTATAAGGAAAACCTTTATGTCATGTGCATGAAAATGCCGGCCACTTCTTCTTTAAATTGAGCTACAGTTGAACCTCCCATAAGCGACCACCCTCGGGACCTGGAAAAGTGGTCGCTTATGAGAAGTGGTCGATTACGAGAGTAACCACCACAGGAAGCCCAAATTTTAGTAATATGATATCTGGTCTCTAGGGACAGGGAATATCAATACAACAACATATTTTATCACTACAGTTTATTATTATGGGTTTGTAGTGCTCCAACCTCAAAACCTTTCAAATTTTCAGCGAACATGAACTTCAACAGATAAATGGGGCTCGATAGTGTCAATTTTTTTTACAGTTTATGGCTTGAAAAACCTTTTAATCGAGGATTGTGTGAACGATTTCAGTTGTATGGTCGCTTACCGGAGGTAAAATAACAAAGAAAAATCAAACTCTAAAGCCCAAAAAGTGGTTGCGGTCGCTTACGAGAGGTGGGCACTTACGAGAGGTATTCAATGCAGTGTTTTGACTGACAGACAAAACAGGCTTTTGGTAAGTGGCCGCTTAAGAGAGGTGGTCGCCTATGAGAGGTGGTCGCACAGGGGTTCCACTGTAGTAAAATAATATAAGGTTAGAATTGCTACAAAATGTTCTGACAGTCTCTGAGGGGTTAAGAATATTGTTTGTATATTTCACTAAGGAGACAACAAAACATAATTTTCAAATACTCAAGAATATATCTTCTCTCCGATAATAATGATGTTTGAAAAGAAGCATATATGTAAATGTTCGGTTTAGCCATCGGTCACATGAGAAGTCATTTCAAATATTCATTGCTCATGTTTCATCAGGGAATTTCAAATATTTCGAAAACAATAAAACACTTGAGGCTACCCCTCTCAGGTTTCATTTGTTTTCTCAATAATTGGAACCCCTGATAAAACACTCCAATAGACCTTTTCCACATTCCGCTTCAATGCTCACAAACAATTGGCACCAAGTTGAGATTGTAGTAGACATTTTCATATATTTACTGTATTTTCTTCTACCCCAATCTCGACTTGGTGCCATTGTTCAATAGAATGTGGGAAAGGTATATTCGTGTTTGAAATAGTACACGAAAAGCTCTGACAATTAAAGCCCATGAAACATGGTTAAAATCTTATAGGGTTAATTTCATGTTTACCACCCATGAAATCTAGATGATATTATAGGGACAGTGCATCTCCCAACCTCAGATTAGACCAATAATATTATTATAGACCTGGGACCGAGTAGAATGACGCAACAGGTTATAATAAAAAAAGATACTGCAGTTAACAAGACGGCTGGTTAGTGTATATAGTGGTTGTCGTTTGAGCCTTCCATGCTGGAGGTTGTGTTCGAACCTGGGAAGGACCAATTTTTTTCTCGGCACTTTAGAGTTTTCCATTTTATTCAGCGCTATTTCACTGTTTACCTGTGAGCCCTAGCTCTAAATACTGGAGAACTCGTTTTGTGATGGTTAGGGTTAGTTTTGAAGTCAGGGTAGGGTTTGTGTTAGATCATTTACTCATGCCCAGTGCATTTTGACCGTGGGAGACATGCTGTCCCTAATGGCATTCGAAATCTTAACCAATTTCTAGGCTTTTCATGGGATTTTCATTGAAATGACATTCAACTTTTATCTGAATAAGCAGACGTACCAAAAACCGACGCAGTAAAAAATTCCACAAAGAATATTGTTATGTCATCAAAGTCATTATATCCCTCCCCTTGTTCAATCACTAGTAATTTACTTCCATGCAGTTCCAAGAAACCCCTGTTCTTGGTTATGCATGGTGGTTCGATCACCACGTACGCACGTACATTGTACGTGTTAGTAAAAAAGGTTGTGTGTGTACGGTGTCATGTTTCATACAAAAAGATGGGTGTTTTAATTTAAAACACAACTTAATTATCAAAAACTTTGAATCAGTTAATTTGAACCACCTAATCATCATGTAGCTATAGCTTCCAGTCACGAAGACGCGAGCTCGCAGTCGCATCGAAGAACAATGAAGTATTAAAGGTGTAACATTGTGGCCGATTAGGGCTTCGTTTATATTTATCCCGTGTGCGGTGTATTTCTTCTAACCTATTTTAGTGTTGATCGAGGTATGTCATTCATGTGCTTCATTCTGTAAGAAAGACATGGCATCGCGCGAAGTCAATTCTCAGTACAAAAGACAGTCAGGCTGTCTAAATAACATTAACAACCCGCATAAATATGCCCGGGAAGATTACACAGGAAGGACAGGAAGAACAACTCAGCTTACCAGCATTGCGAGGCTGAATGAGGTTTGCCAAGTGAGGAGAATATTGTTTCAGCACTTGATAGAAACCGGAGAACGCTCCAGGGCCTTGCTTGGGAAGCATGTCTAGTAATGTTTCAGCTTGTTTTTCTGGTGTTGGTCTTGCTCGTACCTCGTGTAAATCTTCTTCCTCTATAACTCCACGTGAAAAGAGCTCCGAAGAGATTCGTTCAGCAAGTAAGTCGCGCTTCAACTTTACACGGTTTCTCCTTAGGATATCTCTGTGCTCTTTCTCCATAGCTAAATACTGAAGTCAAATAGACGAATCTTCCCAAAGTTGAGGCTCATAATCAAGTGATCAACTACGAACTCTTCAAAATCTCGTTTCTTGGAAATCAATGTTATGACTTTGCTGGTGGTTGTGGGTACTTCCCCGCTATTGGCTGACACAACATGTACGTC
The DNA here is from genome assembly GCA_030867875.1 of Actinernus sp. WN-2022. Taxonomy (NCBI): domain Eukaryota; kingdom Metazoa; phylum Cnidaria; class Anthozoa; order Actiniaria; family Actinernidae; genus Actinernus; species Actinernus sp. WN-2022. Next base: position 38,273,821 of record JAOWCC010000019.1, read on the forward strand.
ATTTCCCAGAAACGAGAAAATAGAGCAGAAACAAACTACAATGCCGTGACATACGTAGCTAGAACTTCATTATTATTTTCTACAACAACGCTTTATTTGTACCATGAAATAGCAAATTTACATAAGTGAACATAACAAAGAAAGAGAAATTCTGGAAATCTGGTACTAGCTACCTGAAATAACCATATGGGGCTAGACTAGTCAGGCAACTAATTATTTTACATTACAAGATTTATGGTCAAAGCGAACAACTGGCACAAACAAACAGGTAGTCGGAGAAAAAATATAAAGATAAGACACTTATGCACTAGTCAATCGAAACCCCGGCCCCCCGACCCCCGGGACATAGTGGGGCATTAACATGGGCATGGCCGTGGAATAACGCACATTTAACGCTGCATTTTTCCGGTGGAACGGGGAAAGTAACGATTTGCAAAATTTGCGGGGATTGTAACGCCAGCCACGACAGAGCGGGACTGGGCCCGAGCATCAACAACGTGTATCAAACATCGTAGCTAATTAACAAGTCCTGGGTGTTTCCATCAGAGGCAGTGTTTATACTGAGTTAAGTCACGAGTAGTAGACCAGGAAGTGTTTATTATTAAACACTTTGTTATTTGCAACAACAAAGCCGGTTTTGTTAAAGTTTGCGTCACGGCAAAATATCAGATTAAGTAATGATTCGTGTAACCTGAGTACGACACCGAACGGCATTCAGATGGCAAGGTGTTAATTTTGTATTGTGAAAATTCTTGATCTGATTGGTTGAAACATGAATATCGCCTTAAAGGTTAGGCTGAGACGTTTAATTTCCTCCAATTTTTCAAACTATTAAAACTACGATTTGCACTGCAGTTCCAAATGTCGTTTGTAAAACAAATCGTATGTTCGGAACCTTATCAATCGTGCCTGTTTCGTAGCTATTGTTTTTGGCTGTTCCTATTAGTTGGAAAATAATTTGTTCATAAAAATGGAATGAACTGGCTAAGACTTCATACTACTTTTATTTCAGAATTGTCTGTCAACAAAAAAACAAAGGAATATAAAGGAAATGTCATGCAGCTGCGTTTAGACTTCTGTTATCACCCATTGTTTTCGTAGTCTAAAACACAGACAAATCACATGTGAGGGAGGCTCAATGCCACATACCAATGGATTTTGTCGTACTTTTTACACGGATCATTACTTAAATATATTTAAACGCAGCTGCATGACATTTCCTTTATATTCCTTTGTCGCATTGTGTTTTTTTGTTGACATGCAGACAACGGTTTCTGATAAACAAGACAATGGTCGAGACTGTAAAAGCGCGGAAAGCATGTTTAGTAATAGAAAGTGTACAGGGGCGGATCCAGGATTTTGTGAAAGGGGGGTTTGCAAAAGGATAAAATAAATTGGAGTCATCAGCAAATAGATGAAAATCAAATATGCCAGAAGAGTTATTAAAATCATTGATATATAGGAGAAACAAGAGTGGTCCAAGGACCGATCGCTGTGGGACCCCACAGGAATTTTTTTTATAATCTGACACAACATTTCCAATTGACACAATTTGTTTTCTGTCTTTGAGGTCAAGAAGCAAAACCAGTCTTTTGTAATTCCTCTAAAGCCACAGTGTTCAAGTTTCATTATTAGATCGAATCTCATGATTTATGGTGTCAAAGGCTTTACTGAAATCTAAAAAGATTCCGGCCACAAGAGTAACAACCATCTTCAATAGATTTTTGTATTTTATCAGTGATTGATAAAAGTGCTTGAACTGTAGAATGCTTTTGACGAAAGCCAAACTGTTTGGCATATAAGATATTTTGTTTTAATTATCAATATAATTCATTAATCTCTTAAACATCAGCTTTTCTAAGATTATGTTGAATATAGATAGCAATAAAATAGGACTATAGTTGCTAAGATTGGTTTGTGATTCTTTATTATAAACAGGAATTACTCTGGCGAGTTTGAAATTATCAGGAACGAGACCAGTATCAAAAGAACAATCTGGCAGGTTTCTGGTTATTTTGGTCGTTACTCTTGTGAGTAAAGATTTATCTACTTCAAGAAAGCAAGGCTGGACGCCTGTATTAATGATCGGGGGTTTCCCGACAGGAAATTTGAGGGGCTCCTGGGGAGGGGTGTTAGCTGCCCTAGCTACGTACTGCCCGAAAACCACTTAATGGTTGTCACATTACATAACAATCCTCAGCCGGAAGTTGTGCGACATTTTTGGACGGCTATGACACGGGTTCCCAAAGTTGAGTTGAGTTAAAAATATGTTTGTTGACTAATCGCTTGCTTCGTGGGTTTTTCCACAGGTAGGCAAAGCTCTGATGACCAATAGGCCCTTTGCAGCTAACAAATCACGTAGTTGTACTGGAGAGCAAAAAATAACAGACTTCATTTATTTAAAGGCCTTGTACGAGATCGGTATTGCTATTAGAAAAACCTGTTTGCAAATGCTATTTATTGCCGATCTTTCTAAAACTGCGTTTTTAAAGATAGCTTGTTCTCCAGTATTCATGGCAACGCCTTTCCCATGGGGGTCATGAGCTCAATTCATACGTTAATGAAGCCTTATATCAGCATGTGACTGTTAGCTGCAAAGGGCCTATTATATTAGCATTTGTATCGGATTTTTTAGTATTCCATTTTCAACGTAAATATTGACTACAATCGACAAACTTACAGGATGTGTTTAACTGTTCTTTGGCTGTGTTATGGTGGCAATTTCAGCGTTTTCGTGATTTTTTTTAACCCGGCCGCTTGCGAAACCAGTTAGCCGAGGAAGAATATAGAGATTGGGCTACCTGTGGGTTTTCTCCGGGTTCACCACTTTTCTGTTTCCTCTCAAAAGCCAACCCAAAATACTAAAGGAGATATAGTCAAGCATAGCCACTTCCAATTCGATCTGTGAATTAGCTTGGTCCTGGCTTTGATCAGCCTCTTATGGTTGTTTCAGGCCCTGTTAGAAATTCAGTTAGTTCACTGGTTGGTGAGACTCGGCGACGGCTCCAGAGGTTCTTTTCTCTTTCCTAAATGATCTCATATCCACGACGGAACGTAATATGCAATACGTAATATGCAATATGTAATATGCAATACGTAATATGCAATACGTAGGGATATGTCCTGTTTTGCAAATATTCGATCTAACAGTAAATTTATAAAGTACATTTAAATACTCAGGTTTATTTAAGCTGTCCTGCCTGTCCCGAGTAAAAGTGTTGTATTCTAGATAAATTCTTGAACTTTAAATCAACTACACAAGTCTTCACTATGATAGTTGCATTTTAATTAACTTACTCCTACCCAAAATGCACCCGATATAGTTATATAGTTGAGGTGCGGGGGGTCAAAGTTTTTGCACTTCGCTGTATATATAAACGTAATCAATTTATGTAATTTACATATGTTGTATAAGATTAACCAGAATTTTTAACAAATAAATTAGCCGGTAACAAAACGAGAGGGGGACTGGACCCGAGTCAGTAAATTAATTAAATTAATAACTAGTCAAAGTGAGCATTGTTTTCCAAAAGAACAGATCAAACTTATCTAGTCTGGAAACTTTGGTGAACTTTGGCTCGATAATGACGATGCTAGAAGGCATCAAATATGTCAATTTTCCCATACGAACTCTCTTATTTTTTAACGTTGTCCCTCCAAACCATACATTCATTGTAAAAAATTTGAGGGACAAAGAAATTTCAATTGCCTATAATTCAGACAATATTCACTTGAATCACGTCAATCTTGACAAACATGCTCTATCATGTGATGAACTTCATTTTCTGATAAACTCGGTCCCAGTTCCCTGCTCTTTTGTTACTGGCCAATTTATATTATCTTTGATATATATCGAGCTAACATTTATGAGATCATTGAATTACCGATCACCTTTTCCGTAAAAGTCCTTCATAAGCTTTTAATATTCCAACTTCCAGTGCACAATACATGTTTTATTGGCGACCGCTCTCAATTGGAATCGGTTAAAAGTTAGACATTACTGGTGTTTTATTGACAAATACAGCCGACTTGCTGTTGCATTTCGGCCTTCGGACACTCAGTATAGACCAGTTCGCGGTTAATTCCGACATTTTGAAAGGGGAGCTAACATGGCGCTAAATACATACAATTTTACGGATTTTATTTGTCATCGGATTCCCATACAAACACTGTATTTCGCGCCATGTTTGCAACCTTTCAAAATGTCGGAATTAACCGCGAACTGGTCTATTCGTTATGTTTCGTTCATCGTACAGTCAGCGCGTGCCAGTATTTGTCAATAAAACCGCACACGCCCAGTTGTTGTGAAATAATTAAACCGCGACAAATTGATTAAATTTAATTTGTCGCATAAATTCATATTGAAACCTTTGACTTTGTGCCTGACAAGTTAAATTGATACAAAACAGGTAACAATAGAATATAGCCAGTCAATAATTCATTCGATTTCAAACAGATAGAGATCGAGCAAAGCCGGATAATTGCATGTACGTATACTATACTAGTTCGCATGCTCAATTAACTGGTTGACCACACTTGATATGAATATATATATATATATTTCTAACTTATACGAAATAAACATATTAAACGTATCTTAAAATATCTTATTATCAGCACTGGTGTAACGCAACACCCGTCACGAAGAAAAAAATATACTGAAAAGTAAATGTGAACGACGTTTTTTAGCGCTAAGGACTATTATACTCCCCAGGGAAAAGACGCCGCTCCTCGTTTGCATCCGGAATCGAACGAGAACGTAACTGATCGAGGAGTAAATCTTGCTAGGCTGTAGTATATTATTAATGACCTTGCTCCACTAGAGGAAATGTACTTTAAAACCTTTATTAATATGCGATCATAGTCTGGCCAATAATTAAGATAAAGTGTGCTCTTGAGAAAATAGAATATCCAAGCGTCAGTAATTCATTCATTGAGAGAGTCGCTTTGTTTGAACTCCACTTTACAAATCCATTCAAGTGTTAATTAGTTAATACATGGCCCTATTGTCTGGCCAGCCAATCGGAGCTCGTATTGAACATTGCCCATGGCGACAACTTAGTTTACAGCTAGGAACCGGTCTGTTTTCACAAGTTATCATTTTATACCTCCTATAACTGCAACCATAACAGAGAAATTACTCCCAAGAATCTGAATGGAATTATCCTGATTGAGAACTTATTTGTGAGAGTCGTTTAGCAAAACTAGTTCAGAATTCCGACGTAGCCATGCCTCAATGGGTCGAACTGCCTCCAAACCTGGTCTCGTGCAATGAAACTAAGGGAAAATCAATTTATCGAACGGACTATTCTAGCAAAAGACCTGGTTTCCAGATTCATTTACAGAAAGCACGAGGGGCAGATCGCTCTCACCACCCAAAAGTTCCTAAGGTTTGTGTTTAGATTTCACATGGTTACTATGTATGAGATTTGTCTTATTCATGTTGTTTTGTTCTTTGACTTGTTTAGAGTTCGACGTGTGACTTTATATATGATTTTATGCCACGGGTTAATATCAAATACTACAGAAGTCCATATTCTGAATTCAGATTCTATTATAAATTCACTTTGTAGCCCAAAACTTCATTTCTATATCTGTTCTGTAGGAACCTAGTAGGACATCCATGCGAGCGAGTCAAACCGGGGACTACATAAATTTCAAGAAGGAATTTGAAAGATCATTGACTTCACAAAGTCCTGTTGCTAGATCACCCGGGTTACAGCTTAAGATGTCACTACCTGCAGGGACTCCACAAACTACAGGTACTTTAGACTCTCAAGAAAAATACAAACATAATGTTTAGTGTAGAACACGGAGTATATCAAGTGGAATATTAATACATTTGGTATTTGCGATTTGATAGCCAATTCGAGAACTCGAGGCAGAGGTCAGACTATAAAGAGAAGGCAAAACCGATCAAAAAAAAACTAAGAAAACAGCAAGTATCAAAGTAACGCAATCGTACCACGGCCTTGTTTCTTTTGGAAACGCTGAATTTGCGTTCACTCTAGTTTTGTTGGCAGCGTATACCCGCGTATAGTAGAATAAACACGATTAGCGGCTTATGGCTATATATTGTGCTGTCTGACAGTTCCTGTGTGTCTACTATTAAAATGTTACCGCAGATGTTTTTCACTGTAGGCTCCTTAAAAAGTCAGACTGAATACACTTAATAGTCCCAAGTCCTAGGTCCTTAGCATGAACATTTTAGAAAATAAGTTATTCCTCTAGAATTTTATGTGCAATGAATAGAAAACTAGAGACTTGGTAGAAAACTAGACTAAATGACTGCTCCATTTACTTTTTATGGAATTCGAGGGATGCGGTCCTGTATATTGGATCAGAGTGGAGTGAGAGGGGGGAGGCGAGGGAGGGAAGAGAGGGAGGGGAGGGCTGGTAAACCGAAACCCGTATTATTCTAAACAAATATTTTGTCTTTTTAATATTCGTAAATTGATAATAAACCGAGATGTGGCGATATTTAATATCAGTACTGGTTTTAAAAGGCGAAGCCAGGCGTTTGATAGTTGACTCCCATTTAATTAATATTTACATTTAACTGTATGTTTTGTTTTGAATATGTTAGAATTAGTTTTCTCTCTCAGTTAAAACCCAGCTCGCAATCCATGCAGTCCTATTTAAAGGCCGAATTATAACGTCCTTACGTAAGCTAACAGGCATTCACTCACATTTTTTTTTCTGGCGTATTTAAAAGCTGATCATAAGATAATGGGAGATAATGTTCTACTTAGCTTATAATACAGATCTCGAGAAAGGCGCCTAATTACCAAACTACAGGCGTCACTTTTGAACATTGTTTGAATAGGTTAATCTTTGATCAATATATACTAGAAGGTTTCTGTCAGTTCATTGCATGCTTCCCCTTCGTAATAAACATTCCTGTTTTTCCTTAATGTTCTTTAATGATTTTAATCACCGCTTTCGCTAATTGAATTTTATGCACTTCTTCAAAATAATAGCTTTCTTTTTTATACGAAGAAAGGCGGGAATATTGTTCACGATTATGTCAATAGAACCTATACGTGGAGTCAAGAGAGGAGATAAAAACACCAGCATTTGTTATGACTCGTAGGACAATGGATCTTTTTCAGGATACAATGGAGGGCAAAAAAAAAATGTCTTCATTTATTTAAACGGCCATCCTATACCGCTCGAAACGAGCCACAGCATTGGCTTTACCAACAATACAAAACACTCTAACCTTTAGAACGTGCAGTACGAAAACAATAGAGCTACATTATAACGGTGCAATCAGAATACAGGTCTCGAGCGGTACAGGATTACTGATTTAAACGTTCTTGTAAATGCTATTTTCTATCTCCAATCGATTGTCGGTCTTTCTAAAACAACGTTTTTGAAGTTTGTTTGCCATCCAGTAAAGCCTTTCTAGTTTTCATGGCCCATCTGGGATCTCGAGCTCAATTCCGATTCGTTAGTCCAGTCGTGACATATACTTTTGCTTTAATTTCTCAGTCCTTTACTTCTTCGCCGTACGCAAATTAAGGAGTAATGTCGAGGGGAATATGTTGCAAGATGCCTTCCATACATGTCAATTAAAGCAATAATAATTAATTGGTAATGATTTCATTACCTTTTTCAGTGTGAACACAAGCAAAGTTTTATTAGATTATTTCCATGAAGGACGAAAATATTTTTAAAGTTAGTACTGTGTATATGAAACAAATCATGCATGGATCTGTACAACGAAATTTTAACTTAGCACTGACTTGTACATCTTCATCAGTTACATAGTATTTTGTTTTCTCGCTTGTTACGGTGTTTTTTTTCTTTAAATCTATTTCAAGTATTGGATTTACACTACATAAATGGTATCAAAGTGCCAATAAAAACACATTGTATGTTCAAACCAATCAGAAAGCAGCAAGGCCGCCATCTTGTCCCACAAGCTGTTCCGAAGGAGATGAAAACACAAACTTCATTTATTCGCAAAGATTTATGCTACGAAGACTATCGTCGGAGTCAGCGTTTCTCTGTGTGTTTGTTTTGAATTTTCTCTGGTTAATGTCTACGGCATTAGCAACAGTGACTAAGGGGAGTGGAGCTGATTTTGTGGTTGTGTGAACTGTCTATTAGACAGGTTAACAGGTGCTGTGTCACGGAGGACGACGATGGCTGGTTGTGACGATGGAACGTAAATTTTTTTAAAGTTTATTGTTTCCTTTCTTCGCCTGTTATCTCTTTTCGCATCCACATTTTCGGGAAAAAATATTATCAGCATAGAGTTCCCTTCACGCCGAATGAATACCGGAGTGTTTAAACTTTCTTACGTTCACGTTATCTTGTTAAATAATGTTCAATTTATTTGTTTTTGTTTTTTTTCACGTTGTTTGCAGCATACGGTCAGGAGCGTAACTAGCCTATAGGCCTTTAAACTGATTTGAAGGTCCGACCCTACGGCCTACTTGTCTTATTACAAATGAATGTTGGGCTTGAGGAGCTGTCGAAAAACACAAAACATGACCTGAAAGTGTAGCAGAAGGCATTTGCGAAAGTCTAAATCTAAACATTTCCCGGACTGCGTTTGTTTGGACCTACACATTTTAAAAACCTGGCTATGCCCATGACGGTGGATATGTCTAACTGATGTAAAAGCCTGACAAAGCAGTTATTGTATTTTGTCATTAAGACTTGTTGTTTATGCCATCGTCCTCACTAGACATTGCCGTCCTGTTTGCGTCAGGTCCCTGATTATATTCGAAGTCCGGGCCAGCCGTTGATATTTTTAGCGATGTTCATATGAACTGACGAATCTCACCCCCATGTGGGGTGGTTAAAATCAATGCAAATATGCAAAAAATACTAACAAACTAACAGACGTAGTCTTTAAAGAACTATTGCATATGATTTCAATCAAGCATTGAGAGAGGCAATTTTGACGATGTTGCGCATGCATCAGTAGAACAATAGACGAGAGCTGCTAAGACTCGTTCTGGTTCACCAGCCTTTTGTTATTTAAAACAGATAGCCATTAAAAAGCCTCTGAATTTCTAACGAGACCTGAAACAACCATAGGAGCTGATCAAAGCCAGGTCCTGGCTAATCCACAGGTCGAATTGGAATTTAGCGTGTTGGTTTTAGCGGAGGGAGGAAAACCGGAGAACCCGGAAAAAACCCTCGGAGCAAGGGCGAGATACCAACAAACTTAACTCACATTTGGCGTCACGTCCGGGAATCGAATCTGGGCCACAGAGGTGAGAGGCGAAGCGCTTAACTACTGTGCCACCCTGGCTTCCCTTCCCATTGTTCTATCTGCGCGCGCAACATCGTCAAAATGGACTATTAACCTCCAATGCGCGCGCATATCTTAGTAATCAGAGCGCAAGCGTGCTAAAACAATCTTTATGCATGGCGGCAAGTTATGTTCGCGCCATTTCCCGCAATCAGATTGTTGTCGCGTGCTCACGCACTTTGCTTCAGCTGCTTCCGGTTACTAAAAATATATTTATTAGATATTATTTTTATCGCACACCACGCCTTAAAATATTCCCTCTCATACTTATGCTCTCTTGCAGCCACATTGAACATGGACATTGACTCCATACGGGTGCAATGCCATGACATATATCCCCTTTAAAATATATCTTCCCGCTACGCTATGCTATGCTCAGTGGTTAAGCTTCGGTCTGTCGTGCGGGAGGTCGCGGGTTCAAACCCCGGCCGGACCAACACTCAGGGTCTTAAAATAACTGAGTAGAAGGTGATGCTTTTGTGAAACAATCTCGTTCTCGAACTGCAAATGGTTAGACCTTCACGTCTTCTGGGATAAGGACGAAACATCGTAGGTCCCACATCGGTCTCAAGTTTATCAGTCTCACCAGACTGTCATGAGTTACCGACGTTAAATAAAGTTGCTTCACCTTATGACCTTATGACCTTATGACCTTTATGCGTTTCGCACTCGTTATTAGAGGTAACGACTTTTATGCTTTTAATAGTCAGAATGTCTTTTTTTTACAATTCAAACAAAGTTTAGAAAAACGTTTGAATCAACAATCCTGAAAACCAAGATTGAATTTAGTGGTCGTAGCCGTTACCGCGTAAGAAGTCTTCAACTTTTCTGTTTCATTGCAGGATCAGAAGTTTACCGAGAGGTGCTTTCAGATTACATGAAACCAAGCCTCGATTTAGTGCGTCAGTCGTGGAAGGGTGAAACTTCTGCGGTTAAGAGAGACAGAGGTAACCGCTATGCGTGTATGCGCACGCATTTTAGATTTGGTCGTTCCTCCATTCTCGATCGTAGCCTGCGAATACAGCTGCCTCCCATCGGGAGCCACAAACAAAACGCGTCGCCCGAGAGACGTCTCGTGACATTATAGGGCCTAGATCTGGTCGCTTCATTTGATTGGCTAGTATGCATAATTATCATATACTTATCATATACGAGCCAATCAAATAACGCGACCAGATCCTGGCCGCATAACGTCATCAGTATAGAATTGTTGGCCTCGAATCGCAGACGTCTCTCTCGGCGACGCGTTTTAATTGTGGCTTTTGCAAATATAGCCTTCTCGCATCAGATATCTCAACCCCAGAGCTCTCTCTCTTTTTTCTAAGATCAACGAGCATGCGCAGTAAGAAATAAGAGAAGGGTCTGGGGTCGAGAATGGTGGTTCGTCCATAACACAGGAAAATGTTCCAAAATACAGCAGTGGGAATTCATCAATACCCATGCATCAATGATGGAAAAACGGAATGTTTCCCATCAATGATTTTTGCCTGGGCATGAAATGTGCCAATATTCATAAATGACACTGAATTCTTATGGGGGAAATTTCCCTATGATAAATTACTATAGCGATACTTACTGCCACGTCATCCATTGTCATTAATGAGCCAACCAGAGATCCATTTTGGTTCCTGAAACAAAGCGGCCCTTTGAAATCATGGTTGGTACATTAGTATAACAATTGTAATGTTTATCAACACAAAGTACCGCTATAGACCTGATCTGTGATTTAAAAACAAAAATGAACTTCACTATCAACAGACAGAATGTATGGACTAGCGGGCAAGAAAGTGGATCTAGTACCAAGACTTCCTAAGGAAGAGGTAAGAAAGCAACACTTTTCATCTAATAATTAATAAGAAATTACTTGGTTCGGTGTTCGTATGATAGCGAACATTACCAAAACCAAGATCTGTGATATCAGCGTCAGCCTTCGGCTTCGGAATAACACGGACTAGAAATCTCTTCGCCAATATTGACAAGAAACGCATTGCAGGCAATGGTTTCAACAGAAAAAAAAAGTGACCCATGGGTAATCCCGTCCCTCCCATCCCCCAAGATCCGCAGTAGGCCGGTGCTTAATGACCGTCAATTCCTCCTTAAATATGCGCCCATCACAGATAAGTTTCCGTCAATAGACGGGAATAGATTTAAAAAAATACTTTTTATCAGCCGTGAAAATCTATAGACTCTAATTAATTATAGTAGATCAAACTAAGTGCATGCTTTAAGCCCTATAGCCAGCTAGAATTGATTTGGGTGAAGTAAAGTGTTTTAAATCGTGTTCAACCATTTTTGCGCGATTTATGGTCGTAGTATTGCTTTATAATGTATTACAAATCCTTGAAATGACGTCATTTAATGAACATTATGCTAATGAGTTTAAAATGAATTGAGTCATTACCATGATTGAATTTGTTTAATTTTTTTCAGTTATTTTTCATGCGTCAGACATATGATCCTTGCAATCTTGAAGAAAGATATTTTAATAGAGCAAAATGAACTAGAATTGGCTTATGACTTGTTCGAGATATCGTGCAAATACGCCGATGCAAGCGGATTACTCACGGACTTCTACTTCTGTCATATCTTTTGATTTCTTGTCCGCCTGACACATTTTCAAAGCTTTGGGCATGAATACTAATCGTGACACTGCTCCTTTAAATCAATGATAACTGGGGCTAGGGCTTATTGCTGGCTTTCACGCAATTCCCAGAGATTCAAATAACAAAGGGCATGGCGGCCATGTTGGTGCCCCAACAAAAGAAGCTAACGAGGAATCTATTGTTTAAGGGCACCAACATGGCGGCTATGACGTCATGTGAAAGCCAGCAATACGCACTTTAACTTTATGAATGACAGTTGCAATGATAAAACGCACGTGGCAGTCGTCAAAATCCAATATTGTATCCCGCCACGTGATCACATCGTGACACAAGATGGTGTGATGTGTCGCGCGCGAACCTCTGACTACCAAAACTCAGGGAAAAAGGAATTTTATAGTTGTTGCTGTATAACACTGCATGGCCCCTCGAGAATCAGTGACATTTGTTTTCCTTCGATCCTCGATGTTCCCGCGAGGGGCCATGCATTAGTCATTAAGTGTTTAAAAACATTACTCTTATCACTCTGAAACGAGCATAAAACATTTAATAGCTAAGGCCCGATTCAAACGTCGAACTTTTCATGCGCCGAACGCAATTGAAACAAAATATAATTAGCCGGCTTCTTTTGATCTAATTAGGTTCGGCGCATGAAAAGTTCGACGTTTGAAACGGGCCTAAACTGCATTAACACAAACAACAGATCAGGAGCGGGCATCTCGTTTATTGATACTTGTCGGACACGTATAATTGCAGCAGTATATAATGTTGGCCAATCAAGTCAATATAGATGTGTAGTCAGTACATTTCCTCTATTCTTAACATATGAACTAAAGAAAAATTAGGTATCAAGGTAGAGAAACGCCTTCGAGTGACTCTTACATATTAATCACTCCTCTTTTTCACCCTCAACGTTTTCCCAACAGGATTATATAACTTGCTTATATAACATAACAACATACTGAATTAATTCCTACCCACTTGTGTACATTCCGTAACGCTATAAAATATATCTGTTATCATCAGCAATCCAAAAAGATGATAAGTCGTGTTCTTCCGGGAATGAAGAACTGGCTCAGCTCATCAAACGAATATGGTAAGTATACCATGAGTATATCATCCACGTTATCAACCTGCTAACGCTTCTACTGGGTTAATTTATCAGCAAGTTCGATTTGGGGTTACTTGTCTTAGTTGCGAGGAATTTTTATTTCGTACCCAATTCCCTTGACCGTCCACCACAGGCAACCCAGAATCAAACTTTCCCGACAAAAAGCAGAAGAACCACTAGTAAGCTACTACAGTGCATCTATCTGTCCTTATCACGATAAAAACAAGCTGATTACTGCGCACCTCCTGGCTAGCTCATTGGTTAAGCTCTAGTCCCTGCCGGTTAGCTCAGTGGTTAAGCTCTAGTCCCTGCCGGTTAGCTCAGTGTATAAGCTCTAGTCCCTGACGGTTAGCTCAGTGTATAAGCTCTAGTCCCTGCCGGTTAGCTCAGTGTATAAGCTCTAGTCCCTGCCGGTTAGCTCAGTGGTTAAGCTCTAGTCCCTGCCGGTTAGCTCAGTGGTTAAGCTCTAGTCCCTGCCGGTTAGCTCAGTGGTTAAGCTCTAGTCCCTGCCGGTTAGCTCAGTGGTTAAGCTCTAGTCCCTGCCGGTTAGCTCAGTGTATAAGCTCTAGTCCCTGCCGGTTAGCTCAGTGGTTAAGCTCTAGTCCCTGCCGGTTAGCTCAGTGGTTAAGCTCTAGTCCCTGCCGGTTAGCTCAGTGGTTAAGCTCTAGTCCCTGCCGGTTAGCTCAGTGGTTAAGCTCTAGTCCCTGCCGGTTAGCTCAGTGGTTAAGCTCTAGTCCCTGCCGGTTAGCTCAGTGGTTAAGCTCTAGTCCCTGCCGGTTAGCTCAGTGGTTAAGCTCTAGTCCCTGCCGGTTAGCTCAGTGGTTAAGCTCTAGTCCCTGCCGGTTAGCTCAGTGGTTAAGCTCTAGTCCCTGCCGGTTAGCTCAGTGGTTAAGCTCTAGTCCCTGCCGGTTATCTCAGTGGTTAAGCTCTAGTCCCTGCCGGTTAGCTCAGTGGTTAAGCTCTAGTCCCTGCCGGTTAGCTCAGTGGTTAAGCTCTAGTCCCTGCCGGTTAGCTCAGTGGTTAAGCTCTAGTCCCTGCCGGTTAGCTCAGTGGTTAAGCTCTAGTCCCTGCCGGTTAGCTCAGTGGTTAATCTCTAGTTCCTGCCGGTTAGCTCAGTGGTTAAGCTCTAGTCCCTGCCGGTTAGCTCAGTGGTTAATCTCTAGTTCCTGCCGGTTAGCTCAGTGGTTAAGCTCTAGTCCCTGCCGGTTAGCTCAGTGGTTAATCTCTAGTTCCTGCCGGTTAGCTCAGTGGTTAAGCTCTAGTCCCTGCCGGTTAGCTCAGTGGTTAAGCTCTAGTCCCTGCCGGTTAGCTCAGTGGTTAAGCTCTAGTCCCTGCCGGTTAGCTCAGTGGTTAAGCTCTAGTCCCTGCCGGTTAGCTCAGTGGTTAAGCTCTAGTCCCTGCCGGTTAGCTCAGTGGTTAAGCTCTAGTCCCTGCCGGTTAGCTCAGTGGTTAAGCTCTAGTCCCTGCCGGTTAGCTCAGTGGTTAAGCTCTAGTCCCTGCCGGTTAGCTCAGTGTATAAGCTCTAGTCCCTGCCGGTTAGCTCAGTGGTTAAGCTCTAGTCCCTGCCGGTTAGCTCAGTGGTTAAGCTCTAGTCCCTGCCGGTTAGCTCAATGTATAAGCTCTAGTCCCTGCCGGTTAGCTCAGTGGTTAAGCTCTAGTCCCTGCCGGTTAGCTCAGTGGTTAAGCTCTAGACGTCCCTGCCGGTTAGCTCAGTGGTTAAGCTCTAGTTCCTGCCGGCTAGCTCAGTAGTTAAGCTCTAGTCCCTGTCGGTTAGCTCAGTGGTTAAGCTCTAGTCCCTGCCGGTTAGCTCAGTGGTTAATCTCTAGTTCCTGCCGGTTAGCTCAGTGGTTAAGCTCTAGTCCCTGCCGGTTAGCTCAGTGGTTAATCTCTAGTTCCTGCCGGTTAGCTCAGTGGTTAAGCTCTAGTCCCTGCCGGTTAGCTCAGTGGTTAAGCTCTAGTCCCTGCCGGTTAGCTCAGTGGTTAAGCTCTAGTCCCTGCCGGTTAGCTCAGTGGTTAAGCTCTAGTCCCTGCCGGTTAGCTCAGTGGTTAAGCTCTAGTCCCTGCCGGTTAGCTCAGCGGTTAAGCTCTAGTCCCTGCCGGTTAGCTCAGTGTATAAGCTCTAGTCCCTGCCGGTTAGCTCAGTGAATAAGCTCTAGTCCCTGCCGGTTAGCTCAGTGAATAAGCTCTAGTCCCTGCCGGTTAGCTCAGTGGTTAAGCTCTAGTCCCTGCCGGTTAGCTCAGTGGTTAAGCTCTAGTCCCTGCCGGTTAGCTCAGTGGTTAAGCTCTAGTCCCTGCCGGTTAGCTCAGTGGTTAAGCTCTAGTCCCTGCCGGTTAGCTCAGCGGTTAAGCTCTAGTCCCTGCCGGTTAGCTCAGTGTATAAGCTCTAGTCCCTGCCGGTTAGCTCAGTGAATAAGCTCTAGTCCCTGCCGGTTAGCTCAGTGAATAAGCTCTAGTCCCTGCCGGTTAGCTCAGCGGTTAAGCTCTAGTCCCTGCCGGTTAGCTCAGTGTATAAGCTCTAGTCCCTGCCGGTTAGCTCAGTGAATAAGCTCTAGTCCCTGCCGGTTAGCTCAGTGAATAAGCTCTAGTCCCTGCCGGTTAGCTCAGTGGTTAAGCTCTAGTCCCTGCCGGTTAGCTCAGTGGTTAAGCTCTAGACGTCCCTGCCGGTTAGCTCAGTGGTTAAGCTCTAGTCCCTGCCGGCTAGCTCAGTAGTTAAGCTCTAGTCCCTGTCGGTTAGCTCAGTGGTTAAGCTCTAGTCCCTGCCGGTTAGCTCAGTGTATAAGCTACGGTCTGATATGCAGGAGGTCACGTGTTCATACCCCGGCCGGACCAACACTTAGGGTCTTAAAATAACTGAGTAGAAGGTGCTGCAAACAGTAAATGGCAGGAGTCATGGACTCCTATAAATGATTACACCTTCGCTTCCTGTCTGTTTAGGACATAAAACCGCCTCAACAGAGGGCCATGTGGAAGATTACTGAGCTACATGTTAGCGGTAGAATACAGTGACTGTTTTTTTACGTTTACGCCCCAGTATCTTAAGAAAGGCTTAATAACGATTGTAAGAAGCCTAAGAAGACCAGATGATATGTGCAGAGCGTAAAGTATTATTTTAATTGAATTAGATTACTGTAACTCTTTATAGACCAGTTTACGGTTCATGCGCAGTTGTTCAAGTGTTTTGTTTCAACTGACGGCCACCATTGTCAACATCTGCCTGCTCGCCAAATAACAAAGGATTTGTGCAACTGCGCATGTGCCGTAAACTGGTCTATAAAATTGTCTGCCTAAATACTTGATTCAGAGGCTTCAGTACGTGCAGAATTCAGCAGCTTTCCTCACTTGCTAGCGTAAATTTAATCATATTACTCCTTCAGGGGCGTAGTCAGCATTTTGCACAAGGGGCGGGGCGGGGGGAGGGGGGGGGGGGGGGGGGGGCACTCCACCAAACTCACGAATTTCGCGACTGCAGTACTCTTTTACATAGAGAACGCGGTCTTTCGCACCAATCTCGTCTATTCAGGTACATCTCAGTTTTCAGTCACCAACCTTTTCCAGTAAGACTGTAACATTGCTCACTGACTCCCGGTAAATCACTTGGCTTAGTAGGTGCGTTACTGTGACGCTACTTTTCTCTTGCGTTTTTTTAACGAAAGGGGGGGGGGGTTGCCAATAATTTCAGAAAAAAATGTCTCGTCGATGTGACCAAATTCTAAGACAGTTAGATAATGAACACTGGAGTTCTATGTGATTTGAATGCCTCGCATTTTAGGCACTCACATAGAACTTTCTAACCCTTACATAGTTGTCACAGCGTTTTCACAAGTTGGGCTATTTTTAGATTATTTTCCCCGCCAATTGGTAGCTATAGATTGCACCGTGGCGGAACAAAAGATGCCTCATTAGCTACTTTTGTTATACTAAACAACATGGATGCCACGCTTTTGCGATTTGATTCCTTTAGGAATAATTACAACTCAACAATAGCGGGAAACCATTCTAAAAATAACCAAACTTGTAAAAACGCTGTGACATAGGCCTAGCATGTGGGATTGACGCTCGTAGTTATGGGCTCCCGATTAGTGCTAATGCGAATATTAATCCTTGAATTCCCTTTTTATATAATAATATATTTACTGTTTTAGGGGGAGCCATTTTAGCTTTTAGAACCATTAGTAGATAGAGTAAGTTACTTGTTTATTTTGATTATTATTATTATTATTTATCAGAAAAAGCGGTCGTCTACAATTTCATTGACCACGTTTCCAAGGCAACTGACAAGAAACCCATTGCCCGTCCCACTACCCCTCATGCTACAAAGCCAAAGTTTGCTAACGAGTACTACTACCGCCAGAGAGCCAAGAGTGCACGCTCGCAAAGGATCACTGATAGGCCCCAGCTGCCACCGCGACCTCAAACAGTCAGCTCCTTTAGACCTGATGACAAGGTTCAGGAGACTACCGAAGAGAACTGGGCCCGAGAGAAGGAACAGCCCATAGAGCACGAGCATGGACATTTTGATCACGTGCATCACACGGAGGGGAAGTGTGAGTTCTGTGATTACTATCGGGTCAAAACGTTACTGGAATACCTCAACAGGTAAGGAGTTCACAGCTTGTTCATCTAACTCCGTCGAAACTTCCACTTCCCTGATTGTAGACAAGTACTAAATATTGTGAATGCTATTTATATGGGATATTAATAATATTTTGCTCAGGAATTATATTGGTACGAGCGTAGTATTTGTATTCCGGCGCTGGACGATTTGCTTTCGTAATTTTTTACCAATTCATCATGCGCCGGTTCCTTTTCTTTTTCTTTGTTTTATTATCTTTTTTCTTTCATTCGTGTACACCTAATACATAAATATTGTCAAATACACAAAAAAAAAAAGAATAATGAGAGATTAGCGAAGCGCAATGTGACACTATTGTTTTTATTTTGTTCCTTTTTTTTTTTAGACTATGACAATGTTCTAAAAATAAAAGGCTCTTTGCAGGAAACAGTCACGTACTGATATAATACTTCGTTAACAAATGAATTGAGCTCGTGATCCCCATGGAAAAGGCATTGCCATGGATGTTGGATGAAATGCTATCTTGCTATCTTTAAAAAATCGATTGGAGGTGGAAAAAAGTATTTACAAACAGACTTTCCTAATAACACTACCAATCTCGTACAAGTGCCTTTAAATATATGAATTAAGATTTGAAAGTTTGCGCGAAGTTTGCGCGTACGCAACATATGTAGCGCAGCCTCTAGTCGACATTATTGCTTCGGCGAGCAAACGGGGAAACATTTCTTACGGAAGCAAAATTTCGCAATAAATTCACGCGCGCCAAACGAGAAAACATTTTGGGAAACACTGAAATTCACGTTTGCGCAGGCTTTATTCTTTTCATTATTTAATTGTTTTTTTCTGCCATTGGTTTTTATTCTACTGACACATGTACATCATGCTCATATTTATTTTTCGTATAGTTCTTCAATGTTTTTTCAGGTACCAAATAAAAGGTTATTGTTGTTTATTTTTTGGATATTAAAGGGTTTGTGTCTCGGTGAGAGGGCCTTTGTGATTCTAGTCCAGACTGGACACAAGTTATTTTCAAGCGATTTTCATACGAACAGACGAACCTCGCGCACACGTGGGATGGTTAACATCAAAGTAAATATGCAAACATTACTAACAAACTGTGTATAGATCAAGTATTCAAGGAAAATATTGCGCATTATTCAATCAATGATCGAGGGAGCCATTTGTAACTGTTTGTAGCCAATTAACAGCCACTAATCGAACATCGATTCCATTCATGCGCAGCACCATGACATAGCCCCTTTAACGTAACATAAGCAACAGTACAAGGGAATAGCAATGAATTTCGAATTAAAAAGGAGTAAAAGTTGTATTGAGCCTGCCTTTCACAATTTTTTTTTTTTTTGTTGCGAATTACTAAAGTGGAACGACATGACACTGGTACATTACTGCGTGCTGATTGGTCTGAACTGTGTTTTAATAGGCCTTATCCGTGATGACGTCACGCTTTTGTCATCATCACCAAGCCTCACTTTGGTGTTGAGAGGAAATGTTGTGCCAAAGTGAGGCTTGGTGGTGGACACAAAAGCGTGACGTCATCACGGTAAGGCCTATTGACAGGCGAGGAACTATGAACCGCTTTACAACCTTATACAAAAAGTGAAATACTACCATCTGCTAGAATGAATCTCTTTAGCTTGCGTAGCCTGCATTGCCGTGAGTCTTTCCGGGTCAGTGTGGAGGATCGCAGTGCGGGAGAATGGGGCGAGACAAAACGTTTATCGATGAGTTGGATTTTTGCTAACATGTTTATTTCTTCGTCTCTTAGGCAGGACCCCAGTTTGGGAGATGCAACCCTAAGGTACCTCCTACGTCCTAAGATGGACCCCCGGTATAATTATCCAAGCTACGACGACTTCGACTACATGCACGAGAACTCGTTCTTCACCTTCACGAGTGCAAGGGATCGTGGGTACTTCATAATCGCGCCGGACTGGGTTTCTGAGAGAAAGGGTATAAAACCCCTTAAATACCGGTCTTGACATTAATATTCCAGTCAATATTAAGTGCATTTATACACGTGATGTTTGGTATTTCCTTTTCTACTCCAGTTTTTTTTATGCCAAGGTGAATGGTTGGTTTCAAGAAGCACAGCGAAAATAACACGCTGAAATCCTCTATTCTCTTCAATGACAGTGTATTGGCGACATCACTTGTACTGGCTTGATTTTAATATTGAAAACCTCTCTACCGCGATTTTATAACGTGTTTAAAGTTTTTTTATCGCGCAAAGGATTAGAATCTGGATATGTGAAGAATAGCTATGAATAGCTAATTTCGTTCCTGATGAAATGATCATGAAAATCAACTGTTGAAATCACATGAAGCCCTGTAAGTATTCTTAATATTAAAGAAGGAAACATAGGGGAACATAATGGGGGGTTGGGTCTTATTTATTTTAGGTATGAGGGGGGTGATAGTTAATTTCTCTTCTGTAGTAGAGGGGGTGAAACTTTATTTTTAACCATCTCTTTCCCATTTCTCAACCCCCCTCCTGCTAATTGTTGCACAGTCCCTAAGTGGATCTATAGTCTCGCACAAAGCAGTAATTCTTCAATGCGAAACGGGCCTATTGGAATGCATTTGGAGAGCATACTTTACTTTTGGTCCCATCTCCAGTGCTAGGCTCCCTGACTTACATACCAGACTGTGGGAGGTTTCTTTTGTGGATGGGCCGGTGGTTATTTCGCTTAATTCTTTCCTTTGCTTCCTATGACTGATTTTTGCCTTCGTAAGCATAAGTGACTTGGTGTTCTCTGTATTTCCCCAAAGAACGCTAACCTTGCTTGTCGTGTCTGCGGCTTTTCTATGTACGCGACCCAGGCTTAAGTTGGTGTTTTGTCGTCCATCAACCAAACATACCTTTATACTCTACCTTTGTTGTTGTGCTTAGAACGTCAGTCGAAAGGAGACAAATTTTCAAAACGTCGACGGGGAAGATGAGTTACTGCTACTCGTTTCCCACTGCGGTTAGCATATCTTAATCGAGTTTTAGTTACTAGTTTTTACAGGAACTAGTCTTCCATGCATGGTACCAAATAGAATCGGGTTTGGGTCGAGTGATGCAGCCAAATTTAAACCATCAGTACAAGTCACATTACGGGTCGCCGCGTAAATATGAAAAACGAAGCAAGTATTAGTCGCCCTTGTGCCAGCGTGCAATTCATCTTAATCAAACAAAAGTATAACTGGCCGTTGATAAATCAATTCTTTAATGCACCCGTTTGAAAGAACTTTGTCAAATATGAATATTTATAAAATAATGCCGTTATAACAAGCGCTCTGATTGGTTGAAAACCGTTTTCCCAAACTCTCATGTGAACAGAGAAAGTTTCGCGCGCTCTTGTTGGACAATTTGCGTTTTGATTATTACATTGAATGAGCGTTTCCCATATTGCATGTACTCGGTATTTTGAGTTATTTTCAAAAGGAAATAGAAAACTTTGTCTGCTACTTCCATAGACGATTAGAAGTTTGGGAGAACTAGAAATAGCAGTACGGACTCGTGTTCCCACACGCCATTTTTCGTTCCCCCAAACTTCTAAACACGGATTTTTTTTCCTATTTCTTTAAAAATAGATGGAATGTAAAAACTAGATCACGCTTATGTTTTTGAGTATTTATTTTGTTATTTCTACCTGACAACTCTCAAGTTTACGTGTATACATGTAGCGTTTGTTCAACACCATGTAAATAATGCCGAGTAGATATTGTAAGACTGCTGAGGATATTTAATAAACCAAGAGATTTGTTGCTTTACATTCAGAGTTTGTCGGTAAAACGTTTATAAAACGTTCAATCGCGGGAGTAGAACACGTGATTTGATTGCGTTCTCTTCCCGAACAAAAATGGCTTCCCCGGAAAACAACACGAGCTCAAAAAACTCCTTATTAGAGCGGATTTAAACCCTTTTGTGGATTGATTAATCGGTTAGATGTGTAACATTAGACATAAAGCATCAGCATTTACATGAAATTGATGAAAAAAGCAAGATTTATCGGGAAGTGATCATCACTGCATTACTATGTGACGTCATATTGTCCTACAAGACTCTCCCACCCCTCCCTCCTGTATACCTCCCTCCTGTATACCACGTGCTCCGTTGGCCGAAAGAACGAAGGCTCTGGTTTCAAATACAAGTTTCCAAGGGCTTAAACTTTTTTAATAAATAATTTTATAACTTAGTAAACTCACAGGGAATTACAAATTAAGAAAACGTTAACCTGTTTAAGTCTTAGGCTTAGCTTTTAAGTCCCACGATGTTCCGTTAATTCATCCACTCACCGTTCTTGTCCCATCAAATAATGAGTAAACTTACGGAATAGTAACGTTTGATTGTAAACGTTCTGTTTGTGACTACCTCAGAAAGTTCGTGATTCATATCAATCCCGCAACTTTGGAGAAATTGACATTGATTATTAATGACTTTTCATGTCTGTGGTTGGTATCTTTTTTCCCTACCATTTCCAAGTCTGCAGCCGGCCACAGATTTCATCTGCGCTGTGACAGAATGGCTCGAATACGGTTTAAATTTGGGAGTATAATACCTTAACAAATAACGGTGTTCCCAAACTAACTGTCTTCTAACGAAGGTAAGATTCGTCTCAAAACCAGCCATTCAGGTTACTCTTGTTATTCAAATTGCATGCTTCACAAAGCTTTTATTTTTGTCATTATTATTTTTATCACCGACTGAATGGGACACCCTGGAGACCATGTACAAGAGACAGCTTACAGAATTCGTATTTAAATGTAAGGACAGTTATATCACTGAAGAATTCGATGATTTATTTCTACAAAAACAATCAAACCGCAGTATGAGAAGCAATATTAAATATAGTGTAACTTTGCCAAGACCAGAGACAAACATCATTAGAAACTCAATACGATACCGTGGCGCTATTGTGTGGAATACCCTTCCTTGCAATATAACAATGGCTAGTAACCTTAAATAGTTAAAATACCATTTCTCTAAATATGACACTTACAACATTTTGAACCCATGGTAGCTCTCATCAAACACAAAGACACGGTATTTTTTTTTGCTCGATATTGTTTTTAGGACTCCTACTGCTGCAAGACATTTGTTTTATGGCGTCGGACCTTGCACGATATTTTTTTAAGGCATCAGTATTTTGGTTTTACATCAAGAACATTTTACACAATTTTAATGTTTCTAGATTTATGGTATTTTCCATGTACATTAATTACCTTTGTTTAGTAGAAAACATATATATCAGGCATGTTTTCACAAAAGGAGAGTTAGAACCAAAGACCCCCTTTTGTGAAAACATGCCTGATCTTGTGTGCCTTTAGCTTTAAAAGCCAGTATTAAACTATTTTTTTGTCTTTTTCTTGAAAGGTCAAATGACAGTTTAAAACTTTTCTGGCCTTTCTATCCCATAATTTACTTGTGTGAGATTATCCCATAATTTCTTTATTTGAGAGCTAGAGGTTAGGATTAGTTTAAAAAAACGCCATTTTCTGGTATTTCTACTCAAAATACGGCGAAATTGCATCTACTAAACTTAATCTACAGGAAGAGAATGTTGTACTGCCGTGTAGTGCATCGAAATCCATTAAAAACTCGAGAAATGGCGCTACTTTGAAATTTAAGTTACACAAGTAAATTAATGTGTACCTGTTGGCTTTAAAAGCCGGTAACTCACTTTTCAACGTTTTCATCAGTTGGTTTTTCGCGATTTTTTTTAACTAGTAGTCCTCCCCACCCCTCACCCCCACATAAAATACCTTGAGATCAATTATGGGTTAGAAATGCCAGAAAAGTCTTAAACTGCCATTTGCTCTTTCAAGAAAACGGCAAAAACACGAGTTATTGGCTTTTAAAGCTAAAGGCACACAATATCAGGCATGTTTTCACAAAAGGGGATCTTAGGTTCTAAGGCTCCTTTTGTGAAAACATGCCTGATATACATGTATTCTTCTTGAAATCTCTACCTCACACTCCTTCCCAGATGTATACTTAAAATTATACTGTTAATTCGTGCATCATATTGTATTGCAGTGCATCATATTGCATTGTTCCGTGGTCTCAAATAAAAAATAAAAAATGAAAAAGTACTCAACATTGACTCTTCTTAATATTTATGCGCATATAATTAGCTACTCGAAAACGAGGCTATCCCCGCATCGTTGCTTCGCTGAAAAGCAAAAAGGCGTCGCGGATGGAGCATTGCTGTGTTCCTCTCAGCATTGCTGTGTTCCTCATTCATTCCTCTCGGTATGCGTTGGAAACAATTGTCCTTTCGAACTAGAATGCACGTTGCATCCTCGATGCGGGGATAGCCTCGTTTTCGAGTCGGGGAATTAAATATGCGCATAAATATTAAGAAGAGTGAATTGGCATATATAACTAATCTCTTGTACACAAATGCATTATTTGTCCTATGGGAATGTGCCTTTGATTATGAGCTTAGATAATATACCGTCCTGCGTATATATATGGACAAAAAAAGCAGAATGTCTTTAAATATTGCGAGGGGCAAAGGCCCGAGCCCAATTTTTTGAGATTTTACTGCTCTCTGAAACACTGGTTTCCTGTGTTCTGGAGACTAAACATTGGCTGAACCTGTTTCAGCTAATGAACAAAGTTTCACCCTTGCTCGATTTTTTTTGGGGGTGATTTTGGCTCGTTCGCTCTTTTTTCTGTGGAAATTCGGCCTGCTCGATTTTTTTGGGGGGATTTGCGGTACCCCTCCCATCAATTTTCAAATGGTCCGTCCCTAACGAAGGTAAGATTCGTCTCAACACTAGCCATTTGTTACTCTTGTTATTCAAATTTATTATTATCATTATAATATTCTTCTCACAGAAATTGCATGCTTCACAAAGCGTGAAGAATGTCTCCCATACCCCAACGATCAGCAAGGGGCTTTTATTTGAAAACTATACTGAGTATTCTGAGTATGTATTTCAGCGTGAAGCGATCAAGTTTTAGTAGCTATATACATCTCACACCCTCTGTATGTTGTAATCAAGTAATTGAGGCAAGAAATTCAGTACAAGTCTAACTACTGAGGCCAGCCTTTTCTCGTCTGAACGGTGTCGTCGCTCCTTTCATACTAACTGCCGTTTCCGGTCTCAGTCCAGCAAACGTGTTACGAGAGCCTTCTCAGATACAAGAAGTATATCAACATCTCAGCATAACAAAGTTATAGAAGTACACGTAAGTAACATTGTGGGATTAACACTTTCGGTCTCGTAAAGAAAACGAGTCGGCGTCTATTCATGAAAATCTAGATTATAATTTTCAGGTGAACCATTATTTAGGTTATGCTTTCCTAGCTGGTATATCTAGAAAACTAGCGAGTACCATTTAATTCAGTAAAGAATTTCGTTTATTTTGCTCATCATATTTATGGAACAGAAATTTTGTGATTTGTTTGTTGGATATTACTGTTTAGGATGCGGAAGGATATCGATGTTTTCACATCCATGAAACCACTCAACCGCGCAAATACCAACAACTTACTTAAATAGACCACAATATACCACAGTATTTTAGTGACAGTTCCTTCTTTACTTCGACGTGATTGGAGAGCAGTTAGCTTGAGTGAATTTCTGTAAAAGTATCTGCTGATGGAATGCTTATGAACACATTCGGAAGCTCATAGATGACCTTATACATGCATTAGTCGGGAAGAACTACCGTAAATAACACAATACTAAATATAAATATTCCACTGCCCGAAGTACACAAAACCTGAATAAGAATAGCATAAGTTGAGCTCGTGGATAACACATCTGTGGAGAGAAGGCGCAAAATACTTTATAATTATTCTTTGCTTTCGTGTGACGTCATCGCCGCCATCTTGGTTGACATTACGTCATTCAACATGACCGACCGACCAGGGAGATATAATAATAATAATAAGTGTCTTTATTACAACGATAAATTACAAATCGTATATTAAGGTCCTGTTACACGAGGCAATTTTTCTTGCAACTTGCAACGCAACGCCATTGCGAGACAAATTGCAGAAGAAATTGCGCGTGTAACACCCCTCTTTACAACTCGTCTCGCAACGAAAAATTGCGAGACAAGTTGCAGGGAAAGTAGAACGATCTTCTACTTTTCGCTACGCTGCGCGATCGGTTGCACCGTGTAACATCCCTCTTTGCAACTTGTGTTGCAATTTTGGCGAAACAACCAATCACAATTCTCAAAGCTATAGTCCAATGGGAGAGGGGAGCCGGGCTGTGAAATTCGCACCGCAATCCAAGATGGATTTGTTGACGTTTCCCGGCGAAGAGGTAGACAAAGAAAACAGCTTATTTGGCATCGCCGAAAATGTAATATAGACACCAGTTGACGGATGCAGAGAAGGTTGAGCTGTTGAGTGAGTTGAACAATCGTCCATGTATTAACCACGTTGTACTGCGTCTCTTTTTATCGTTTTCTTCTTCATGTTCCAACTCAAACCATTAAAATAGACATCGCTTTCCTACGGTGATCCGCGGCCATGTTGCCATATGTTGTAATTTACTTTTTTTTTATTTTATTGAGGAGTTCCCTCTGAAAATTGTAACTATCTGGCGGCGGGCTTAAGTATATCGCATTGCAAGTTGCAAAGAACGTTGCGTACGTCTAACACCCCACAGCAACTTGCAATGATTTTCGATCGTCAACATTGCATTGCAAGTTGCAAGAAAAATTGCCTCGTGTAACAGGACCTTTACTGATAAGATATTTAAAATTGTGAAGTAAATATATGTATGATATGAAACTACAAATTATGTACAGTAAAAACTACAACTACTTCTTGATTACAAGATTAGACCGCCAAATTATAATTAAAAATAAGGCAATTGTTAAAACAGTTTTTATACCTAACAGTATTTACTTTCGGTTTAGGAATTTGTACAGACCTAAGATTATATCCAGTATGCAACGCCCTCGGGAGATAACTATGCAGCGAAAGGCCCTCTAACTTCTTTACTTGAGCAAACCTTTCCTGTCCTGTCTTTCTAACAGGGAATGTGGATCAATTGGCTTCGATACATACTTTCCTTTGTAACAACGATCCAGAAAAAAATGTACAGTAGTAAGTTCTGCGTCCGATGCACCGTAGACACACAGAAAGTAAGTTATGTTAGGTAGCACAATCAGTAACCTTCTACTTGCCTGTAGCCATCTTTTCTAAGAGATCTAAGAACGAATAAAGCTTTGTTGACCTGGATAAGTTTGGTACGTACATGAGAATTGAATCTACAATCAGTTTGAAAACTAACGCCTAAAATCGGTAGCTCCTTGCACTGTGGTATGTTGTTTATACAATCATAGGATTCTAAGTTTCCTTTTTTTACGAAATATGAGTTACTTACACTTTTCAGGGTTGCGTCACATAGCATTCTCTTCGGTCCAGTTAACAAATTTTTGTACAATATAATCAGTGTTATCAGCCTGGTCCTTACACACAGGGACAAGAGTAGTAGATCTAGAGTCTTCCGCGTACTTAACAAGAGAGTAGCCATTGTTCTCATCACCAAGATTAAGATCGTTCAGGAAAATGTTGAACAGATACGGGCCGCTTACGCTCCCCTGTGTGGTACCTCTGTTCACTCCAGCTATACATACCACCCCATTAGAGACAACTCTCTGCTTCCTCTCCTTTAAAAAGCTTATATACCAGTTGATTAGCACCGGGTGAAGTGGCTACGCCTTTAGGTTTTCGTAGAGTTGGTAATGGCTAACAGAGTGGCGAAGGGTTTGGAGAAGAGTAGTGGGAGAGGCACCGAATTAAGCCCCTTTTTGGGGGGTGAATACATAATTAGGAGGGTGAATACATAATTAGGGGGGGTGAATACATAATTAGGGGGGTGAATACATAATTAGGGGGGTGAATACATAATTAGGGGGTGAATACATAATTAGGCCTCATTAAATGAAGTGGAATCTCATTATCTATTATTTCTGTGAATGAGGTCATCGATCTATTCGGACATGTTTGGGCAAAGCTTGAGCGGCTATAAAAAAAGAACCAATGGCATAAAAAATACTTTATTTTCGAAACCAGAATCTGTGTCTCTGAGTGAGTACAACCCAAAGTGTAACTCCGAGTCAGTACAACCCAAAGTGTAAAACCAGAAAACTCCAACTACAAGATGGCAAGGAAACCTATATCAGAAGACACTATTTGCATCGATGAAGTTGAAGTTGTCGAAAGAAATAGAGCATTTCACAGGATATCAAGTACAATACATTTGGTGTATGCTGCACTCTGTGAAAAACCAATCTATGCCGAGCGAGAAAGAAAGACAATGTGAAACAAATCACCCAAGCCAAAGACAGCACGATTGCTTGATGTTATCCGAAGAGGAAGCGTGGAATTTGTTCCACAACAATGCAAAAGACGAAGTCAAACCAGAGGGAGTGTGGGACTTTATAGAAAACAAATTGGTGTGGTCACTAAGTTTAACAAAAAAGAGGGATAAAAAAAGAATAAAAGCGGGACGAGAGGCGACAAAAGGGATGAAAAGGATGAACGGAGATAGCTATATCCGAATGTGAACACGTCTCTTGTCAGTAGACCCTTTCATCCCTTTTGTCGCCTCTTGTCCCGCATTTTTTCGTTTTGAAATAAAATAAAGAGGGATAAAACGTATTCGTATGGTAATCATAGTTCAGTTTTAGAGAATAATTTGCATCTCAAGTGTTTTCCTCAAAACAATAGGCCCTTCAGTTATCGCTAATCCCTAAGAACAATAGCAGAGTTGATCTTATGAGTCATAGTGGATTTACTGTTATTAGTAAATGTTTATAAATATTCTGATCTCAGAATTACGTTACGAGTGAGTTGTGAATGATATAAAAAATACGTTGGGTTACTATAGAGCAGATTACCAAAACAATAGTGTATTGTTATTCATAACAAAGATTTGCCCAAACCTGTTCAATCAAAACAAGTGAACTTTATTGATTTAAAAGTTAAAGTAATTACAAAGTCAATCAATCTCCATAAACTCTTCATCTTTTCTAAAAAAATCGTTCTGGAGCAGACACAGAATATCTTGAGGCAAAGCCGTGTTGTTCAATGTCATTCAGTGGATGTATTTCACGTCTCACTACTTCAAGCACTTGATCAATGATAGAAGATCCGTTGTTACTGAACTGAAGATGTAAGAGATACACTGTGGTCCAGGGTAATTTGTAAAGTTCAGATAGGTAAACTTTACATGAGCGATGAATTTCAATGTTCAACATGTAGCAAACAGCGTTCACAGAGTGAGGCGCGATATTGCAGAATATACAGTATATACATATAGGGTATATAGTGTATATATATACAGAATATACTGTATATATTGTATACATATACAGATTATATTACATGAGTATATTCTGTATATTCCCCAGTTATATATATACACTATATACACACTGTATATGTATAAAGTGTATATAGTGTATATTCAGGCATCGCCTTGTAAAGAACGACAGAGTATATTCTGTATATAGTGTATATAGTGTATATATATACACTATATACACACTGTATATATATGTATAAAGTGTATATAGTGTATATAGTGTATATATTCAGCCTGAATATACACTATATACACTATATACACTATATACACTTTATACATATACAGTGTGTATATAGTGTATATATATACACTATATACAGAATATACTCTGTCGTTCAGGCATCACCTTGTAAAGAACGACAGAGTATATTCTGTATATAGTGTATATAGTGTATATATATACACTATATACACACTGTATATGTATATAGTGTATATAGTGTATATAGTGTATATTCAGAACGACAGAGTATATTCTGTATATAGTGTATATATATACACTATATACACACTGTATATGTATAAAGTGTATATAGTGTATATTCAGGCATCACCTTGTAAATAACGACAGAGTATATTCTGTATATAGTGTATATAGTGTATATATATAC
Organism: Actinernus sp. WN-2022; assembly: GCA_030867875.1. NCBI lineage: Eukaryota > Metazoa > Cnidaria > Anthozoa > Actiniaria > Actinernidae > Actinernus > Actinernus sp. WN-2022. Next base: position 38,303,339 of record JAOWCC010000019.1, read on the forward strand.
ACTATATACACACTGTATATGTATAAAGTGTATATAGTGTATATTCAGCCTGAATATACACTATATACACTATATACACTATATACACTTTATACATATAGTGTGTATATAGTGTATATATATACACTATATACACTATATACACACTGTATATGTATAAAGTGTATATAGTGTATATTCAGCCTGAATATACACTATATACACTATATACACTATATACACTTTATACATATAGTGTGTATATAGTGTATATATATACACTATATACACTATATACAGAATATACTCTGTCGTTCAGGCATCACCTTGTAAAGAACGACAGAGTATATTCTGTATATAGTGTATATAGTGTATATATATACACTATATACACACTGTATATGTATAAAGTGTATATAGTGTATATAGTGTATATTCAGAACGACAGAGTATATTCTGTATATAGTGTATATAGTGTATACATATACACTATATACACACTGTATATGTATAAAGTGTATATAGTGTATATAGTGTATATTCAGGCATCACCTTGTAAAGAACGACAGAGTATATTCTGTATATAGTGTATATAGTGTATATATATACACTATATACACACTGTATATGTATAAAGTGTATATAGTGTATATAGTGTATATTCAGGCATCACCTTGTAAAGAACGACAGAGTATATTCTGTATATTGTGTATATAGTGTATATATATACACTATATACACACTGTATATGTATAAAGTGTATATAGTGTATATAGTGTATATTCAGGCATCACCTTGTAAAGAACGACAGAGTATATTCTGTATATAGTGTATATAGTGTATACATATACACTATATACACACTGTATATGTATAAAGTGTATATAGTGTATATTCAGGCATCACCTTGTAAAGAACGACAGAGTATATTCTGTATATATAGTGTATATATATATAAGTGTATATATATACACTATATACACACTGTATATGTATAAAGTGTATATAGTGTATATAGTGTATATTCAGGCATCGCCTTGTAAAGAACGACAGAGTATATTCTGTATATAGTGTATATAGTGTATATATATACACTATATACACACTGTATATGTATAAAGTGTATATAGTGTATATTCAGCCTGACATCACCTTGTAAAGAACGACAGAGTATATTCTGTATATAGTGTATATAGTGTATATATATACACTATATACACACTGTATATGTATAAAGTGTATATAGTGTATATAGTGTATATTCAGAACGACAGAGTATATTCTGTATATAGTGTATATAGTGTATACATATACACTATATACACACTGTATATGTATAAAGTGTATATAGTGTATATAGTGTATATTCAGGCATCACCTTGTAAAGAACGACAGAGTATATTCTGTATATAGTGTATATAGTGTATATATATACACTATATACACACTGTATATGTATAAAGTGTATATAGTGTATATAGTGTATATTCAGGCATTGCCTTGTAAAGAACGACAGAGTATATTCTGTATATAGTGTATATATATACACTATATACACACTATATGTATAAAGTGTATATATATACACGATATACACACTATATGTATAAAGTGTATATAGTGTATATTCAGGCATCACCTTGTAAAGACCTGAATATACACTATATACAGAATAGACATATACAAATATAAAGTGTATATTTTTATTTCTATACAGTAGTGTATATTTATACAGAATATACATGGAAATATACAATGGTATATTCTGTATATTCTGCAATATCGCGCCTTAGTGACAATCTCCCACACTCCCTCTGGTTTGACTTCGTCTTTTGCATTGTTGTAGAACAAATTCCACGCTTCCTCTTCGGATAACATCAAGCAATCGTGCTGTCTTTGGCTTGGGTGATTTGTTTCACATTGTCTTTCTTTCTCGGCATAGATTGGTTTTTCACAGAGTGCAGCATACACCAAATGTATTGTACTTGATATCCTGTGAAATGCTCTATTTCTTTCGACAACTTCAACTTCATCGATGCAAATAGTGTCTTCTGATATAGGTTTTTCTTGCCATCTTGTAGTTGGAGTTTTCTGGTTTTATACTTTGGGTTGTACTGACTCGGAGTTACACTTTGGGTTGTACTCACTCAGAGACACAGATTCTGGTTTCGAAAATAAAGTATTTTTTATGCTATTGGTTCTTTTTTTATAGCCGCTCAAGCTTTGCCCAAACATGTCCGAATAGATCGATGACCTCATTCACAGAAATAATAGATAATGAGATTCCACTTCATTTAATGAGGCCTAATTATGTATTCACCCCCCTAATTATGTATTCACCCCCCCTAATTATGTATTCACCCCCCTAATTATGTATTCACCCCCCAAAAAGGGGCTTAATTCGGTGCCTCTCCCACTACTGAGAAGTCCACACTCCACAGCAAACAGTCGTACTGCACATATGTCAGATTTATCCAGAGCACCACTGATAAACATGTAGACACAGTAGAGCATCAGTACAACTACCACCTCGATATGCGAACTGCGTACTACTGAGGTGCCCTTCTATATATGTTTCTTACATAATATATGATAAACCACCTTCTCGAAGGTCCTCGCAATTATCGGGGTCACGTTAATACCACAGTAGTCCGAGTCCTGCACCGGTATGTCTACTTTAAGTAATGGATTTAGATTGGCCTTTTTTCAAAGACAGGGCCAAGTCTGCGTGCGCAGGGACAGATTCCCCAGCTCTAATACAATAGCATAGTCTCTCCACACCTAGTATGGAATATCATCTGATCCGGATGCGGTTTTCTTGAAGACCCTTTAGCACGCCCCGTGATGCTTTGCGCGAAACAAGTATTTTCGTGGACCACGAAATTCAGTTCTGTGACCGGCAATGTCTACATGTAAAGAATCTGCTTGCATCGTCGTTATTACCGCTGATAGTTACTATTATATACGCACATACGATGAATACTCTTCTTAAGAACTTATTTAGGGCATTCTTTTAAATATTGAACCAAAATTTGCTGACAGATTTTGTGTGACATCCAACGGCCTAGCAAATCCGAGATGGCGCTGTAACAGGATTTTCGGTCCTACCGGACCAAACTTCCTAGGAAAACAGGTCCGGCCGGACTGAATCTCTTGAAATTGCGCCTGATTTCGGGATTTTATTGCTTAGCAATTTAGGTCCTACCCTAGGATTTTCGGTCCTACCATTTCCCCAGTATTTTAGTTCCTACCACGTGACCTGGAAGAAAAACGCGAATATCTCCAAGGCATTTGGCCCTTTGGCAAGCAAACTTGTAAACATTAACACTTGAGGGGCAACAAACATGATACGTCAATCAAAATAGGTGACGTCATATATCACGTGACCCGGTAGAAAAACGCGAATATCTCCAAGGCATTTGGCCCTTTGGTCACCAAACTATTAAACATTAACACTTGAGGGGCAACAAACATGACACGTCATCAAAATACGTGACGTCATACATCACGTGACCCGGTAGAAAACCGCGAATATCTCCAAGGCATTTGGCCCTTTGGTCACCTAACTTGTAAACATTAAAGTGCCTATAACATCAAATTTGAAGTATTTTTAATAAATTCTTTACATCCTTCTTATCGATAATTCGAAGAGAAAATAAGGAAAAAAGTAAGAGTTCGACCTTATTTCTGGGGTCAAACATTGTAAAACAACCCGATTTGGGCACCCCGTCCCAAATGGCCGTCAGCTGGAGTCTGGAAGTAGCCTGGGAACGAAAACGTCATAGTAGTGAGAGAAAGCGAACAACCAACAACAAAGACAGTAAAAACAGAGCGAACCGAGCGAATAACTCGATTTGAAATGCCAAACAGATGTGTATTTGGGGGCTGTAGGAATGAGCCAGACTCAAAAAAGGATAGCTCTAACACAAGGTCCCGTTTTTAAGCGATGATCGGCCAGAAGCAAAGAAGAGAAGACGCCAGTGGTTGAGGTTCGTGCGAACAAAGCGAGCGAAGTGGGAACCGACGAAGAATTCCAGCGTTTGTTTGGTTCACTCCAAGCCGGAAGACTTTATAAGATTTTCTTTAGTCCTCGACTCTACGCCAAGACTGAAGTCGGTTGAATATGGAGTTGTTCCTATTCCATCAGTCCATGCCATCGAAACCGATAAGCCATTCTCCGATTTTGGTAAGTGCTTTTGTATTTAGTTTGCATGGCAATACAGATTTATACAGTAGCCTCCTAGTCCTATAACAGCCGTTATGTACCGCTTCCGTTCACTCCATTCCCCGGAATGGAGTGAAATGGAAGCGCTACAAAACGGCTACTATAGGAGGCTAGCAATACAGTGGAACCTGCATGTATAAAGAAGTTCCTAGGGAAAGGAAGAAAACTTCATTATGACCGGGTTCCACGTACTGAACATTGTTTTCACCACAAGTGTATTAAACTAAGAGAGTGCATGTTATATTGTTATTTAGTAAACCAATATATATATACCCATAACTAACTTAATAATAATAATTGTTATTTTTGTATTTTAGTGCCAGAAGTTCCAGTTCCACTTGCTGTAAGGCCAGAAATTCCAGTTCCACCTGCTGTAAGGCCCACAAAAACCAAGGCAAAACCCCATTGCTCAGTGTGCAAGAAACCTATTAAATTTAAATTAATTAAATTGTTAATCTCTAAATTATATATTGTGTTTCTTTTTTTGAATTTATTTGTGGAACTCTGTAAACTAGCTTGTAGCTAAGTATGTCCTCCTCGTTAAATAAAGTATTGTATTGTGTAAACCTATGAAAGAGCATAAAGGTGTTGTTGATTGTCCAAAGAACAACCCTCGTCCCCTTATAAGTAGAGTGAACCAGAAATGTCTACCAGCTATCTCAGTGATTTGATATTTTATCAATGGACAATCTAGGTAGCAATATATTATACTGTCAACTTCCATAGGCTAATCACTCCTGTGACCAGCTCAGTGAAATCGATTGCCCTATTTCATTGGCATGACATCAAAACAAATAGATGAAAGCCGCCATTCTTATTATATTGGGAAAATTAGCCAATTTGAAGGAAGGCAATCTATGGCAGAACAGCTTTATTTTGTATGTCTGTTGTTAAAGACGAGTGTTTTGACCCCCTAAGATGGCAGCTGTGTCTATCATGTGACACCATAATTAAATAGGGCAATTTGAGGCTTAAAGGGGCTATGTCACGGTACTATGCATGTATGGAGTCAGTGTTCGATTGGTGGGTTAAAACAGTTCAACCCCCTCCTTCAATGCTGGATTGAAAGTATGTTCATTATTTTACTTGAATAATGTATATTTACACAGTTTATTAGTCATTTTTGAATATTTGCTTTGATTTTTACCATCCCACACTTGCGCGAGGTTCGTCAGTTCATATGAGAATCTCTGATAATGAGTGTGTCCGGCCCGGACATCTAATGTAATGGTCTCTCACCATGACACAGTTCCTTTAAGGTTAGGCCAGAGCATTGAAAACATGTCCATCTTGTAAAAGGGGTTAGTCAGATTTTACTGTTTTCCAATTTACTACTCAAACATTTAAATTTTAATATTATAATCCTATTTTCAAAATTTGTGTAAAATTATAGAAAGGAACACAGGGTGCGATGCAAGTGCTTTCCAATAGCCCAGGGCTAGTAGTTTCGCTTGTCAGGGTAGTGATTCCTGTTCACAGGTTGCCTGAATGGGCAAGTAACATTTTTCTTCTTTTTGTACGACTCAGGTAATTTACTTTGCAATTTAAAAGCTTCCTAATTCGGACCAGCTCCCAAGAGCTTTAGGCTACTAAACCCGGCAAGCACACTGCTTTTTTTCATTTGTCGTGCCCTGGAACATAAAATGTGCATGTATACAGTACAAATAAAATGTATAAATAATAGTGATGCAATAAACCATTGAAAATAATACTGGCCCCCTTACCAAACCAAACATATGGGATTCATATGGGTCTGACATGGGATGTACATGGGTCTGGTATGGGAACTATATGGGTTTGAGTTTTTGTTACATGGGATAAATATGGGTTTACCTACCATTCAGAAACCATATATGGGAAAAGTAAGGGTTTAAAATGATATCATATGGAAAATACATGGGCAGCACATCCCATATGAAACCCATATATGGAAAGCATATGGGAAACAGATCCCATATGAAACCCATATGTATGGGAACTGTATGGGCAGACAGGATAATAGCCATACGGTTCCCATGATATGGCACAGATATGGGTACAAAGTGGAATTTGTATGGGCGAAACATGGCACGCATATAGGTAGAGGCCCATACTATTCCCATCATCTGGTAAATACATGGGAAGTATATGGGGGATGCATGGGCTAAAATGGTTCTTTATTCGCGTAGATCCCATATGAAACCCATATACATGGGAATTATATGGGCAGAGACTAACAACCCATACGGTTCCTATGATATGGCACATATATGGGTACAAGGTAGAATTTGTATGGGCGAAACATGGCACACATAGATAGAGGCCCATACTATTTCCATCATCTGGTAAATACATGGGAAGTATATGGGGGATACATGGGCTAAAATGGTTCTTTATTCGCGTAGATCCCATATGAAACCCATATACATGGGAATTATATGGGCAGAGACTGTAACAACCCATACGGCCCCCATGATATGGCAAAGATATGGGCAGTAGATGGGATTTGGATGGGCAGAATGAAGACACAGAGACCACACAGACATGAACCCATACCTTTCCCAGCATCTGGGATACACGTGGGAAACATATGGGGGATGCATGGACAAATGTTTCATTGCTCGTATGACTGATCCCATATTAAACCCATATGCATGTATGGGAGTTATATGGGCGGAGAAGATAATAGCTGACACGATCCCCATGATATGGCAAGGATATGGGCAGTGGATGGAATTTGTATGGGCAAAAATAAGGCAAATTAACAGGAATATGTGAATCACATTCATTGTTTAGATTAATAAGACTGCATGGACTATGCTTTAAGAGCTCACTAAGGCACATGGGAAATATATTTAATGCTGTCCGATCCAGCGTAAGCGCAAAATTTGTTCAACCCATACTTAGATCACGGACTGATATGCTAATAACTGCGTAGAAAATTGAAAATCGCTTTGTTTGGTATATTATATGTTTGAAACATTTTAAGATTTTGAAACAAGTCAAAACAGCGAAGAAAAATCCTCTAGACCACGGCGCATGATATACCGACTTGTACGTTTATACTTTTGTCTGATACCAAGCGGATGTCGAGGCGCCGGTATAACCATGCAGACTTAATTTTCCAACGGAACTCGCGGTGCCTTCATCCGCCTGCATGGGAGGCCAGCTACAGGGATCCAAAGCCACGAGGGAACACCGTCGTGCATTGCGGCTAATTGAAATGTCTTCACAACTCGGTAAAATGAGGATGACGAGGGTCACAAGAAGTTGACGTAACTCGCGATTGTCAATTCTCAGGTTCAAATTTGGCGAGAGTTGGCGGTCAAGCGAGAGCGTAATTGAGCAACTCTCATGTTCTTGAGCAACTCTCGGGGGGGGGGGGGGGGGGGGAGAGGGGGTACACAGGGACAAATATACCAATGTATCATTAAAATATCAATAAAATATTTTTTTAAACTCTCATGTTCCCATGCGCTCACATACTCGTTTGATCGGCGCTTAAACAGTACATTAAATAAATACATGCACAAAATACATCATGCAAGTATTGCGTGACCGTTCAAAAGTACTGGAAAGCCACTGGGAAAATGTGCGTCCTAATGCTTCTTCACATTTGGTGGGTTACGTTTGTTATTATTAAAATTAGATAAATAAACTGTAGAGTACAATCAAATCAGTTTCATTAGCCTCGCCATCCGAATCACAGGTAGCCCAAGCACTGTTTATGGCTATTTTATAAGTTTGTATGGGAATTTTTTAATCTAGCTTTTCGATAAACATACTGTAATAAAATGAATAAAACTTACCTGACGTCTATCTGTCTCTTGGCTGCGTCTGTATGCAGTTTCAGCGAATTTGGGTGCCTGTCAAACTAAAAAGAGCTTGGGCTTCCTGTGCTCGAACAATTGATCGATATTTGAAGTCCCGGATAGTGACTTGATTCCTGATTGGCTAAAACTTGTATTTCAAAATTATTGTCGGTTTCACAGTTCGTGTGGATGTGAACAGATAAGAGCTAGCGAGAAGACCAACAAATCAGCCTTCATACCTTCAAATCAGCATTTATAACTAGATTCTATTGCTAGAAAGACTAGAGTAACTGCTGCTACTGAGAGACATAAACTAATTTGTGGATAAATCGGTGAAGAACCGCCGGGAAGGCCGAAGCCGAAGGTAAGCATTCATACTGCAACGTGTCTAGTTCATGTCGTGTACAATCTCACAAAGCTTTCATTGTAATTCAGTTCATCAGTTCGCTAATTCTTCTCATTCTGTCGAAGAAATAGCCGGTTTGTAATCTTAATTACGAACGATTCTTTAGATCAGAAAATGGGACTGTCAGAATGCTCCTCGAGTGACTGCATGGCACTGACTGCATCAGTGCATGCGTGTTAAAATATCGAAGCTGCTTTATAAATATTAAGATAGCTCCAGTCGTATTTCTTATTATATTTCTTCCCAGGCCTTTAGTTGCTCACCAAAAGCTTTTGTATTGTATAAATAAACAGAGCTTCTAGATAGAGCTGTCAGTCCTGTGGTCAACTAAAAGTGCCTTGAGTTCATGATCAAGTCAAATATTACATCACTCATCAGGCCAAAGTCTGGTCACCGATGCAGCTCGTTCAAGTTTTCAATGGTAAGGAAAGTACATGCACATTGTATATGGTCTCCTAGTTCACTGCAGAATACCCTGGCACCCCTTCTAAACTGTGCAAAATTTCTCCATTATAGCTAGCTCTGGTGTATTTATAGACTCATTCTATTCATGAATGATTTTAATTTGTGGTGGTTAGGGTTTTTTATTTTTTGGGGGAAGTTTTTAGAAGGTTTGTATGAGGTTTGAGAACATGCATTATTAATGAACCTGCAGTGGCAGGGTATTCTGCATTAACCGGTAGCCCAAATAAAGGTTTAGAAGTCAGGCATCAATTTAGTTATAATAAAAATAATAGAGGTGTACATGTATGTGGTTCTGGTTACACTTGCATGACTTTATATTTTTAAATACATTGTAGCTACTGGTTTATTATAAGTACAGTAATACCATGACAAGAGGGAAATTAGTGATAAAATTTCCCTGCAAGCCAAGGGAGAGTTTGTTGAAGTCCCAAGGCCGCTTCAGCCGAGGGACTTTTACAAACTCTACTGAGGCTTGAGGGGAAATTTGATCACTAATTTTCCGAATTGTCATGGTATAACTTTGTAATACTCTGATCGCTGAGGAACAGAACAAATCTGTGAGAAGTTTAGTTTTCTCTGCCTAAACTAAAGATGTCATAGTTGAGTTGCTTTCGAAAATGTTTTACTGCTCGATTGAATGACCTGTGTTGTTTTTGAGAAGAATAGCAGTAAAACACAATGTAATTATGTGCTTGACTAAATATTTAAAGGTCATGCATATATGGTTTTAAGTATACCACATGGAAGAAGCGGGTTTGAGAAATAAGAGAAGAATGTGCAGATTGCAATACGTGATCCCACATGGATTAATTACATGTACGTTGAAGGTTATGATGAAGTCGGGTCAGTTTGGGTTCAATTTTTTCAACCGGGAGCACAGGGCTTAAGTCGTGCCAGAGGGGAGCAAGAGTTGATGCTTTTCACCCTCTCATGTCCAGCCTGCATTGTCTTCTAGTTTTCCCTCTTTACGATGCAAGCGAAAATTAGAAATACATTGTATGCATTGTTCTTGCAGGGAAATTTAGAAATTTCCCTGTTGAAGACAATGCATATTTCTAAATTTTCCTTGCATTTGTAATGAGCCAGGGAATTTAGAGATTAAATGTGTGTGAACAAACGAAGGAATTCGAGGCGATCATGGTATTATCATAATTATGATCTGTAAGCTTAAGGGTCCCTGCATGATTTCCTTTCAAAACTATTTACAAAAGTCATGTGATGGGGGCTTTACATATTTGATGTGAGCCCAACCCCTGCTAGATTTTTTGCTTGAGAAGCTTCAGTCTTTTGGCCGAATGAATCTCCTAACACCCTAATCTCACGCTTAGACTCTGCACGGGCAGAGAAACTCGGACTCAGATCCCTCACATGTTAGCGGCCTAATCCCCTGACTACATCATTGTAGTTTCTAATATGAGAAGGGAGGAAACTAAAGTCACATGATGGCTTGATGATCGCCACACGAAACATGGAATGGAAGTAAAATTACAGAAAATCGAAAACATGAAAATCAGAAACAGAATTCGTTTTCGGTTCGGTTATTTTTCAAATATTTGTAAAAGCGATATCTATGTGTTTGTTTCTTTGACTCAGATTTTCATTACATGTAATTTATAAAACATACACATAAATTCTGTCAGTTATGATCGCTGAAAAGAAAACTGAAAGAAACTATCGAAGCTGAAAATCAAATTCCAGTTCTAGAAGCATTATATTCAAATTAGTATATTAGCAAGAATTCTTCAGGCAACTTTGAGAATGATTTCAAATGGCAATGGCTCACATGAGTTTGCAAGGATTTCTTGTCAAGAGATTGTAAACAAGACAATTAAAAGAACATTCAAAAGTAAACTTTGCTTACTTTGTAGGATTTTTGTCCTTGGGCCATTCCACAGTATTTGGGACATGGAACTCTGAATTCTTAATTACTGAAAACTTACAAGATCATTGCATTTTCCATTATTTGATAACTAAAGTATAAAAAAATATGATTTTGAAATGACGGCACACTCTTAAAGACTTATAGTCATAAATTATCATTAATTAGCTGAAAACCACAAAAAACCTGAGCTACCTGCTTTTTGTCAAAAACAAATAAAAAATATCAGGACACAGTTCTTCACATGCACTAATAGAGAAACAAAAAATAATTTTAGTTGCTGTTAAGGAGGTGTTGCTACATGTATAGTTTGTCCAAGAGGGAACTTTCCCCTCCATGACAAAATTTGGTTTTGATATTTCCAAAACAGTCCAAACAAAATTCACAATATATTATAAACTTCTGAGTTCAAGTTCAATACAACTACATGACATACATGTATATTAAATGAAAAAAATTATGAACTTCAAGTTTTCTTTGTTCTATTTCAATAATAACAAGTGTCATGGAGGGGAAAATTATGTCACGGAGGGGAATTAAAGCTTTAAAAGCTGTTTAAATTACTTAGAAATTGCATCAAATGTGTAATTTTCATACATTGTACCCAAATCAGATAACTGTAACCTCTGCGCATGCTCATTGCAGCAATGCAATGTAGGCAAAAGTTCATTTGAGCATGCTCATAGCAGCAATGCATTGTGGGCAACCTCCATGTAAGTGTAACTACATGTAGTATCATAGATTGACATCTACAGCATTATTGTTCCCAGGATTTTACATAATGTTATATTGTAAGTTAAATTAATGTTCTAGTGGGATTAATTAAGACAAAATTTTTGGTTCCGTTTTCATTCACTGATTCAAAATGTCCTCATCGCCAGTGGATACTTGAAGACTTGAAAATAATATTAAACTTTCCCAAATCATTCTTAGATTCCACTAGCAGAGGCACAGATGATCAGTCTATACACAGTAGTACAATAATTGGAATATACAGTAAATACAATTTTGCTTTTTAAATTTGTCACTTCTCACTACTGATGTCACTAATCAATTGTTCAAGGTTGTCAGTCATCTCAACGAAATTACCATTTGTTGAAAAATCTTGTACTCCTATTTTAGTGTTTTGAAATGAATCATTTCATTAAAACATTGGCTATATATCACCCCTCTCTGAAAAGGAAAGAATTGTTGGTAGCAAAAAAAATCAAATTTGTCGAAACGGGACCTGGTTATTTCTTACTCAATTATACACTTGAATTTAGTTTTCTCCCTTGCTACTTTCTAACTACGTGTAGTTACCATGCGAGATCTGAGTCTGAGTTCTTCTGCCCGCACTGACTTAAGCCCAAAATTAGGGGTGCTAGGTTACACTGCCAGTGGTCAGATTCATTTGGCTGTAAGACTGAAACTTCTCTGTTAAAAAGGCAGCATACATGTATAAACGGTTGTACTAATTAGGTAGGGTTTTCATTATATTAGGAGCCAGTAAACTGGTAAACATTACTGCTGCATGGTTGTTACTGGACCATGCAGTAATATTATTGTTTGCTGCACCATTCTTCATTTCCCTCATATTGCCATATTTCAGTAGCATTAAACCCTTCTGAAGGTGGATAATTAAACATACAGTAACTTTAAGATTTTCATTTTCTTTCAGGTCGAGAAAGTTTACTGGAAGCACGAACCATTTTAGTTTATAAGAAGTCATAACCAAATAAATTAAAGTACACAAAGGTGATCTTCAATTTAATAGTCAAATTGACAAATTGAATTAGTGAGCTAAGATCTGATCAAAGCCTTGCATGTATATTTTTTATATTAATTAAGCTATGAGGCACTATTTGTCGTTATTGTTCATCACAAAATTGTTGAGGGCTTATATACTAGTTTTAAGAACATCAAATTTCCAAAGGAAACTATCAGCCGATAGTTCCAAGACAAACCCAGTCTGTTTGTCGTTATTGTTCATCACAAAATCGTCTTCCGTTCAGCGAGCACTGATACAAATGTAGTTCGCATCCACGGATGATAAGTATGACGTCACATGATCACTTTTAGCTTATAGTGAGTGCATGCCAAAATTTTCTGGTGAACTATAACGCCTTATAGTTTGCATCCATGGACGACAACTATCACTTCTAGTGATCGGTTTTAGACAATGAGTGTGCACCAAAATGTTGTGGTGAACTACACAGATTGTAGCACCCTGAGGGCGGAAGATAATTTTGTAATGAACAATAATGACAAATAGTGTGTCTGTCTCCGAACTATTGCCTGATAGTTTACCTTGGAAATTTGATGTTCTTAAAACTAGCATAATTTTATAAGCCCTTGATCATGAACTGCGTCCTCAGACTTATAGTTGGTTTCAGAACATGAAATTTCCATGGGAAACTATTTTTAAAACAATTATTCACCAAAGTGAGCCACTTGTTTTAGTAATAAGTATATATAGTCCAGTCATTCTATGAAAAAATAGGGGTCAACCCACAACAAATTGCAACAAAAGGTTTCTCAGTGGTTTTCATTCCTACTGGATATACTGATCAACAGGAAAAAAGTCTACCAAAATCTGACATCCGGAAATGGGTTAAAACTGAGTCGTTTTCAAGATGGCCGCCACCGGGCTTTGAAATAACTAAAACAGCTATAACTTCTTCAATAATTGTGATAGAAACATAATTGTTGGTTCTGGTCCATGGTTTTAATGGATCAGCAATCCACTGGTGTCAATACAATTCAGATCTGGGCCCGGTTCCTGAAAGGACGGATAAGTTATCCTCAGGATAGGACTTATCCTTAGGATAACTTCCCTATCCCAAGGATAGTTATCCCACAGACAAAAATCCGTTCCCGAAAGACGACATTATCCTCCGGATACCTATCCCAGGGATAAGCTGAGAAAAACTGGTTTGTCGACTTTTTAAAGAATTTCATTGGTGGACCAGATTCAACAAGTAGGAAATCTGGACGTCCGAGAGATAGTGATCAAGAGCAGGCATTTTCCAGAATGTGTTCATATCTTGAGATGAATGATGAGGAACAGATGACTGCTTCGTACCTTCGTGGCAAAATGGAAGAGTTACTTATGGATAAAAAATCTCTTCCATACACCAACTACTATCTGAAAAAGAAAATGAAGAAAAGATAAGAGGACTCCATTTATATTGCTGAAGGAGAGGGTCTAAATGACATTCAGTGAGAAAACATCACACATACTCTGGTCATTCTACAAAGAAGCACAGCGAGAAGGAGAATAAGAGGCACAAAAGAAGGCCATAATTGAGACGGCAGCAAGGTTGCTTAAGAGTGATATCAAGACAGGTGTACCATCTGTTACTGATCACTACCCAAAATCAGAAGAACTTGAACTTGACTCTGCACTGGCATTTCTTCCAGACACACTTCGAAATATGTTGAATTGTCTGTTCATTGGCAAACACACGCAACGTAAAGTGGCTAGTATTGGACAAGCCATTGTACAAGCAGTCAGACCTCGGGCTGTCATTGCACCACTCCAGATTGGTCTCGCTCTGCAGGTCCATCACATATATCGGTCAAAATTCCTTGTGGAAACCCTGTGTAATATGGGGTACGGCTCGTCATATGGTGAAGCACTGCGGTTTGAAAAGAATGTGGCAAGCTGTGTCACACCCGATTTACTAATTGAAGAAACAGGCGTATTTGACCTATCAGTGTTGTTTGCCGGTGACAATGTAGATCACAACATCATCACCCTTGATGGCAAAGGTACTTTTCATGGAATGGGCATGATAGCTGCATTGACTCCTGGTAGAAAATTAAGTCATCTTGTGACAAGGCAGAAGATTTCAGAATTGAACATTGTACAGATGTCCAAAATTGATATCAAAGAATATGGTTTTGCCACCAATGTTCTTCGCAACATCAAGTTCCGAGATCTCCCAGATCTCCGAGTCTGTGACATAAGAGTTGACATCTTCTGGGAGCTATTCTTCCTTCCATTTCAAGCAGACGGTACCAGGCTGGCAGGGGATGATGCACATCCTTCATCGAGGACAGACACATCCTGGCGCATCCTCCATTCTGTATTTGCCAATGATTGATATGTATCCAGGTGACAAGTCTTGCATTCTGTCCATTACTGTATACCAGATGGAAAACCACTATATTTCAGATCAGACAACCAGTCAAGAAGCAATCTGAAAGTATATGACATCAATCGGATGAAGCATCTTCTTGGGAATACGTTGTGCACTCAACTATTATTCCTGCACGCCTTCACAGGATGTGATTCAACATCTCGTGTGTATGGCATTGGGAAAAAATCAAGTCTTTCAGAAACTCGTGGCAGATGATCAAGTCCTCCAGTTGTGTGCAGATACATTCACTTCGAGAGGCGTGAGCCCCGCTGAAATACAGAAACTTGGCAGCCAAGCGATGGTCGTTATATTTGGTGGGGAGAGCACAAGTTCTCTGGCAGCCATGTGTTGCAAGATATTCACACAGAAGGTCGCTGCTGCTAAGTCTTTCGTTACACCTGAACGTCTTCCCCCAACGGAATCTGCCACCAAGTTTCATTGTCTCCGAGTGCACTACCAGGTCATGGTTTGGATGGGGATGGAGGGTGACCTCGATCCACTAGACTGGGGCTGGGGACTTGAAGACAATCGATTTGTACCTATCATGACTGCCATGAAAGCTGCACCAGACGCTCTTCTGATGATGATACGCTGCAACTGCACCACAGCTTGTGCCACACCCCGTTGCAGCTGCAGAAAGAATCGGCTTCCGTGTACGTCTGCATGTGGATCATGCCAAGTGACGTTTTTTGACAATCCACTAAATCAAGCCTCTGGGGAACTAGAGGACAGTGATGAGGACTGAAATTATAAGTTAAACTGTCATTATGTAATGTTCACCAATAACTGTTTCGTGGCACCAGGTGTTCAGTCATTTTGGTTCAGATGGAAAATGTATTGATTTTTCGCTCTTGAATTTTTGCCGCCATCTTGGATTTTGTGTTAAATACTGAGCAGATCTGAATTTTATTGACACCAGTGGATTGCTGATCCATTAAAACCATGGACCAGAACCAACAATTATGTTTCTATCACAATTATTGAAGAAGTTATAGCTGTTTTAGTTATTTCAAAGCCCGGTGGCGGCCATCTTGAAAACGACTCAGTTTTAACCCATTTCCGGATGTCAGATTTTGGTAGACTTTTTTCCTGTTGATCAGTATATCCAGTAGGAATGAAAACCACTGAGAAACCTTTTGTTGCAATTTGTTGTGGGTCAGGTGGTATATCGACCTGACTAATACCACACATTAGTGAATAGTCAGCACCAAATAGTTATATTATTTTCAGTCAATTGGACAAAAACTTCTGTAAGATGATCACTGCTTCGCTCGGAGCTGAATATGAAATCTTATTCACTGTTTGATTAGCCAATCAGAGCGTGCAAAGAGCAGTACTATTTACTGGTGTGGTACGTGTATACACTAATAGCCGATAGTTCCTCGACAGATGCACTATAAAGGTTCCTTGATGGACACACTATATTTGTATAATAGTGCCTGCCCATCATTTGATCAATATCCAATCAGAATTTGAGAGAATTTCCTGGTGACGCGCGTGAACTATAATGGATGCAGATACATGTATATGAAGTTAGTGAGGGAATTAGCCCTGAGTCAACTACATTAATTATCACACTTATCATAGAAAGCATGCAAGATCATCAAGTCTGTTAATTTAAGCATAATAAAGCTACATGTATATGGTTCTTTCCAACATACAGTAGATTCGATTTATATACAATTATAGACATGTTAGATCTTCTTCAAATCAATATTAATAAGTCATAATAACTTATTATCTAGTACAAGCGGCTTGATTCATACATTAAACACATTTTAAAGTAACTGCCTGCATGCTTATAATCACGGAAAATGGCACATGCAGTGTATTAAATACCAACGAAAATAATGCTTCAGGTACAAGATTGTAACAGTGTTTAGAACAACAGTACTTTGTATATTTGCTGTTGAAAATATAAAACGTACTGTACATGTATGTCACAAACTTTAAATATATAAGTAGTTTGATGCACTCATAAATTTATAATAATTTTCTTCTGTGTAATACATGTTAGACATCTACATGTACATGTGTTTATACCATGGCATCAATGAAAATAAAGACATTGGTAATTGAATTATGGTTGAGAGTTCTAATATTTATATGAATTAAGACATGGCAACTCATGTACTTGTACAGCAAAGGATTAGGTACATTGCACAGCTGCTAGAGTATACTGGGGGTGGGAATCAAAACAATTTATGGATATCATGGGTACATTTTTGTATGTTACTGCATCATGACATGGGTATTGTATGGATAATGTATGGTAATGACATGGTATTGTATGGAGAATGTATGGTAATGATGTGGGTATGGGAACTGTATGGTAATGACATGGGTATTGTATGGTAATGACATGGGAATTGTATGGTAATGACATGGGAAGTGTATGGCAATGACATGGGAAGTGTATGGCAATGACATGGGAAGTGTATGGCAATGACATGGGAAGTGTATGGCAATGACATGGGTACTGTATGGCAATGACATGGGTACTGTATGGCAATGACATGGGTACTGTATGGCAATGACATGGATACTGTATGGCAATGACATGGGAAGTGTATGGCAATGACATGGGAAGTGTATGGCAATGACATGGGAAGTGTATGGCAATGACATGGGAAGTGTATGGCAATGACATGGGAAGTGTATGGCAATGACATGGGAAGTTAGCCTCCTCCGCAGGCATCTCTTAGTGTATAGGACCGCGAGAGAAAAAAAAAAAAGGAAAAAAAAATTGGGTTACCTGTGCCTGCGGAGGAGAGAAGAAGAGGACTGGGGCGAGGGGCGTTCTTCCCTTCCCCCTCCCCCTCCCCATTGTTTCATCATCAGTCCCCTCTCTTCTCTCGTTTTACCACAGGAAACCCGGTCTCGATTTTTTCGATTATATAGGAGATGCCTGCGGAGGAGGCTAATGGGAAGTGTATGGCAATGACATGGGAAGTGTATGGTAATGACATGGGAAGTGTATGGTAATGACATGGATACTGTATGGTAATGACATGGATACTGTATGGTAATGACATGGGTACTGTATGGTAATGACATGGGTACTGTATGGATAATGAATGGTAATCAGATGTGGGTATGAGAAGTGTATGGTAATGACATGGGCATTGTATGGAGGATATATGGTAATAACATGGGTGGTGTATGGTAAAGGCATGGTATCATGGCAAAGGTATGGGTAAGATATGGTAATGATATGGGTAACTTTGCAAGGAATGGGAATAGAATGGAAATTGTATGGGTATACTATGTAAATGGTACAGGTTTCATATGGCATTTATATGGGAAACCTATGGATTCTGTATGGGAAACGTATGGCAAGTGTGGTTTTTATTTGGAAAAAGTCTGGGACAATGGCTTCTCCCATATATTCACCATATCACTCCCACGCTTATCCCATATGCTACCCATAGTATTCCCATTCACAACCCATGTATTACCCATCCCTAAATATTATAAATAATTAATCTTACCCATATACTCCCCATATATGAAAACCATATGGCCATATATGGGAACTATCTGGATTTTAGACAAATCCATACTTTTCCCATATACTTTTATATGGGCAATGTATGGACCAGATATGGACCATATATGGGTTTGAAAATATTGCCATTTAGACAGCATGTAACCCATATATGGGAATCATATGGCCCATACAAATCCCATGCACAGCCCATCTCATACCCATATATGGAACTTGAATGGGCCCATACAAAACCCATACAAGGGCCATATATGGCCCATATCAGGCATGTTGGTAAGGGGGTAGTTATGAATGGCAATATGGACATACATGTAGGTTAATAGCCCACATTCAATATATGCTTCACTTCTCACACACAAAGGTTCTGGGGCATAATTAAATTCATTATTGTTACTTCATTAATCACTGCACATTATTCCCCAGAGCCTTGTACATGTATTGAATCATTTGTATGTGACCAGTGAAGCCTATATCAAAAGTGGCCAATGGCACTGAAAGGTTGACTGTTCATTGTTGTTCTCCTTAAAGTATATATAAGTTATGAAGTACTTTCATCTTCATCTTCTTCAAATCCAGTGAAGGTTTCTTTCCCAGCATTGAATTTTGTCCTGATTGTGTCATATGCACATGCTAGTAGAGGAATTCTATTGTTGCCCAGATAACCGTAGACTAACTGGATGTACTCTCTGTATGAGACAACTCGTAGAAATCTGTAAATAAAGAAGTTTATATGTTAGTACCAATTGTTTGATACAGTTGAAGCCCTTTGTGAAACTGCCCTTGTAGGTGACCAGCTCCCCTCAGAGACCACTCTTGTGCTCTGTAGTAACCAGCCACTCTCATAAGTGACCACCGCGCGTACCACCACCTTTGGAATTTTTCTTTGTTTTTAAACTCTTGTAAGTAACCACTCCAGAGACATGATCCCAGACTGTGCAATGAGTCAACTAAATATAAATATGCACTAGCATTTTGCAACAATAGTCTTATTATATCTGACATTCATGCTGTTACAGTAGAGTAGTACAGTATTGTATACTGTGATATCAGTCGCACTACTATATATGTATCCCCATGGGTGTGGTGTGTGCAAGCTCTCATAAGCGAGCAACTACTCCTGATTCCAGTTCTGACTAGTTATGAGCACCTTTTCCTGATTCCCAGTGTGGTTGCTTACGAGAGCTACTATTTTTAATTAACATGCACGATAGATCAAAATACTCTGATAAACCTTCCACTTTCCTGGTCAGACTAAACACGGAACTGTGTTCATTGATTTCAATTCATACCTTGGTCATTATTGAGCATTATTAATGCCTGGTATAAATCTTTCCTTACATATTAGTATGCAGTGTTGGATCTAGGATGTGCTATTGTGGGATGTTTCCCGCTAAAACATATATAGTTGGTGCATGTTTCTCAATTGAGAGGGCCAATATGGTGCACACTGAATTTCCACGAACTGTAAAATATCATCAAAAAAGTAAATTCCGAAAAGGGTAAATATAAGAGGAATTACGATATTAGGATACGATAGGCAACTAGTTCCTGTAAAAACGATATTAGGAAACTGTTTATCGTATCTTCATTTATAGCGATTCTTACAAGTAAATAAAGGCTTATATGATTGTTGCGATTGCAAGGATCACTGGATTCTTTTGGCATCCTGCAATGTTTTTTGGGGAGACCACGGCCACGGGAAGCCCATGAAGGGCTATGATAACTTATTTTAATTTTGGACAGTTTAACTCACCAGCTTTTCCTTGCTTCGAGGCCTTCCACTGAACCGATTCTGGAGGTCTCCGTCTGTACTCTTATAACCCATTCTTCATCGGCGAGTGGCTCATCCGCGCCGTCCGCTCTCTTCGCCGGAAGATTCTTCTGCTTCAAGCTCATAGTTGATAAAATTTAGCTCGGAATTGTCCGATGAACAACTGTCTTCAGATTCGGAGCCTGACGAAGACATTTTGTCAAAAAGTCCAGCAGAAAATTACAGAACTTACGACGCAAATAAGAAAGAACGAACCAAAAGTATATGAGAGAAGCCTTTATCACGTGACATGGCTCCCTACTATGACGTAACTAGTCCCAGACCCCACCAAGTCGCTAAGATGACGGTAAAAGTTCACGGCTCTCATCTTTGAAAAGCCGTAAAAAAAAGAGAAATGCTTTAAAACCATTATTTTTTTCGGGAAGTTGCATAGAATACTTCTAAGTTTGATCTGAAATCGTAACTTTTTTGGGGTTATAGACACTTTAAACACTTGAGGGGCAACAAACATGAACAGTCAATCAAAATATGTGACATCATAGATCACGTGACCCGGTAGAAGATCTTCAAGGCATTTGGCCCTTAATTTGTCTACCAAACTTGCAAAGAATAACACTTGCGACTCGTCTGTCAAAATATGTGACGTCATTCACGTGATCTGGAAGAAAAACTTGAAAACCTCCAACTGAAGGCATTTGCCCCCATGGCCATCAAACTTGGACATGACTCGTCAATCAAAATATAGCATTTCATAGATCACGTGATCTAGTAGAAAAACACGAATATGAAGGAGAAATACAGAAAGAGTAAGTTTTAGAAATTTATCTATAACATGACTGTATAATTATTTGTTAAAATGATCTCAGAAGCATTTAGACGCAGAAGACATTGTATATTTTGTCACGCAGCACTTTTAGCGTACGCATGTAAAGATTGTCCATAAACTGGAGAAGATATCAATTTTTGGAAACGGCCATACGATGCCGTCCACATACATTTCTTTGTAAAAATTATGTGTTTCAAAAATTCATATATTCTCCAGCTTATGGACAGTTTTTACGAAACTTTACATTTTTACTGTTATTGATGTTACCAATTTGATCTTTTAAACTTCTTTTGTCGTTAAATCAAATACTACATAATATTATGCCGGCGTGATATAGGTCTATTGGCTTCTTAATGGAATGATATCATGCATGGTATAGGGTGACGGCCTTTTTCGTTTGCTACCTGATGTAACAGTAAAGTTACATCAAGTGCTAACCTTCTATGACTGACAAACGCTTGGAATTTTTAACAAACTTGAATTCCTTTGTATTGTAAAAGCAAGTTATGAAAATATACCCAAATAGCTACTTTTTGCCACTTGTTACTGTTTTTACCTCTATTAAAGACCATTACAAAGTGACCGGCTAGTTGGAATTTCAAAGCTCCATTTTCCCATCTATTAATCTTTCATTACCGATCGTCACATTTTGTGTTTTTTTGTTGCTGTTTACTGTAAAATGTTAACCATAAAATGTACACATTTTTATTCTTTTCACGTGTCAACTATTTGGATATTTTGGCGTTTGGCAAAATGTTTAATTAATACTTCAGTTCAGCTCACAATGGCATGAAAGCTGGAAAATATTTCCCACGGTGTTTAATATGTTTCTGGTATTTTTACGTACTTATTAATTAAATAGTTAAATCTGGTGTTTGTCACTCGATTGCGCTAGTGAACGCAAGTCGAACATCTAGAGTTTATTTTTCCCATCAACCCTAAAAGGGTTTATTTCTGTTACTGTTTGTAGTATATATTTTATGCTATTTAATATCCATTGTTATTACCAATAAAGTATTGAAGTTTGTTTCTCCAAACTATTGGTCTGGTTTATAGCGATGCTTCGTGTGACGTCACACATGCCTGTTAGTTGCCTTCCGTGACTTTCCGTATTTATAAGCGAATGACCGCCTATTCATCACTCAGAAAATCATTGTTTGAAACAGAATGCCAGCCATATGTACACGTTATTCGTTGCAAGAACTCATAAAAGAAGGATTCAGGCCATAAGGTTATTTAAGAATTATGTAATTAAGAAGAAACGGAAGCTTGAGTAAATTCGATCGGATCCGAGAATAGTAACACAACATTTGCGAGTTTACCGCATGTGCTTTTAACACCCAAGAAGCGATCAAGAATCTGTATTTTTTTGTGAAATATAAAGATTTGGAAACGAGATTTGAATTTTTTGACGGTGCCGTTATGCAATGTGACTGAAATCGCTTTTCGAAACTCCA
Source organism: Actinernus sp. WN-2022 (assembly GCA_030867875.1). Lineage (NCBI taxonomy): Eukaryota > Metazoa > Cnidaria > Anthozoa > Actiniaria > Actinernidae > Actinernus > Actinernus sp. WN-2022. The sequence continues at coordinate 38,325,770 of JAOWCC010000019.1, forward strand.
AGTCCGTAATCAACACACAGCTTTCTGCCAACACATTATGTATGCAAATTACATGCAAACGTCAATGTTTATCAACAAGATCAGAAGCATCGCTATTAGTATAAATTCCCAAGGGTGTCCGCTTAGTAGTAGTTTGACTGCGGATGCCAATCAGAGCGCCACGTTAAAAATGCACGTAGGAGGAGCCAGTTTAGTGATCAGCTAAACAGAGGTCATATTTCAAGCACCTTTATACTCAGGTCATTTTTACTCGGTCGCAGTGCGCAAGCGCAGCGGCCGAGTCTAGGTTTCGGTAGTGTGTCTTATTTTTGTTAGTTTTGTTGGGCGCTAGGTATGTGCATTTGCGTAACACTTTCGTTGTTGTGTTATTCATGTGGTTCAAACATATTCTCAGCGCACATGGGTAATACGCCGCTGCATCGCTCTTCGGTGCTCTATTTTCGTTTTTATTTATTCCTAATTGTATTCAGTCTTGTAAAGAAACCTTAATTGACCCATAAAACGTAAGATGTTTGATATAATTTGCTGTAATTCTTGGTTTTTAAAAGTGCAGCGTTATTTCACGTTTTTTTCTACCAGGTCACGTGATTTATAACGTCACGTATTTTGATTGACGGGTCATGTTTGTTGCACCTCAGTTGTTATTGTTTGCAAGTTTGATGATTACAGGGCCAAATGCCATGGAGATATTCACGTTTTTTTTCAGGTCACGTGATTTATGACGTCACATATTTTGATTGACTGTTCATGTTTGTTGCCCCAACTGATATTGTTTATTGGTTTTAGGTAGATACATGAACTCCTATTTTTGAGCCATCAACTTTGTTTCTTGGTCGGACCAAAATTCCTAGTATTTTCGGTCCGGGCGGACCGAAAATCCTGACATTTATGGGGTAGGACCGAAAATCCTGGAATTCAACGCACCCAAGCCGCCGGCTATTTACAAATGTACTCAGAAATGCAAGAATGCAGAGTACTCTCCAAACTCACCGCAGTTGCTTGTGTTTCCCTAACTGGAAGATCGGAGAATTATCGGCGAATGATCTTCTTACCTTTAGGAAGTTTTAGGAAGGAAGACAGACCGTGACAATATTCTCGGCGGTTGTTCATTGCTGGCGCTGTAACAGGAGATTCGGTCCGGAGGGAGCGGTCATTAATTACTGGGGGGGAGGGCCGTTAAATTTAGGGGGAGGGCTAAGATTTTTTGGGCTTCGATTTGGGGAGGGTCACACATTTTTGGGCGCCTGTTTTAACAATGAAACTTTTACAATATTTTTAGGCTACTTCAATCGACCATTCAGCTCCACCTTGGAAATGTCCCTTAACCAGCAATCAGCGCGTGCTGGATGCTGCTAATGGCAACGTTCGAGACCTCAAACATTCAGCTTGATAGCGAGGTTTTTAGGAGTAAAACAAAAGAAATGCTTTCCTCTTTTGTTAAAAAAAAAGACGTCATTTTTTGATGTTTTGGGGAGGGCCAAGATTTTTTGGGCTGATGTTTTGGGGAGGGCCAACATTTTTGGGTCCTCGTTTTAGATATTTTACCGGCCCTCCCCCCCAGTAATTAATGACCGCTCCCTTAGCGGTGCCGAGCGGATGACTCTGGCTGTTCAAAGGACTGTCGATTCTCCAACGGTATGATATTTGTGGTTCAGTTTTCTAGTTGCGTGTATATCAGTGGATAAACTCAATGAATACCTTGCCATTCCTCCGTTGTATCCGTGCTCACTAATTCCGATATTTAGTAGCTTGTAAGTGTTCAAACCGAAGTCAAGTCAACGCAAATACTTTGTAGCGATCGGTCAGTACACACTACTGATTATAATATTCTCCTCAGCGAACAAATAAAGTTATTGCTGCTACTGATTTTCTATTGCTGTATGTTGTTGCTTGACTTATTCCTCATTTAGATTATTAGTTAGATGTGTATTTGATCAATAATCGAACTGTTTGTGCTCTATAATCTGATATGAAATGCATGTAAGTGTTCGTGCATCAGTTTTAAAATCCTAGAACGCGCTGAATAATTAAATAACGTCCTGCATCAAGTTCTCTTCCAAGTTCTACCTTTGTGGATGTTTGATTAATGAATAAGTCTCAGCTTTCAACGCTGAATCGATCTTAGGGCTTTCTTAAACTAGGCATTATTTCCGTTTATATAAAGTTTCCTAGAGGTCCATAGAATTTTGACGACGGTTGTTGAGTTACTTGTTGAGTTAGGCGCTCGTCACTGTCAGTGAACACGAAATCAAAACAAAAACACGGGTTTCGGGCAAAGTATCACGGGGCGTGCTAAAGGGTCTTTAATACTATCAAGTGCTTTCAAAACTTGAATTAGAGTACGTTGGGGGTGTCCACAGCACTACTAATTACTACTTAAAGGATATGGGGATTTGTAGTTTGGGTCAGAACAAAGAGTTATGGAAAACGTGACCCAGGGGACTTTGACTTGTAAGATTCCCCCATCCCTGAGAAAAATCGTCAGGTTTGTTCCACTCTTTTTGCAATCCCCCTGGTTGTGTCCGAATTACAAAGTTTTGTATGGGGACTGAGTAACCGCGCCAGGAATTCTTGCATACCATTCAAAATGGCGTCGAAAACTTCGAGGTGGTCTATTGACTACGCAGGCACAAAATTGATTACTTTCCCAAAAAATACAGGTTTTCTCGATAATATTCAATAGCTAAGTTGGAACTGAGAACCGTAGCTTGGGTATGCTAAAGCAATTAGACTTCTCGCGCGATCGTGGTGTCTATCGACTAAAACCTCGAGCTCGCAGTATAAATAATCTCTCGCCAGTAATTGTATTGTTTTTCTTAGAAATAATAACTTAATAACATAGTTACGTGCTTTTCATCTTCCTAACCGGGACCGAACGCATCCCCTATACGGTGGGACAGGGATAGTATATTACGTATATTACGTATATTATATTAGTATATTTCGCTTTCGTATCAGACGAAACACAATATGCCGTCTACGGGTAACGTTGTTGATTTACCCTTGTATCACAATCGATGTAGTTTCATATTAAGAACGCACTTTGCGTTGTCTTTTTCTTGATTAGTTATGACTTTAGTATTCCGCACTGGATTGTGTTGTTGGAATGTAGTGAATGTCGTGAATAACGATCTGCTGTCGCTGCTTCACTACCTGGCAATGGCTATTATACAGTCCATTGTGTAGTCTGTGTCTTGGTTGATATTGTTATTAACACGTATGCGTCGGTTTTAGCGTAAAATAGAAATTAAAATGTTTTCCGTCCACTGCAGACCTTCCCGACATACCGCTGAGACACTAGAAACAAAATATGGCCAGCAACGCCGAAGGTAAGTTGCCATAGTGACGTGCTGAGTGTGAGTACGAATATATTAACCATCTGAACGCTTTAGTTGTGATTACGGGCGCGTTCAATTGACCGTATTCCGGAATTAGAATACACAGAATGATCACTACAAATCGCTTATATCGGGATTTTTTAGCCAGTAGAATACTAAATGTATCCTGAATATCATATGTCAGCAAGCGTTTGTAGCTTACAGTGCTTATGCACTAGTCAATTGAAACTCTGGCCCCACGACCCCCGGGACATAGCCGGGAATGTAACATTTATACAGTGTTACATTTTGACCTTTTCTCCGCCCATTGGGGACAGTTGGCTGTTACAATACCCGCCCATATGGCCCCGGCATGTGCTTCAATTGGGAGGAGGCATTGATAAATTGAATATACATAAGCTTCAATCTGTTGTTCCATTATTTGAAAAAAATACATTTTCTGAAGCACATCACTAGCGGATCCAGGGGAGGGGTTTCGGAGGTTGCAACACCCACTATGATTCCTGTAAATCACTGTAAATTCAATTTTAAAATCTCTAGATTTAAAAAAAAAATCCTCTTGCAAAACCCCCTTTCACAAAATTCTGGATCCGACCATGTACATTTTCTATTACTATACATGCTTTCCGCACTTTTACAGTCTCCACCATTGTCTTTTTATCAGAAACCGTTGTCTGTCAACAACAAAAATAACAATGCGACAAAGGAATATAAAGGAAATGTCATGCAACTGCGTTCAAATATATTTAAGTAATGATTCGTGTAAAAAGTACGACAAAAATCCTTTGTTATGTGGCATTGAGCCTCCCTCACGAAAACACTGGGTGATAATTATGATTATTCTGAAATAAAAGTAGTATGAAGTCTTTTTAGTTTCATTCCATTTTTATGAACAAATTATCTTCCAACCAATAGGAACAGCCAAAAACAATAGCTACGAAACAGGTACGATTGATAAGGTTCCAAACATACGATTTACTTTACAAACGACATTTGGAACCGCAGTGCAAATCGTAGTTTTAATAGTTTGAAAATTTGGAGGAAATTAAACGTCTTCCTAACCTTTAAGGCGATTTTCATGTTTCAACCAATCAGATCAAGAATTTTCACAATACAAAATTAACACCTTGCCCATCTGAATGCCGTTCGGTGTCGTACTTCTTACACGAATCATTACTTAAGTAATGGTCCAGATAAGAACTGTAGTGTCTACGGCAAGGAATGTTAAAAGGTGTTAATTTTCTATTATTCTTTCTCGTAATTTCATTGGTTAATACTTATAAATTCAATAGAAACCCATCGAAATATTGCATTTTCAATCGATATTTTTTGTGGTTTGAATTTATTTTTGATCAAACTAATAACTACTTATTAACCGAGAGTGAGGTCTTTACGAGAAAATAACAAACTGAGGCCTTGATGTATTGACCGAGCGACAGCGAGGTCAATACGTTCAAGGCCGAAGTTTGATATTTCTCGTAAAGACCGAACGGTCGAGGTTAATAAGTTGTTTATTATATGGCTTTTTTTTGGCGAAAAACAAAGCAAAAAAATATATAACCGGAAGTTGACATTTTACTTCCGTTCAGCGCCCGCTTTGCACTTATGCCAGCAGTAGTTTTCCGAAATGAATTTTCGATCGAACGTAAAAACAGCAACCAAAGACTCGCCGATAAAAACGGTTTTATTGCCACAATCATGCAAAACATTGGAAGAAACATTGGTTCTAAAGACAGAGCTGTTCCTTCCTGACAATGTTTCTTTGACAGACGACGAAAATTCTTCAAAGTTTCTAAAAATGTGTCTCTAAAAACTGAACTAGAAATGACACGTGGCACGGTCAAACTTCGGCGTTTACTAGTAATCTTCGTCATCATCACTCTCAATCACAAATCGTCGCCTCTTCTGTGGAACTTGAACTATTTTCACCGGCCCATTAAAAATCTGGAACTGACATCCTGAAACACTGCTTATGTTTGCACCGGCGAAAACTGCCTGGCTGTTTGCATCTGGTGCAGCGGGGAAAGCACTTGCATTATTTACAGCGACGGAATGCTGAACTGATTTCAGCTGCCCTCTGACTCTGTCAGGTGGAGTTATCTGCGGCATTTCAGCTTGGCTAGAAGCTGTAAGAGACTGGTTTGAAGCTGGAAGAGACTGGTTTGAAGCTGCATTGGATACACTGTAAATTCAAAAGAGCTATTTCAGCCCAAAAAGCCAAATCAGCCCCAAAGGCACTAGGGCTGATTTGGCTCTTATAGGGGTCGTTTTGAAAAATGAGACCAAATCAGCCCCAATAAAAACCAAATTGACCCCATAGATTTCTAATTTGGCCCCTTTATGTCATTTTAGTGCTACAATAAGAGCCAATTTAGCTTTTAAGCAAGGGTCGTATTGACCCCATTATTTCTAATTTGGTCCTTAGGCCATTTTAGTCCTACAATAAGGGTCAATTTAGCTTTTTAGCATGGGTCGTATTGACCCCATTATTTCTAATTTGGTCCTTAGGCCATTTTAGTCCTACAATAAGGGTCAATTTAGCTTTTTAGCATGAGTCATATTGACCCTATTATTTAAAATTATTTTTCTTACTCTTTGAAACCACATAGGCATGAAGTCTGGTGTCATGGGCTGATTCCTATACCGTAGACCGCAGCGAGTGGATATAACATAAAGCCGCAGAGTCCGGAAATTTTCTCAGATGCGAAAAACTATTTAAATTTGTTCTACTTTGTGAGGAAGTTAGCATGTACATGTACATTGCTTATGCATTAATAAATGAAAAATAATTCAAAAGTACGAAATAATATGATGAAAATAGTCCAGAAGAGTCCGCAGTTGTTCCGCGAGTACAACCGTGTCTCCTGGTGCACAAGTAGAGACTGGTAACTACGGTACTGCAAATTTGTCAGCGGCAACCCTCATGAGTATATCAGGTTTCGAGTACTTCAACGGTCACGATCAACGAAGCAGTTTCTGGTTTTGAGCGGTCTTGTCCTACAACTTCAATGGATTTACAGAAGGTTAGCTAGTTTAAGAGTTTTGGAACCAAGCTAAGAACTTATCAAGACGTCGTTTGGACCGTGAATGGCTATTTATCGGCTGGTATCCTAGGAGGAAAACGAAACACTAAGGACAGTTCGAAGATGATAGATGGTAAGCCTTCCATCATTATCAGTTTTAAAGTAATTCCTAATTTACCTACAAGTAGATATGTTGATCAGTAGGTCCCTTAATAATACTAACAAAAAGTAAATGAGTATTTCATGGACGAACTAACTGTGCAAAAACAGGATGAGCCGGGGTGGCGCAGTGGTTAAGCGCTTCTCCTCTCAGTCTCACCTCTGGATCTGTGGGAAATGGCAAGATGTTGAGGTTTTTTTAGCAATCTAGCTTTGTAGAGCCCAGGTTCGATCACCAAAGCGGCGCTATACTGTATGTGAGTTGAGTTTGTTGGTATCTTATATATTACCCTTGCTTCGAGGGTTTTTCTTCGGGTTCTCAGGTTTTCCTCCCTCCAAAAAACCAACACGCTAAATTCAAATTCAATCTGTAATTTAGCCAGGTCCTGGCTAAGATCAGCCCCGTGGTGCCATTGCAAATTCAAGGCTATTATTATCTGTCAACATGCATCTCTGTAGGTTTTCGCATGGTTTTTTTTTTGGATGAACAGGTAAATGTTGAAGACCCAATTTTGTAGGCAGGACTCCTTTGAGGACTTAAGTTGGCAAGCATTGATTACAAAATATTATTATTGGCTTCATGTTCAGTCCTGATATGTAATAGCTACATGTACAGTACATACATGTAGTGTTTATGTTGGCTTAATATTACCTGCTTGTTTACATTTGTCAAATTAACACTTAGGCATTTAAAAATGTACTTCGGCATTTAAAAATGTACCTGAGTTATCCAGAAGAGTATGTGCTGTGTAAACCAATCACAAAGCTCTATTGTCTAATGGGATTTTATCCAGAAGATAATGTTCTGTCCAAGCCAATCGGATTTAGTCATTGTAGCAGGATGCATTGACCTCAGAAAATATAGTCTCATCCGGCCAATGAAAGGGCGTTTACAAGATAAGGCAATTAAGATTAGAACATAATATACTCGTTTATCCAATAATATCGGTATGTTCTTATCTGTGGTTATCAATGTCGTTGACAGCAACATTAACCAGATGCAAGTTTTGTATATGATGAAAATCATACAGAAAACACAGTTGCGAAACATTTACACATTACTAAGGGTAAATCTCTGAAAAATCATTGCTTTCATGTAACAGAACATTTATATTTCACAGACAGCTGGAGTAACAATTATGTCCTCGAAACTGGACACGAAACGGGAGTATCATCTAACGTAAGCACCGGAAAGGCTGCTTGACCTTTCGGAATTCAGTCATTTACCTCTGCATTGCCTACAATATTATACATTAGATCGGGAATGGACTGCTTACTCTCAAAATGTGGGCTTTTCCACCGTTAATCAAGCCACTTATTCCTGTTTCGAAACGAATCCCGAGCGCGTTGGTTGCGAAAAGAATTAAATGGATCGGAGTCGGAAAGCGTTACGATTGCAGACGAAGAATGGCTGTTGTCAGCATCGAGCCGGTTTGCAATGAGCTGCACCAACACTCAACAGTAGATCATTTACACAAACAAACGTAAAACTGATTCACTCGCTGGACACTGATTAAGCAGCTAAATAACTGCGTATAATGTGTTGTTTTCGGGATATAATATGTTAAAATTGGTGTGGTACGTAAGGATAATTAACTTAGAACTGATTTCTTACCTCGGGATTACCTCCACTGCTTTACCGGGATGTCTCTCGACAGTCAACAGAGTGTTCACGATGCATGTGCCAATTGTAGTGTCATCTTTTGTTTTGACGATCGTTTTCGACGGTCCCTTTCATTCCTGTCCCTTCTTTCTGGTTTCCATGCAAGGGACATAATTGGGTGCTTAGTTTGGCGCTCCTTGTAGCCTCCGTATTTCCACGAGTTCGATTACCAAATGCGTTAAATGTTGAACGATACTTACGTCGACCCAGTACACCCAGAAGAATATCAGATATTTAAAAGTGACCGTAAACGTGGTTCACAGCCTGCAGCCAGCCGAAGGCCCACAGCACGTACCGGCATAAACCTGAACTCGTTTTCGCTTTACGCGGGAACGATCTGCGCCGGCGGCGCCAAAGTAAAATCACGACCATGAAACATGAACCGTTTCCATTTGTTGATACGAAGGACTATATATTCCTTAATATCCAATCAAACTTAAGACTGGTGCATGACAGTTATCTCGAAGATCAGTAAAAACCTCTTGTACTCGATTGGTTATTGAAGAATACAGTTTTCTGCTACAACAAATATATGGCCAGTTTGGAACGCGAGTCACCTCCCAATTTATCTTCGCGGCATTTCGTCAGTCAAAGTATTTCAGACTACGGTATAAACCAGTGAGTGTGCTCTTAATCCCGGGTCTTAATACATTGGAGTTAGTTCAATAATTCGTATCTTTAAGGCGAAAGAGAATAGGGAAAAGAACGTTATTTACCGGCTTACGGTCGGTCCGTATCAAGTGCGGCCTCGGTCTTTAAAGTGATGCCGGAGTACATTTCAAGACCTCGAGAATAGTTGTTTTCAATACGAACCTCACGCGCGCTTTACAACCATTTATAAAAGTCACGTGATGGGGGTCGTACCTGTTTGGCGTGCTGTCTGCTCGATGTTTTGCTTCCTGTTTTACCATTTAAAAGTGGTCATATGATAATAAAAAAACCTATTGGCTGAATTAGGTCAGGCCGAATGGAAGAATATTCAGTAGCTCTCAGTCAATATGTACTGCATCACTGCTTAGCTCAATTGGTAGAGCACGGTCTAGAGTGCGGGTGGTCAGGGATTCGCGTCCTTTGGCAGGGACGGTATAAGCCGTTGGCCTCCTTCCTCTTATAATGTATACAACGGGGGACGTGAAAGAACCTGTTATTTCGAGAAAGAGTAGTGGATTGTCTCCCGACACAACAGCCAGGTATTCTGAGGTACTAACAATCACTCATGATTGTAAACTGGACGGCAGCACATTGTGCCACAATAGCAGTCCGTATCATAAAACTATCCTTGTGAAGCGCATTTGAATATATTCATATAGAATTTGCACTATATTAATGAATACTTTTTTTACTATGCTCGGCCGGTACCGTCGTGACCTCGAGCGAAATACTTTCCCGTCCGGCCCTCGCACTTCAAGTCAATCAAATTGACTGATAAAAGTATTAAAATCTGTTTCGTTTTACACCAGCAAAAATGTGTTTAAGCTGGAATTTCAGGTAGCAGAAACTCGGGCGTTCCCCTCGTTTATGAAAATGCTTGACCTGAGCCTACTTTTCTGTGCGTACCCGAGGCATGTTATTTTTCTTCTCCAGCAGTGTTATCAGCTCTCTCTTTTTTGATAGTCCTCATCTTTGTCTTCCTCGCTAATTGGTGTCGGCTCTCAGTATTTCCTGATGAGGAGATCGAACGCCAGTCCCGCCTCTCGTAATTCAGCGCTGCTGATTCCTTGCCACGTTTCCTTCATTTGTTCTTTTCCATGAAGGATTCCCACCATTTTTTATTCAATTTTTATTCCAAACACACATAACAGTATACGTAATTTTCGCGACACGTTAATTTCGCGATTTTGTAGATTTACTATAAACTAGATCACTTTAATTTCGCAATTTCGTCTACGAGATGACAATTTATTATCACTACAGTTACCTTTCACTTTCGGAGACAAAAGAAAAAAACAACCAGACACCTTTATTTGATAAAAAAACGATTTTGTACTACGGTATATTATAGGTGTGATCGTTTTTAGGAACGTTTGTTCATTTTTGGTAAAAGTTATGGTAAAAGTGTCCGTAAAAGTTATGGTAACTGTAACACAACTGCTGAACTGAACTATACACATACCATAAGCGATATGAGCGTTCATATTATATTGTTGAAGTGAATTACAACGAGCCAGTTAATGGTAAATTTAGCGACTGCACGAAGACAATACTCCAAGAACACTTGCCGTAGAAGAGAGCTCTGATGAAGAAGTAGATGACTGATGTTAATAAATAGAGTAAACTGCATCTTGCCGATTAAACTGTTTTATTTCTCATAGGTGATATATATGTATAGTCACTTAATTTTCGCGCGTATAGAAATGTTATGACATCTTTTATTCGCGACATCTAATTTTCGCGAAAAACGCGTAATTAAAGTGTAGCGAAAAGTTAAGTGTAATAAGGTATTTCAGACAAAGAATAATTCCCGCGCTTCGCTACAAGTCTTGTCAAATGTTCCCAAAACAAATGTAAACCAGTACTTAAGACAAAAGATTGTGCACGGTCATAGCTTGCGCGGCGTGAACATATTTTTGGGACAAATGAAGCCAATTAACACAATATCAAAATGTCGCTTGTTCTTAGTTCGTACGGCTATTTAAATCTTTACCAGTTGTTTCGGCACTTGGTCACATTCTACAACTAGCTAGCTGTGCGATTTGTAATGTGGTTATAGTTAGTAAGTCGATCAGGGTCTCATTCGCTAGTCAGCCCTATAACATCACGCCAAGTCGACCTCATTTGCCGACACTGAGGGTAGTCACTGCCTTGCGTCCTCAGTGGTCAAGTTTTACGTCCCCATTTCTGGAGATGGGACCGCCATTTTACGTGGTCATCCGAGCCACGAGGGATTCACGGTCCCCAATGTAGAGAGCCAGATTTTTAGACCTTGAGAAGCATTACTGCCTTGACCGGGGTGTGAACCCGGGTCTTCGACGTGAAAGGCGGCAACGCTAACCAGTACACCACCACGGCTCTATAAAACCGTTCTGGAACCGAACTTCGAACAGTTCTGTGTTTAAAGTATTAACGGCACTGAGAGCTCCTACCAGATTTTCTTTAAAGCAATGTATCAGACCTCTCTCCTGGCCTAAGTACTATACATAACTGATTGGTTTGAAATTACACTGAAACTGTTTTTGTTTTTATTTAAGTGTTTCGAATCAATTCCGGGCTCACTGGTACACAAAAGTTACATTTAATTGGAAGTACATTAACCTACTATAACTGCAGATTTATATTGGACGGCTGTGTCGGGAATATAACCCAAGAAAATATGTCAATAAATGTTTAGTGTAAAGCGAAGCCAGTGTGCTTATACTTAGCTTTACTTAGTTATTTTCCTGAGTAAAATGTTGCTTGTTTACAGCGTCAGCAAGAAATACATGCCAATCTGTATTTCAATACGGCAATCTCTTCATTTACAAATACTGTTTCAGACAAGTTATGAAACTCCACGCGTTAATGTCGTGAGACCATCAATATACTGACCATGCACAGTCGGCGACTAAATTGAAAGTCGCAGGCCGGACCGTGATAATGAAGTGTTTCGAATTGATTCCGGGATGACTGGCGCACACATTTCTGAAAAGCTACATTCAAATTGAAGTATGTTGGTTAGGCTACTAGAACTAACGGTTCTAATGTGCTGAAACCGGAATTTAAGCCAATATTCAAATGCAGGCGACGTTAGTTGTTATGTACCCGCCAAAAATAACCGGCGCCTTCCGACGGCGGCGAAGCACGCAACGACCCCAACGCAGCTATTATACGATTAGTGACTAACACTGTACTAATCTCTAATTGTACAGCTTTACTCCGATCTTTTGCCAAAATGGCTGCAAGCAGGCTATCTTCTGAACCGAGTCCCGAAACGTCATATGTAGTCTTATTTCAACACGGAAAATCACTGACAGCTCCATTCACCGCCGGCAAACTGCATGTGCTCTTTTATTTAAGCCGGCCATTTTCAGACCCGGGTTTTCAGATAAACTCTCTGTATTAAAATGAAAACAACTTAAATTAGGCTCTGCTGGCAGGGTAGTATAGCTCATACTTGAGATTTATAAATTCGAATTTTGTAAGTGTGGATGAAGTAACGCTTCGCCCGCAAATGTAAACCAATACTTGGTTGACCTCGATCGTCCTGGCAAGGAATCTACGTTCCGTGGCCTTCAGTATGTACTGCTTTGCAAAATACAAATTCGCAAATTACACTGAACTTCATTTCGTTTTGCAAAATACAGTCAATTTAAGACTGTCCATTAAATGTTGCTGTAATTTACTGATGTCTATGACTGATGAGAATCAGTAAAGTTGGACATGCACGCATCTCTTTCATCATTCCAGTCGATCACTAGGCCGAATTGAACCGGACGCGACGACAGCCGAACCCGCGGTCGGGTCTATTGTGAAATTATAAACTGTTTTTTTATAAAGTGTTTCGAATCGATTCCGGGCTCACTGGTACACATATTTCTCAAAAGTTACATTTAAATGGAAGTATATACACTAACCTACTATCTACGGATTTATATTGGGCTGTGTCGGGAATATAACCCAACAAAATATGTCCCGAGTAAATCAGTTTTAAGTGTAGGCGATCGATCCACACGTATAGCGACTGAACTGAAGTCACAGATCGATCAAGTCGTGATAAACGAACAATGAAGTTTCGAATTGATTCCGGGATGACTGGCGCACACATTTCTCAAAAGTTACCTTCAAATTGAAGTATGTTGGTTATGCTACAAGAACTAACGCTTCTTGATATGTGCTGAAACCGGAATGTAAGCCAATATCGTAGTTGTTATCTACCCGCCAAAAATAACCGGCGCTTCAACAAGGCTTAGGTATCTTCTAACGGCGGCGCAGCCAAGCAACGACCCCAACGCAGTTATTATACGATGTACTAACACTGTACTACGCTCTAATTTTACAGCTTTACTCCGATCTTTTGCCAAAATGGCTGCAAGCAGTCCATCTTCTGAACAGAGTCCCGAAACATCATATGTAGTCTTATTTCAACACGGAAATCACTGACAGCTTCATTCACCGCCGGCAAACTGCATTTTCAGACCCGGGTTTTCAGATCAACGACCTACAGTACTCTGTAAATAAAAACAAAAATTACATCGATCTACTTAAATTAGGATCTGCTCGCAGGGTAGTATAGTTCATACTTGAGATTTTTGTAAGTTTGGACGAAGTTAAGCGCTTGGCCCGCAAATTTATAAACCAATACTTGGTTGACCTCGATGCATGATTTTTGGACAAATAAATCAAAAAGTGGCTTTTATTCATGGTGACAATCAAGCCGAGAAACGGGCAGGGAATATACGTTCCGTGACCTTCAGTATGTACTGCTTTGCAAAATACAACTTATAATTCGCAAATTACACTGAACTTCATTTCGTTTTGCAAAATACAGTCAATTAAAGCCATTTACTTTAGACTATACTAATTTAATAGATGAATGTTTCAGATTATTAAACAGTACGTATAAGACCATATTAAAAGGAAGTTAAGTGTTTTTATTAGACAAATAATGGGATTATATTATTTCTCTCTTCAATTATCAGGTTTAAGACTGTCCATTACAATGTTGCTGTAATTTACTGATGTCTCTGACTGATGAGATAAAGTGAATCAGTAATTATTCCAGTCGATCACTCGGCTACTCGGCCAAGTAATGAACCGGACTCAGCAAACAGCAGTCGGGCCCGGCGCGAATTATAAACTGTTTTTTAAGTGTTTCGAATCGATTCCGGGCCCACCGGTACACATATCTCTCAAAAGTTACATTTAAATGGAAGTATGTACACTAACCTACTATAACTGCGGATTTATATTGGGCTGTGTCGGGAATATAACCCAAGAAAATCTGTCAGTAAATCAGTTTAGTGTATAAGGCCATCGATCCACACGTATATAGCGACTGAAAGTCAGATCGATCGAGTCGTGATAAACGAACAATGAAGTTTCGAATTGATTCCGGGATGACTGGCGCACACATTTCTCAAAAGTTACATTCAAATTGAAGTATGTTGGTTAGGCTACTAGAACTAACGCTTCTTGATCTTATGTGCTGAAACCGGAATGTAAGTCAATATTCAAATGCAGCCGGGCTACCTAGTTGTTATATATCTACCCGCCAAAAATAACCGGCGCTTCAACGAGGCTTAGGTAATCTTGACTCTAACGGCGGCGCAGCCACGCAACGACCCCAACGCAGCTATTATACAATGTACTAACACTGTACTACGCTCTAATTTTACAGCTTTACTCCGATCTTTTGCCAAAATGGCTGTAAGCAGTCCATCTTCTGAACAGAGTCCCGACACGTCATACGTAGTCTTATTTCAACACGGAAATCACTGACAGCCTCATTCACCGCCGGCAAACTGCATTTTTCAGACCCGGGTTTTCAGATTAACGAACTACAGTACTCTGTAAATGAAAACAAAAATTACATCGATCTACTTAAATTAGGATCTGCTCGCAGGGTAGTATAGTTCATACTTGAGATTTTTGTAAGTGTGGACGAAGTTAAGCGCTTCGCCCGCAAATGTATAAACCAATACTTGCATGGTTGACCTCGATCTACATGCATGCATGAACGTATTTTTGGACAAATAGATCAAAAAGTGGCTTTTATTCATGGTGAAAATCAAACCGAGAAACGGGCAGGGAATATACGTTCCGTGACCTTCAGTATGTACTGCTTTGCAAAATACAACTTATAATTCGCAAATTACACTGAACTTCATTTCGTTTTACAAAATACAGTCAATTTATAAAGCCATTTACTTTAGACTATACTAATTTTAATAGATGAATGTTTCAGATTATTAAACAGTACGTATAAGACCATATTAAAAGGAAGTAGTGTTTTTATTAGACAAATAATGGGATGTTTAAGACTGTGCCATTACAATGTTGCTGTAATTTACTATGTCTCTTGACTGATGAGATAAAGTGTTTCGAATCGATTCCGATCTCACTGGTACACATATTTCTCTATATACACTAACCTACTATAACTGCGGATTTATATTGGGCTGTGTCGGGAATATAACTCAAGAAAATCTGTCAGTAAATCAGTTTAGTGTATTAGGCGATCCACACGTATATTATATACATCCCGATTTTCATGCAGCGACTAAATTGAAAGTCACAGACCGGGTCGTGATAAACGAACAATGAAGTTTCGAATTAATTCCGAAAGCGTGGATTTTAAAATAAAATTGAATTGCATGCCTTTATACACATTACTGATAGTTTTTTGTATTACTATTCTCCACGTCCAATACATTACAGTAATAAAAAGAAGGAAAACATGTATTCATAACCTTTTAAAAGGGAGGGAGGGGGCGAAATCGCTAGAGGGGGGCGAGCAGGGGGTAGGGGGGGGGGGGGGGGGGGGGGGTGAATTCACTAGCGATTTCGCCTCCCGGGGGACGAATTCACGGGGGCCGAAAGCGCTGGTACACCGGGATCACTGGCGCACACATTTCTGAAAAGTTACATTCAAATTGAAGTTTGTTGGTTAGGCTACTAGAACTAACGTTTCTTATGGGCTGAAACCGGAATATTTAACAATTATTCACCGAAGTGGAGGTGAATAGTGGTGGATATTTACCGGGCCGCTTCGGTGAGGTAAATATCCACCACTATTCACCAACACTGAGGTGAATAATTGTTTTAGTATATACCACACTCCAGGTGAATAGCCAGCACCAAATAGTTATTCTATTTTCTGTCAAATGGACAAAAACTCGCGCGAGATGATCGCTGCTTTGCTCGGAGGTGAATATGAAATCATATTCACTGTTTGAGTAGCCCAAAGTGATATTCACTGGTGTGGTATATACTAAAAGCCAATATTCAAATGCAGGCTACGTAGTTGTTACGTACCCGCCAAAAATAACCGGCGCTTCAACAATCTTATCTTCTGACGGCGGCGCAGTCAACGACCCCAACGCAGCGGTACTATTTAAGCTCTACCCGATCTTTTGCTAAAATGGCTGCAAACAGTCTATCTCAGTTCTGGGTCCTGAAACGTCATATGTATAGAATCACTGACGGCTTAACATTCACCGACAAACTGCATATAATCCTAGCTATAATGGCAACAAATTTGCATCGATCTGCTTTGTTATTTAATTCCGCGAAGTATATGTATGAGCACTGATACCTCATACAGATTTATTTATAAAGAATTTCGTGTGGACGAAGTAGCGGAGAACTGGGATGGCTCTGAGCCCCCTTGCTGTGAGGAGTCTGAGGATTTTTCTCCGGTTTTCCTCCCTTCTCGAAAACCTAGCCTGCGTGGCATCCGAACTGAACCCTGGTTAACTTAACCGGGGTTCAGTTCTGATGCGACGCAGGCTACAGAAACCATGCAACCTAAATTCAAATCCGACTGAGGAATCATCTCACCAATTAGCAGATTCTTTCTAGGGTCGGCTAGAATACTAGACTGCGCATTAGACACCTGTTGAATACCTGCACTAATACAAATACAAAATATTATACTCCTATTTTATGTTTGGGCGCGGGTGCCCGCATGCATGCACTTACACAAAAACTAACATTTGATTTACTATTTATTTTCCTTTTTATATATATATATATATTTGTTATTTTCTTGCGCTCTGCAATTATTTCCATCTCTTGCACTTTTCTATTCAGTTTTTTCCTCGCCCTTTATTCACCCATGCCGTTACCTATGCCGTTACCAATAGAACACCTATGTCGACTTTTCAGCCTCTTTTTTTGTACCTCATTTCTTCAGTTTCTGTCATTTTCTACGGTTATTTCTACACTTTATTCACCCCGCACTATGTACAGTTCACCTTTAATTCACTTGGATTTTGCTTTGTGTGTTGCTACCACCCCTCCCCCATCACACAACCTTACATTATAGCTTCGCGCTTGGGTCCCCTATTATGATTTGATTCTCGCCTCCCCACCCTACATTAGATATGGGATTTTTATATTTTCACTACTTGTTTGCCCTAGTGGGGGGTGGGCTGTGGCTTTGCCCCCACGCTGCGTCAGTCGGAATGGCATTGTTCTTTTTATACTTTCACAATTTCGCTTTAGTTTGTGTCCGGTCCTTCTGCTTCGTCTGTTGGTCGTTGCCAATTTTTACTGAGCATTCCTTTCACCACTATCTCTCGCATATTTTCAATGTTCCCCTCATTCCCCCCTTGCTATTGCTCTATTGCCGCATTCCCCCATTTCAGCTATGATCTTTTCCAGCACCTGTCCCAGCTTGTTTCAATCCCTTTGCTTTCCATCGTCCCGTTCCCTGGCCCGTCCCCCATCACGATGCGCCTTAGACTCCTGTTTGATGTCTGGGTGCGAATACCCGCACTAACACAAACACTAGACACTAAATAAAGTTGTTTATTTTTTTATGAAAGTAGATCATTTTATTTTCAAGCTCTCAGGTCCCAGATATCAATAATAGCGAGATCTGTTGCATCTGATGCTTTTCGCTATGTCATCCGTGGAACATCTCCTTTGTGAGAACGGATTTATGTTTCTCCGGTTTTCCTCCCTCCTTTACTATTTCGGATATTTCTAATACTGATTGAGCTATTGACACTGAAAAAGTGGCAAATCGAAATGGTAAATTTTCGTCGTAGTGGCACTTTAAGTAATAGTCCAGCTAAGAACTAGGCAGTCCAACGGCAAGGAATGTAGAAAGGTGCTAATTTCCTATTCTTCTTTCTCGTAATTTCATTGGTTAATACTCATAAATTCAATAGAAACCCATCGAAAAAATACATTTTCATTCGATAATTTTTGAAGTTTTAATTTATATTTGATAAAATTAACTAGGATTTAATTTCGAAAAATATTGCACATGGGGAAAGATCTCCAATTTGTGATTGAAAGATCTTTTGTTTTCTCCCTTTCGGATTGGCTGGACGGTAGTTGCTTTGAGTTTTCACAGCAAAAATGGCCAAGAGCATAACAAATAGTTTATTTTCTCGGTGTAATTTCTATTGTGGACATCTCATACAGCACTTAAGGCATATTCAAGCAAAATCGTATGTGGGATATGCTCATTGCCGCAAGCCTATTGTTCTTTGCCTAGTTTTTACGCGGACCATTACTTAAATACCTATTCCGGCAATCGGTTTGATGTGTTAGTTTTTCTTCAAGACACGACGATCAGCAGCGGACATCGTATCTTGCAACAATATTCTAATTTTATAACTAATTCAGGAAACTGATTTCAGGAAATTTGTAAAAAAAATTATTGGTTTTCGTATTTGTATAAAATTTCTATAGTGTTTTACACTGTAGCCTACATGTTGTATTTATTAGTTTACCTGTAGTTAGCAGTTAATTGTTCATTTTATAATGTTATTGTTATCACGCATTTTTTTACTGAGGACCTTCATGAAAAATACCTTTGAGTGACTGGGGCGGGGACTGGGGCCCCCTCGTTAAATATATGTTGTTAGTATACTACCACACGGCTCGGTAAATATCCACCACTATATTCGCCTCCACTTCGGTGAATAATTGTTAATTATCATGCGATCACCTTCAAAACCGTGCGTGGCGATGTAGTAAGTCCATGATATTTTCTGACCAGTTTATTCTTGACCAGACTCGATGCTTAATAACAAATAAAAGAACAAAAGGAAGTGGCTTAAAAAAAGGAAACGCGGGGACGATAAACATGTTTATGTTTTTACTTGCACGAATCGGCTTGGATTTAATATTATTTAGGCGATTAGTAACCATATGAACCAAGTCTTTTTCGATGTCAGAAAAAAGTAAAAACAAGATTTTTTTTTTTTTTTTTTTTAATGGCGTATCCTCCTTTTTAAACAAAATCCGGACGATTCAGGAAAAAAAAGTTTTACTTGGCCTTTTTTGGACCATAAAAGCGTTTTCAAAGGTAAAAAAAACAAAACGAATTGAAGATACTGTGCTGTTTCTTAGAAGAAAGAAAGCTTTAGCCGTGAACTCAGAAAATGAGCAAGACTGTTGCATCAGATGACACTGCAACATCGCGAGTGGAAAGTTTAAGGGAATAAGCAAGGTGAGAAAACAAAGACAAGCAAAAACAATTATCCCCTTGAATTCAAGTTTCATATGGTAGCTTTCCAACTGTATATTGATCACATGTAAAAAGGTATGACAAGAAGTTTGCCATATACAATAAAAATTAATAACTATACAGAATCTCAACTCAGTCAATTATGTGCAATTTGAATTAAAGGTTGATATAAATTCAGTGGTATGACACCATTCAAGTGCCAGTTAATAGCTCATCGCACTGGACACGGGGTAAGAAAACGAGACCATTTAATAACAAATATAAAATTCACACAAGAATAACTGAATGCCCCCGCGGCAGCTCGACAATCACATGGCCTGAGCAAATCATGGTCTAATATATATCAAACAAAATATACCAGCTTAAGGAGCGCACAGTTTAATATTTAGGGTTAGGGGTTCTTGAAGAAGTTACGAAAACAATTGTAACGTGACATCATAAAAGCTCCTGATAACACTGGTAAGTAGTTACAGCGCTGTTACTCGTATATGCAGACCGTATAACACCACTGATCCCTAAGTATTTGTTGCTAAGAAAATATCAGAATTCGAGTATCAGTGTTACTTTGAGTGTTACTTGTTATAGGTAATAAAGTTAAAGAGAAAGAGTTGCAACATTACGAAAGTAAGGGCAAATGAGCACAACTGAATATAAATATCACTGAATTATGGAGCCGTAGTTATGTAACCTTTCTGTCCTAATTAAGTGTACGGCGTAGACTGACACACAATTATACAAATGCTTATTTAAAAAAAACCTGAAACAAAGTTCTGTTCTTTGATCTGTACGCGCATACCCGGTACATGTCCAATTTCAAGTAAAACGGTAAAATCACAGTCGGTTCTGTGACGTTGATCACCCTTAGACAGTACTCAAACAACTTCATCGTCGTCATAACAAAACTGAAACAAACATTTTTAAAGTTCTATTTTGTTTATAGCCTCAACTACTTTGACGGGGGCTTATTTAAAAATTACAGTGTTAAGGGGGGGGGGGGGGGGGGGGGATAGAGAGGGAGGGCTTGAATAGAGCTTTTACGATATGTCTTTTTTTTATGGTAAACCGTAAGTGTTATTTGCAATGTTATCTCACGTTCACTTTTTTGCGTGGAAAAAACGTTCTTGCCATGCATTGCACCGGCTAAAGGTTGAGAGTATGACCCTGACCGCAGTTAGAAGTTGCACTAATAATGAAATTATGGAGACGTGTTAGTATTAGCCGCCAGAAAAAAATTGCCGCTACAAATGGTCGCGTTCTAAGAAATTGTACTAGTAAATGATGTGATAATGTTGCGATGATGTCACTGAGCCGCGGGACGAGCCTTCTTTTCTTTGGTTATCTCCACTCCTTCCTCTTTCTTCGCTCTCAGTGGAAGGTAATCGCAGGGTAGACGAAATAGTCCCCAAGCTACAATTGTAGTTGATGCACTTTATGTTTCATTCTCTATATAGGGGGTTTAGGCACGTGATCGGAACGCTTGAAAACTGTCAACAAACAATGTTGTCTCTTATATTCATTATATTAAAAAATCACTAAAACAAACTGCTCAAAATGGGAGATAAAATTAATGAATGATGTATGTGAAACTCAAATTCCTCGCCAAAGAACGCGGTTGTGAAAGTTATTTTATGCCTAAAGTTTTTATCCCGAAATTTCTCCCACGTACCTATAATCACTGATTTTGCTCACTGGAACTACTAAACGGTAGTAGTATTTGATATTTTTAGCTATTTACCCCAAAAAATCTTAGTTTTGTTTGAATACTGACGTAAAAAATAAGTTTGCTCCGACCGGTGAGCGACTATTGTAATTTAACAATTATTCACCTCAGTGTTGGTGAATAGTGGTTGATATTTACCTCGCCGCTTGTTTTAGTATATACCACACTGCAGGTGAATAGCCAGCATCAAATAGTTATTTTATTTTCTGTCAAATGGCCAAATACTCGCGCGAGGTAAATATGAAATCATATTCACGTGTTAAAGTTAGGTTGGCTCCCTACTTTAGAGAGATCCCAATTCAACCTACTTAAAAGCGTTTTTCAAGCCATGCATAATCCTTCGTGGCCTGAATATTTACCTTTAAAAAGGCATGAACCAGCAAGGCGTTTACGTTCTAGTATCGCTCCTCTAATAACTATTCCCCTGATTAAGGGAACTTTCCAGGACTCTGCAGCGAGTTTGTTTAATGAAATGCCCGCAAATATAAGGTCCTCTAGAGATAGACATCATTTTCATCGGCAGGTCAAACTCTTTTTAATGAACAGGGCAAAAGAGAGAATTTCTCTGCGCCAATAGTTAATGGGCGATAGTTTAATGTATTAATTACATTAACTGTCAACCATTATATAGTTAACATAGTTTATATTATTGTTTTTTTATGTCCATATAGTTGATGTAAATAGTTTACTTACTTAATTTCTATCTTTACCATTAGTTTTCCTTTCACGGATGTATAGCTACTCTGTAGATAGGCTGTGAATAAACCATTATTATTATTATTATTATTAGTAGTAGTAGCCAAAACACATGCAGCGGCCACCAAAAAACCGTAACTCCAATAAAAGCTAATGAAAAGAGTAAAAAGGCGCGACTCTCCAAAACAAATCCGAGACCCTCTCCAAAAAAATCCGAGACTCGAGGACCCTCTCTAAAAAAATCCGTATCTCCGAGACCCTCTCTAAAACAAATCCGAGACTCCGAGACCCTCTCTAAAACAAATCCGAGACTCCAAGACGGGCAAAGTAAAGAAAAATCGAGACTCCGAGACCCGACCTATAGCATACAAGATTTCGAGACTTTATACCGATTTTTTGCGAGACTCTCCGTTTTTCTTGACACCATTCGCCACCCCTATTTACCCAGGTGAAAAGAACGTTGTTTCCTTGCTTTAATAAAAACGTGAATACATCTTTAAACGGCAAAGGGGGAAATTTGACATCAACTTTAAGAACTCTCATCCGTACCACTGGTCATCTCTAAAAAAATATAACAACTATTTAGAGAACAACGAATGTTGACCAGAATCTAATCTTGTTTTTATCTTATCCGTGATATAGAACTGATTAGGAAAAATTGTTAAAACACTTATTCCGTATTAACTTTCCTCTTTTATTTATTTTACAGGACGATGTCGAATGCTTGCGATATGAAATCGCAATCATGCAGTATTCTTGAACAATGCAGAAAATAGTAGTTTAAAATAATCGCATTGGCCTGTTGAGGCGCATAAGGCATCTTTTACCGTTGCATGCTCGTTTAACTTTTTATAATACACTTATTTTACCCATTTTAGATTATGCAGATATAGTTTGGGGGAGATAAAAATAACATTACACTTATGGACTCCCTTCAGTTTATTCAGAATAAGGCCGCCAAAGTAATATTAGGTTTACCAGTCTTCTCTTCTTCGAGAGAAGCTTTAGATCAGCTAGGAAAATGCTCAAGGTACGTCGTAAATTCCATCGCTGTACCACGGTACATAAATTACGTAATGGCTAAATTGACTACGATTTTAATTTTATAACAAATAGAGAAGTACATAATTATAATACCCGAAGAACAGATGACATACATCTGCACAAACCCAAGAGAAACTGGGGGAAGCAGCGGTTCACTTATCACGCCATAACGGATTGGAACAGTATACCTTTAGAGATTCGTAGTATTAGCTCTTTATCATGTTTTAAAAGTAAGCTTAAAGATTACTTATAATTATCGTTCTTAGCTAAATTAGATTTGCTTCATGACTTTTTACTACGTTTTTAATTTAGTGTTTCCATTGCATTTTTATCTTTTATCTTGTTATTTGTTTTTAAATTTTATACAGGGCCCCATTGAAAAACACCTTGGTGACATGGGCACCCTGTTAAAATATTATTATTATTATTATTAATCTCTATATTTCTTGAGGATGCACCATGTCTGTCATTTAAATGTACACCAGTCTTTAATTTCAAGAGCTCTGTTGGAAGTTGGCAATGTGTTCAGTGCCGTGTTATTGCCCATTCGTTTCCTAATTCCCTTCCATTTTGCGTGTTCAGCACTGATGATTACAGTGTGGCAATGCTTTGCATTCAGGCTATATTATTTTATTTTAGTCTTATTGTTTCCCAGCTTTAAAGCTTCGGTTTTGTTGTATAATTTGACAGCTTGACTTCAATATACTATATATCCATGTCAACTAATTTAATACTAGCGTCTTGTAAAATTAATTTCTATTTTTGCCGGAAAACTTTAGCTGCATGGGCAAACACTCCCAAATCAGGTCCGTCAGTCTTGTCAGTGATAAAATGGTTAATTCCAAGTTCAAGTTCAATTTATTCACACTGTTTTATACTAGTTACATAAATATATACAAATAAGTTAAAATAAGGGCGTCATATGTACAGAGTAGAATCAAAATTGAGATTAGAGATCAGTGTGCGGTGGCCAAAATTATAAAGCTTTCGAGTTGGCCACCGCTGCATTTAAATATATAAGTAAAGTCAATAATTGAGCTTGGTGATTTGTGTAAATTGAATATGGTAGCATAAAGAGCGTAAATTGAACTTGAAGAGGGCTGTAGTATCAAAGAAAAGGGGGAAAAGAAAGGAAAAAGAGAAAAGAAGAAAAAAGAATTAAAATCGAAATACAGTAAAACACCGTATTATAGAGAGGGTCGCCTTCTATCCCATTATAAAATCGTATTGAAAAACACTTGTTTGTTTTGTGGAGGGAAGAAAACCCGAGAACACCTACATTGTATGTAATAACGAGTCAAACTCCGCGGGAAAATTTACAGACAAATGTATGGAAAACTGAAAACACGATTGCACGCTTCCCAGCTAGGCCTGAGCGGATTGTGCTAGCATAATTTTTGGCATAATTGGAGCAAACGAGCATAATTTTTCAAAGAAGCACTGCTCGAGCATAATTACCAGATTGTAGCATAATTTGAAGCATTAAAAGCCAAAAGCAATGCTATTACTGCTTTTATAGTGCCTTTCCTAATTATTAGCTGGTATATTTTGCTTAGAATCTAAATGTTTCCAAAGCAAATACCTGAATTTCACTTAACGAGTGTGCGTTAAACGTGAAAAAAGCCAAAAAGCCGTCTTTTGTTCAGAACGTGGGAACAGTCACGCCTGATTGGTTTCTGTGTCCGTTGCTACTAAAAAGTCTAGGACATGTCTGGGGCGTCAACAATGCCGGCCGTCTTCGAAAAACGTTTTTTTGTGAGCATAATTGTGTAATCTTCGAGCATAATTGTTGAACTTTGGCATAATTTGGGCATAATTCGACAAAATTTGGAGCAGTGCTAGCGGCATAATATGCCACTTTTAGGAGCACAATCCGCTCGACCCTATTCCCAGCACAGCTACATCCCTCAATTTTGATCAGTTAATCTTTTACCTGGTATCTTAAGTTTGCAGACAGTGACTGTTCTCCCCCCCCCCCCCAAAAAAAAATTTCGATTTTTACGAAAATTATTTGGCATCGGATTCCCATACAAACATTTTATTTTGCGCCATGTTTGCACCCCTTTCAAAATGTTAACCGCGAACTGGTCTATTCATTGGAGTTTCTTCGATAATTTGTTTTCTTAAGTCGAAAAAGAATCGAGAGAAAAAAGGTTATTTACCGGCTTAGGGTAGGTCCATATCGAGAAAAACTGCACCTCAGTTATCTTGAAGATCAGTAAAACCTCTCTTGTGACGCATGACACTCTTTAGCTGACGACATGCCGCGAAGATAAACTGGGGGTGACTCGTGTTCCAAACTGGCCATATATTTGTTGTAGCAGAAAACTGTATTCTTCAATAACCAATAGTGTACAAGAGGTTTTTACTGATCTTCGAGATAACTGCCATGTACCAGTCTTGAGTTTGATTGGATATTAAGGAATATATAGTCCTTCGTATCAAGAAATGTAAACGGTTCATGTTTCATGGCTGTGACTGTTTTGGCGCCCCCGACGCAGATCGTTCCCGCGTAAAGCGAAAAGGAGTTCAGCAGTATGCCGGTGGGGATCTCGCGCTCGGTTTAGTTTGGCGCTCCTTATAGCCTCCGTATTTCCACGAGGTCGAGTACAACAGTCGTTAAATGTTCAACGATATTTACGACGACAATATACCCCCAGAAGAATATCAGCATTTTAAAGTGACTGTAAACGTGGTTCACAGCCCGCAGCCCGGATCCGATTAGTCAACCAACAGCACGTTATGTGCCTGAAATGTATGGAAACCGGAAAGAAGGGACAGGAATGAAAGAGACCATCGAAAACAAACGTAGAAACTAAAGATAACAGTACAATTTGCACATGCATCGTGAACACTCTGTTGCCTGTCGAGAGACATCCCGGTAAAGCAGTGGAGGTAATCCTGAGAGGTAAGAAATCAGTTAATTTCTCTCGGTCACGCTAATAAACTGAGCCATGAGTCCAACAACAATTTTGACATTATATTTATATCCCGAAAACAACAAACTATACGTAATTCTTTAGCTGCTTTAGTGTCCAGCGAGTGAATCAGATTTACATTTATTTGTGTAAAAATAATCTACTGTAGCTCATTACAAACTGGCTCGATGCTGATAACAGCCATTCTTCGTCTGCAATCTTAACGCTTTCTGACTCCGATACCGTCGGGTACGACATTTAATGATTTTCGCATCCAACGCGCTCGGTAATCGTTTCGAAACGAGATTTCACGGTGCAAAAGCCCGCATTTTGAGAGTAAGCAGGCCATTCCCGATGTAATGTATAAATATTGTAGGCGATGCAGAGGTAAATGGACTGACTTCAAAAAGGTCAAGTAGCCTTACCCGTGCTTACGTCAGATGACACTTCCGTTTGGTGTCCTGTTTCGGAGGACAGAATTTATAATTCAGCTGTCTATGAAATATAAATGTTCTGTTACATGAAAGCAATGATTTATAAGAGATTTACCCTAAGTAATGTGCAGATTGTTCGCAAATGTGTTCAAGTTATGTTTGATATATATATTTTCATCATATACAAAACTTGCATCTGGTAAATGTTGCTGTCAACGACATTGATAACCACAGATAAGAACCGACCGATATTATTGGATAAACGAGTATATTATGTTCTAATCTTAATTGCCTTATCTTGTAAACGCCCTTTCATTGGCTGGATGAGACTATATTTTCTGTTGGCAATGCATCGTGTTACAATGACGAAATCCGATTGGCTTGGACAGAACATTATCTTCTGGATAAAATCCCATTAGACAATAGAGCTTTGTGATTGGTTTACACAGCACATACTCTTCTGGATAACTCAGGTACATTTTTAAATGCCGAAGTACATTTTTAAATGCCTAAGTGTTTCAATAGGTTGTCTGTCAGTAATTATATATTTATTTTGAAAAAGGTTTATCATTTTCATGACAAAGAAACCAGAGAGTAATCCTTAAAAGTTTGTTTTTTGGACTAGATTGCAGAATCCCCCCCACTCAAGTACATTAGGTGTTGATGCCAACATGTCAATGCATTGACATCATACATGTTGCTTCGTTCTACTACTGTGAACGGAGAGACTCGCTCGCATCCAGACATATCTCTCTAACGTGTTGACGTATTAACATCATACATGTTGCTTCGTTCTACAAGACTCATTCAAATCCAGACATATATCTTTAGAGAGATAACCATATATGGACTAATGCATTGACATGTTGTCATCTCCACCTAACATACTTCAGCGGGGGATATTCTGTAATTGCTTTGATTTTAGTTTTAATTTCTTAATTAAAATAACATTAGATACTTTCATTGTTAGTGGGGCTTTTAATGGGCACACAGACAACTTGAAAATCAAAAACAATGACTTTAATTCCCAAAATAATGTAAATTAAGTGGCTAGAACACTGCGAACAGTAATGTTGTACATGTACTCTTCCTTTTTTTTCAGCAAACGTGTATGCCAGAAAAGCAAAGATACAATGTACTGTAGAACAGGAGTGGCAGGCATACATGTACAATATGGAAAGCAACAAGACTGCTGGTTGGCTGAATACACGTGGGAGAAGACCACAGATAAGACTTATAAAAGCATAGACTGGGCTATTTTAGGATAGTTACTCATGTTTAAAAAAAGACCTGTCCAGTTACGATATTTCTCAAAATTATGTTTACAACATTTTCTGGAATATTTTCCCCCTCTATATTTTGGTTTAAACTCATCATTTGCCTATAAATCCTAGGCCAGTGACAACTCGTTGTTTACCTGTGAACCCTAGCTCTATGTGGGTGAGACCTCATTGTTTACCTGGGAACTTATTTATTGACGGTTAGGGTTAGGTTTATGTTAGGGTTATGTTACGTTTAGTGTTCTTGCGTGTGAACTCTACTTAATTTGTGAGGCTGAAAGTTTCAAAATGGCTGATTAAACGAGTGGGACTCAAAATGATTCATGGCCGCTTTCCTATGCCATTTTGCAAAACTCACGGTCAATCGAAAGCTGGGATGAGTCTCCTGTATGTACATCAGTGGCCTCCCTTGCATACTTTAGTGACCCTCTACACATACATATGGTGGCCTATTGTGCTTCCCTATAAGGAGGTTGTACGATAGACACTTCTCTTTAGCCTTGCCCGAGTAATAACAAGTGACAGAAGTGAGATTCTTGAAAAGTAAAAATTGTGCCTTGTGCTCATGTTGTTTGACATTCAACAATACTGTAACCCAGTTTTCCCATTAGATAGAATGCACATAACAATTTATTTCACTATTGTCAAAAAAATTTGCCCTCTATGTTATTAACAAGTAATCGCATGGGTCCTCGTAAAATAAATTATTAAAGGGAAACTGAGCTGAAAACAATGTTTGTTCTCAAGTGTTTGTTTATACTGTAGATGCCCAAATACATTGCTGTGTTCATCTCCTGTCAAGTGTACACTAGATGCAGGTTCTCCCAACACGCATAGTTAGGGGAGAACAAAATTGAGTACCTTGGGGGAATTTATTTCAAATCCAGGCTTCTACTGTTAAGAGTGGTAAGTAAAAAGAAAACTTGTAGCTGATGTGGTCAAGTTGAGTACACTGGGAAAATCGCCAGTCGCCTAGAAGCTTTGGGAGAACTCTATACAATGTAGATGTCATTTATGCACCGATTTTTCTGACAATAACACTCATTTGAATTTTCTGTGCATTGGCATCTTGGATCACATGACATCACAGTGGTGTCCCTATTGTTACACAACAAAAGTGCTATTGCTTTCTGACAGTAGGGGCAACACTGTGATGTCATGAGATCCAAGATGGTGGCACACAGGAAATTCAAATGAGCCCTATCGATTGGAAAATTGGTGCATAAATTACATCTAGTGTACAATTTACTGGAGACAAATGCAGAAACAGACATGCATTTAATAATCATTTGAGAGCAAACATTGTTAACTTTTTATGATAACTAGCAAAATAATACTGGGATAAGGGATAACAAACCAGAATTCAAAACAGTAGGGATAAGGGATAACCAAAGTCCATTGGGATAAGAGATAATCAATAACAGCCATCTGCATCTCAGGGATAAGGGATAACTATCCTGAAAAACAGGGATAAACCGCACCACCTCCCCTAACCGGGCCTCTAAATTGAAGTATGTATATATATAAGCCTCTGTTATTTACTGTATTTATATGTTATATTGACGATCTCATACTTTAAGAAATACATTAGACTCTGTTCTATTGACAATTTATAATTTCATACTGTGCTGTTATTTATTTGAATATTATATTATTTGATAATTTCAAATGTAAAAGAAAGTCATTCATACAATTAAATATATTGAATAATTGCAAAGCTTACCAACTTTGTTATCTTAATTTGTAAATTTCAGTCTGGGTGAAATACAACTGACACTGATGTGAATCATTTCTGAATTCAGAAAAGTGCATTTTGTTTGGATCCAATCCTTATATGCTGGGTCCAAAATAGCTCTTCAAATGGGTACCAAAATAGCTAATTTTTGGGGCTGTTTCAGCCCCCCAAAAAATCAAATTGATCCCACTGTTTTCCAAATCAGTACTTAGGGTGGGTCAATTTGACCCCTAATTAAGGGCCATATCGACTCCTAATTAAGGGCCATATCGACTCCTAATTAAGGGCTAAAATACTTACTCAAATGGGTACCAAAACAGCCAATTTCTAGGGCTATTTCAGCCCCCTGAAAAATCAAATTGACCCCAGTTTTTTCCAAATCAGTTCTTCATGGGGTCGATTTAACCCCTAACAAAGGATCAATTCAACCCTAAATAAGTGTCAATTCAGCCCCTAATTTTAGGGCTAAATTAGCCCCGCTAAATGGGGCCAAAACAGCTTTAAAGTATGTGCCAAATTTTACTCACCGTTTTGGCCCCATTTTTGGGGTCAATTCAGCTCTTTTGAATTTACAGTGTAGCTGTGATCTGCTTAGTATATACGACATCTGTCGCTGGTGCTGTTCGCTCGCCGATTTGTAAGATTGAAGGCTCTGAATGTTTTTGTGCCCGCTTAACTGAGCTACAAAAGTCTCTGGCGTGTTGGCATCTAGCAGCCTTGAAATGCTTGTTTTCCGGACGGAATGGTTGCTAACTTTGGCACCAATTCGCTGGAGGCCTGCACTCTCTGCTGCTTTGCTTAGGAATTTTCCTATTTCATTTTTACCCAGTGGAGCCTTCATGTACCACAGGTGGCTGTTTTCACGTCGGTTCCCGTGTCTCACGGCCAAGAAAAACGGTGCATCTGGTTTATCCATTTCTGCCGGCCGGTGACTCTTGAAGAGCTTGTAATAGTTCACTGGACATCTGTCCGTATTGGTGGCGTAAATCTTCGGTTGGAAAGGTCGCTGGTGACCGTTTTCTTGGCCCTTGCGTGTCTTCGTCCCGCGTTCATTTAGCCACACAAGCATTTCGCGGCCATCTTGGACCGGGTCTTGCTGTAGTTCAACGTAGTTCAACTTACGGCTTTCATCTCTCGCCCTGAAGCCAAAATGCAGGGACAAATACCACCATATTGTTCTCTGTAGGATTTCTGGACCGGAATCGCCAAACTGGCCAGTTTCGAACAGTTTTTCCTGGCGTTTGGCTTGTTGCCCTTGCCGGCTTTGTTTACCAATTTTTTTCGCTTCGCAGCAAGAACTTTGCACGACTTCTCAAATTCTTTGTCACGGAGAATATCAAACAGTGAATTTCCATCCGAAAGGAATCTCTGGATACTTCTTTGAAAACCTGACAGGGTGCCGGGCTCGTACTCCTCGCCGTTCACTTTACGGATATCTTTAAAAAACTTGGACAGCAAGTGGTCAAGCTCGTTCGCCGGTAAGTACAGTATTTGTACGTGTCCTTTTGTCGCGTTCCCAGTTCAGCTCCGATGTATGGTGAGCCAGGAGCCGCCCGCTTTAACCAATACCACGATTCTAACACTCACTAGAACCAAAACTTGTTTATTTCCTCTCGTGGTACAATGGTGGAAAACTAGCGAATAATGACAATATCTTCGTGTAAATATGCTAGAAATTCATCTAATAATCACACAAATACATCACTTACACTGTCCTTCCAAAGGTCTCCGAGCTTACAGATCATTTAATATTCCAAAGCAGGAGAAAAAACGAAGAATCTACTGCCACAAACGCATAACGAACTGAATCGAGTTCTCCACGATGTCGCTCTCACGTATCTAGCACGATGCAGTCCTAGCTGGTCACGTGACCGGAAGTAATATCAAATAAACTAATTAATAAAGTGAACATACAGGAAGTGAACTTCACACTCCTCGCCCAAGGTTCTGATGGAACCTTGTTTCTACTTATTCTACACAGTTCGTTTGTATGTAGTCTCTGCACATCATCTACTCATCTACTGGAACCAGAAGCACGAGTGCGCTGATGGGGCGGTCGTACGTCTTCTTGTCTGCGTCTCTGCAAATCATTACTCGCGCCTTTCTCACCCTTCCATCCTCGCTTTTGGTTGCTTCAACCACTCTGCCCATCGGCCAGTTGTTCCTATGAGCCTGCTCATCTTTCATCAGGACGACGTCTCCAACAGCTAGGTTGCGGCGCTCACGGTTCCACTTGGTCCTCACCTGCAGGTTCTGGAGGTACTCACGTCTCCATCTGGTCCAGAATTGATCTGCTAAGTACTGCACTCTCCTCCATCGCCGCCGCGCGTAGACATCCTGTGGTGTAAAGTTGCCTGGAAGAGGTCCGAGTGGGCGCGTCTTCAGTGTAAGCAGCATCGCTGGCGTCAGCGGTTGAGGCTCATCAACGTCTGACGGCAAAGCGGTGATCGGGCGAGCGTTCACTATCGCAGCAACCTCTGACATCAAGGTGACCAGAAGCTCGTGGGTCAGTTGCTGTACTCCAATCGCCAACAGCATCGCGTCCAAGATGCGCCGAATCGTGCCGATCTGGCATTCCCAAACGCCACCGAAATGAGATGCATGGGGAGGGTTGAATAGCCATTCACAGCCTTGTTCTGCTACGTACTTCTCCACTGACTCCTTGTCCATCTCCGCAAGTGCCTCGTCCAGCTCGGTCTTCGCACCTACAAAATTGGTGCCTCGGTCGCATCTGAGTCGCAGAGCGGGTCCCCGTACGGCGAAAAAACGCCTAAGCGCACAAATGAACGAGCTGGCGTCCATCGTCTCGGGTAGTTCGATATGCACGGCTCTGCTGCTCAAACATGTGAGTATGAGGCCCCACCGCTTTGAGTTTGCCGCTCCTCCTCTGGTCTTTCTTGTTCGTACCAACCATGGTCCGAACACATCAAATCCTACGTTGGTGAACGGAGGTCCTGCTTCTGCTCTGTCTGGTGGAAGATCCGCCATGCGCTGCTCGATCATGGATCCTCGCAGTTTCTTGCACGTCACACACAAACCTATCAGTCTTGCTACTGTTGCATGACCGCCTATGAGCCAGTATCCAGCGCTGCGGAGAGCTCCATGGGTGATTTGGCGTCCCTGATGGTGCACCAACTCGTGGTAGCGCTGCACTAGTAGTCTCGACACGTGATGCTCTTTAGGTAGAAGTACAGGGTGCTTCTCCTTCATCGTCATGTTCGTCCGGCGGAGACGGCCGCCGACTCTCACTATCCCATCCTCGTCGACATAGGGATCCAACCGGCGAAGTTTGGACTCTTTCAGCTCCTTCTTTCTCTCTTTGAGGCTACTACGATCGCTTTCGTTCTTAGTAGTGGTAGGTGCAAGCACGCCGAACTCATCCTTGAAGGCTTCTTCTTGGACTACTTTGATGATGGTTTCCTCAGCTTGTCTGAGCACTTCGGCTGATAGATTTTGTTTGGGACCGCTCCGCTCTTCCTGGCTATCAACGATCCTCTGCTTGAACAGCTTAACCCTTGTTATCAAGATGGCGATGGCACGCCTCAGGGAAGACCAAGAGGAAAATCTCGAAAACCTTTCTTCCCCCAATGTCTGCATCTTTTGTGGTTTCACGGTAGTTACGCGTGAAGTTACCTCTTTGCGTACCTCGGGGTCTTCTGCGCTCAGGACGGCTTGTTCGCCTTCAAATTCAGGTACGTCCGAGGAGCTTCTCAGGAACTCGGGACCATCAAGCCAATCTGATTTCATGAGGTCTTTGGGCTCCAAGCCACGCGTGGCATGGTCAGCAGGGTTCTTAGAGCTCTCGACGTATCTCCACTGATCGGGAGTTGAGATATTGCGTATAACCTGCACCCGATTTGCAACGTACACGTAGAACCTTCTGCTTTCATTACGGATGTATCCGAGGACTACCTTGGAGTCGGTGTGAAACACTACCTCTGATATCACCATATCTATCTCCTTCATTATCTTCTCTACGGCTTGTACTGCTAATACCGCTCCACAAAGTTCCAATCGCGGGATGCTAGTTGGATTACTGGGGGCTACTCTTGCTTGGCCACACACAAGAGACACAGTCACGTCATTTCTCTCGTTGAACAGACGGAGGTAAACAGCTGTTCCAGCCGCGTGTTGGCTTGCATCTGAAAACGCATGAATCTCGGCCCTGGTGACCGTGCCGAACTCTTTCGGGTGATAGCACCGATCCACGCAGACACTCTGCAGGTCAGGGAGTGCGTTCTTCCAATGTAGCCACCTGTTCAAGAGTCGTTCTGGCAGAGGGTCGTCCCACCCAAGGGGCGCAGTGACACTGGTCTTCTTACCCATGGATACCAGTTGTTGCAGTAGTAGCTTGCCTTCTAACAGGACTGGTGCTGCTAGCCCAAGCGGGTCATACACCGAATTCACTATTGACAGGACCCCACGGTGAGTGAACGGTTTATCGGGCAAAGATACCTTGTACGTAAATGTATCCTTCTCCAGATCCCAGTACACACCAAGGGAGCGCTGAGCTGGTAGCTCGTCGTGTCGCAAGTCTAGGTCACGAATATCTCTCGCTCGGTCTTCCGCTGGAAACGCTTCCATTACGGCAACGGAGTTAGTCAAGTCAACTTTATTTATACACGGTGTGCTCGATCAGGTCATATACAAATATTAAAATATGCTATTAATGCTATACTAATCTATCTTACAAGTTAATTAAAATATGTGATCTACTAATATGTAGAAATGTTTAATTACAATTGTTAAAAATGCTAAAATACAAAGAAGAATAAATGAAGAAGCCTGCTTTCCATGAGCGCCGTGTTGTTATTTTAACTAACAGTGAAATCCTGCAAAGTCGTGACAACTTAGCTTGGATTTAAATGCATTTAGGGATTTCTGTGCACGTAATTCGAAAGGCAAGCTGTTCCATAAGACCGCACCGCGGTAGCTAAAGCTGCGTTTGCAATAGTTGGTGCGGGGGTGTGGGACAGCGAGTTTATAAGATATATCCCTTAGGGCATAATTTGTAAGTTCAGTCCTAGGAATGAACTTCGAACAGAGATATTCGGGAGCTAGCTGATTCAGAGATTTGAAGCCCATTGTGGCTAAAGAAGATAAACGTTTATTTTTTAAATTTTTCCATTCCAGTGTTTTAAATAAATGTTCTGCATTGGAGTCGAATGGAGCGTTTAACAAGACACGTGCAGCACGATTCTGAAGTTTTTGTAGTTTTTCACTTAGTCCTTTGTTACAATTTCCCCACACTTGGCTACAGTAGTCAAAGTGTGGTTGGACTAGGGCGGTGTAAATAGTTAGAAGAATACCGTATGGTACATATGGTTTTATTCGTTTAATAGCTCCAATGCCGGAAGTTCGACACTACTTTATGAAGCCTCAGATTGGCGGTGCCGAGTACTGCCTGTGTGTCTCGTACTAGCTGGATGGCTTCTTCAGCGATGGGTCTCGACGCTAACCCGTCGTCTACGTAGAAGTTTCTCTGAATAAACTCTTTGACGTCTTCGCTTATCTTCTCCTCGCCGTTCGATACGGTCTCTCTAAGCCCGAAGGTTGCCACAGCCGGGCTGGGACCATTCCCGAATATATGAACGTTCATACGATACTCGGCGGGATGGCACTTCTTAGGGTCGTTATCGCGGAACCAGAGAAAACGTAGAAAATCACGATGCCTCGGGTCAACGTGAAATGAATAGAACATTTGTTCTATGTCACACATGACGGCGATGTCGTCCTTTCGGAAACGGACTAGTACTCCAAGTAGACTGTTCATTAGATCTGGCCCGGGTAACAGCTCCTTGTTCAGGCAAACTCCTCCGAATTCGGCAGAGGCGTCGAATACAACTCTAATCTGGGTCGGCTTTTTGGGGTGGTAGACCGCAAAGTGAGGCAGATACCACACTTGACCAGGTTGGGTTTCGACTTCCTCATCCGGAACTGGAGTGGCGTGTCCCTTGTCGATGATCTTTCCCATGAATTCGACGTAGTCTTTCATCATCTGTTCTTTGCGCCCGAGAGTTCGCACGAGCCCGTTGAAGCGTTTGACTGGATTGCTTCTGTTGTTAGGCATGGATACGCACGGTGAGCGGAACGACAAGGGCATCTCCCAGTTTCCACACTCGTTCTTGTGAATTCCCTTTTTCATGATCTCGATAAATCGGCGATCTTCAATCGAGTGACTCGCGTTATCGTCGTTCGTTGTCGTGCGGTAGACATCCTCTCTTATCTTGCCTACTTCTTGATGCTCGGCGTAGCTCTCTCTCACTTCGAACCTATTAGGACACCGAACCACTTCGTATTCCAACTCGGAGTTAGTTCCGGCTTGCAGCTCACGGTTTAGCTGTTGGGTGATACGGTCGTCCATAGTAACACAGGTCCTTCGCGCGCGCACGTGGACGGGCCCGTCTGTGAAATACAAGCACACTTGACCGGAAATGGTCCATCCCAGGACTAGCTTCTGGGCCCACGGGGCTCCTTTGGGACCATTCTTGAAGGCTCTCACCTTTAGCAATTCTGGTGCGTCTCTACCTATAAGGAGGTGGATCTGAGCCTCTTTGTTTAGTGGCGGGATCTCGTCGGCTATGCTCTGTAAATGATGATACCGCATCGCGATCTCTGGTGTTGGTATTTCTTCTTTATCTTGCGGAATGCTGTCACATTCTATCACGGTAGGCAGCTTCGATGATCTCCCTTGAATAGACCTTACGATCAGGCCGGTTGCACTACGACCGTATTTGACTTCCTTGTCGCCTCCGCAGGTTGAAAGGAAGTACTTCTGCTCTGGACCTTCGACATTCAGTTTATCTGCGAGATCGGTAGTTATCATTGAGGCGTTGCTCTGGTCGTCCACGATGGCGTAAACTCGATGGACGTCGTCTGGATTATCTTCTCTGTAGATGTCCACCAGCACTGTCTTGCTGCACGAGAGTCCGCCCTGGCTGTCATTGCATATTGTGGAGCACTTAGGACTTACGATTCTTTCACGCTCATCCTTGCCAGCTTTCTCCTTCTTCTCGTCGATAGCTATGTGAAGAAGGTCAGGGTGTCGCTCGCTGCTACAAATACTGCACTTGACATTCGCTTTGCAGGCGTTGGCTTTGTGATCCGGCGAAAAGCAGCGAAAGCACAGTCCTGCTTCATAGAACCACTGTGTTCTTTCTTCCACTGCCTTACTGTGGAAGACCTTGCATTCTGTGATTTCGTGGCCGACTCTGTCGTGAAATATGCAATGCTTCTCTACAGAGGGTGTTGTCGTCTCTTCTGTTGGGCTCTTAGTCTCGGTCGGCGTTGTGCTGGACTTCAGAACTCGTCGGGTTTCGGGTTCGGATTTCGGGGGTACTCTCCCCTTGGTCTGTTCGCTGGTTGGCGCTGTAACCCCCGCGTAGACGTTTGGGTGGTTTTTCAGCCTAGCTTGGCTTTGGATCATTGCAGAGAACTCACGGAAGGTGGGATAGGCGTCATCGTGTTTGTTCGCGTAGCGCACTATATCTTTCTACCACTTACTCCTTAGGAAGGCGGGTAGCTTCTCCACGATTGGGTGTATCGCAATGGGAAAATTCAAGCACGCTAGTCCAGGGAGATGCGTCATATGACAGACTATGTCCTCACTGAGGTCAGCTAGTTTCTGGAGTTTAGCGCTATCTTTGTCGCCAAAGCTAGCTGCCGCGCAGAGCCGTTCGATAAGAGCCTTTGTCAACACCGCTGCGTTACCAAAGCGTCTCTCTAATTCTATCCATAGATTCTTGAGAGTGGAGGCAGGGCTATCTCCCTGTCGCTTCCTGTAATTGTTGACTAACTCCTGCGCATCACCGGACGAGAAACTCTTGAGATAGTTCAGCTCCTGTTCCGGAGCTACGTCTGCATCCTTCATCATCGCTTTGAACGACCTCTTCCACGAGTGGAACATGGCGACATCTCCGTTGAAAATATCAGGGTGACACTTGGGTAGGCTCTGCCTTGCTAAGCTCGCTATCATTTGTTGGTTGACCGCGGTAAACGACTCCAGGGGGTAGCTTGTGATCACCTCGTTGGGAGTCGAGGTTATAACTGGTCGACCGATTGGGGGTTCGACAGGATAACTGAACGTGTGACGAGCATCCCAACCCTGACCTCTAGAATCCTTGTGCATAACCCATGGGTCCACATTTGCGTGTATTGCTCGCGTTTGGGGGGTCTCGACCGGGGCGTGTCCGTCCGCTGGGGGATGTCTATACCCAGGGGAGTGAGTAGCCGCAGGGGCATGTCCATCATCCGGTGGGTGTCCAACTCCGAGGGTGTGGCTATACCAATGGGGATGTCTATTCCCAGGGGAGTGTCCAACCGCGGGAGGGTGTCTATCCTCAGGGAAGTGCCCAACTCCGAGGGTGTGGCTATACCCAGGGGAGTGTGTAGCCTCAGGGGCGTATCCATCATCCGGGGGGTGCCCAACTCCGAGGGTGTGGCTATACCCAGGGGAGTGTGTAGCCTCAGGGGCGTATCCACCATCCGGGGGGTGTCCAACTCCGAGAGTGTGGCTATACCCAGGGGGATGTCTATTTCCAGGGGAGTGTACAACCGCTGGGGTGTGTCTATCCTCCGGGGGAGTAACTCGTATCGACCCATTGGCTGGTCCTGTCCTTGTGTTCTATAACGTCTACGCCAGGTAACTCTATTAAGGGGATCCCCTCATCTGCAATTGACTGTATCGCTTTCAGTTTAGCATTTGCGACGGCGACCATTTTGTCTGCTGATAATAGAGCGATATCTCTCTCATGTTTCGCGCGCTCCTGTTGCCGGCGTTTCTCTTCTTCGGCTTCGCGTTGTTTGAGATTGTTTTCCTTTTCAGCTATTAGGCGCTCGTACTCAGCCTGTTCTATTGCTGCTGCCGCTTCTGTCACCGCCTTTAATCTCGCCACGCTAGACGATGTCGAGGCGCGAGATGCACTGCTGCGATGCGATATACGAGAGCGAACAGACAATGTCTCCGACGATTTGTCAGATTTATGTTTACTCTTTATTCTTGCTATTAACTGGTAAGCATAGTTTAAGCTTAGACTCTCAGACGTGAGGGTTTCTCCTTTAAAGGCTTCGTACTTGTCTTGATCGTAAAGCCTAGCGAGCTCTTGTAAGGCTAATCTAAATTCTTCTGTGGCAGTCTCGAGACTACGTAGCATGGGGTCACTAGATTTCAAGCTCGATTTCCCTTCCACGGATCTAATTTCACCACGCAGTTTATTCTGTAAGGTCTTGGCATGGTTTCGTTTAGTTTGCACGGCAGTCTCTAAGGCCTTTCTAGACATTATTCTATGCCTTGTCTCAGGATAATCGCCTGCTGGGGCAGCAAAGTCTCCGTCTTGCTGCTCTACTCTTTGCTGATCCATGCTCTCGTCGATTAACAAACTGATTAGATCTTACCTCGTGAATCTTTGAATAACCACAGTTTTTCCACTGTCGCGTTCCCAGTTCAGCTCCGATGTATGGTGAGCCAGGAGCCGCCCGCTTTAACCAATACCACGATTCTAACACTCACTAGAACCAAAACTTGTTTATTTCCTCTCGTGGTACAATGGTGGAAAACTAGCGAATAATGACAATATCTTCGTGTAAATATGCTAGAAATTCATCTAATAATCACACAAATACATCACTTACACTGTCCTTCCAAAGGTCTCCGAGCTTACAGATCATTTAATATTCCAAAGCAGGAGAAAAAACGAAGAATCTACTGCCACAAACGCATAACGAACTGAATCGAGTTCTCCACGATGTCGCTCTCACGTATCTAGCACGATGCAGTCCTAGCTGGTCACGTGACCGGAAGTAATATCAAATAAACTAATTAATAAAGTGAACATACAGGAAGTGAACTTCACACCTTTCTTTATCGAGGCTAAGTATCTCTGGAAGGTGTTTAGATCACTTGCTGTCTTTCTTGCGGTGTTTTGGCTCTTTTGTTCCTTTAAAAATATTTCAATTTCTTCCTGGCTATCATTTTTCTGGCCGCCGCTAGCTTCTGCTTGGTCAGCATCGTGATTGGCGTTATTTCCTTCCACTTGTACTTCATCTTGATAATAAAACTCACTCTCGGAATGTTCTTCGTCACTCATTTGACTATCTCACGAAGTTTTGACCCGATTAGAGATATTTCAAGCTACGTTTTGCTCGTTTATGTTTACAGGGCATTAACAATATTTCATAATGCCCGTGGGCATTACGGGGGGATCTTCACC
This sequence comes from Actinernus sp. WN-2022, assembly GCA_030867875.1. Taxonomy (NCBI): domain Eukaryota; kingdom Metazoa; phylum Cnidaria; class Anthozoa; order Actiniaria; family Actinernidae; genus Actinernus; species Actinernus sp. WN-2022. Next base: position 38,365,110 of record JAOWCC010000019.1, read on the forward strand.
GTCCAACAACCAATCACAACGCGCGATTTGACCGGAAGTAGTACTTGCCATATAATAACTATGGTTTAATTTCGAAGAATATCGTGTGTGGGGAAAGTTCTCAAATTTGCGATTGAAAAAAATCCTTTGTTTTCTCTATATCCGATTGGCTGGATGGTGGCTTCTCTGCATTTTCACAGAAAAAAGAGCCAATAGCATAAGAAATACTTTATTTTCTAGATGTAGTTTGGACTGTAGATACCTCCTAAAGCACTTAAGGCATATTCAAGCAAAATCGTATTTGGGGGAGGCTCATTGCCGCAGAACATTGGATTCTACTACAGTTCTTATCTGGACCATTACTTAATCTGATATTTTGTCGTGACGCAAACTTTAACAAAACCAGCTTTGTTGTTGCAAATAACAAAGAGTGTGTAATAATAACCACTTCCTGATCTACTACTCGTGACTTAACTCAGTATAAACACTACCTCTGATGGAAACACCCAGGACTTGTTTAAATTAACTACGATTTTTGCATGTCCCATGTCCCTAGCCACGTTTGATACACGTTGTTGATGCTCGGGCTTGCAAATCGTTACTTTCCCCGTTCCACCGGAGAAATGCAGCGTTAAATGTGCGTTATTCCACGGCCATGTCCCCGTTAATGCCCCACTATGTCTCGGGGGTCGGGGTGCCGGGGTTTCAATGGACTAGTGTATTACAGTTGCCAGTGATTTCCAACGGTCAATCGAACGTGCCCTAATTTTATGCTAGCCTAGCTTAACAACGTATTAGCATATTGTAGGCCATTATCATAAGCACACCACTGCCGACAAGAAGAAGAAAACTTTCCCTGATTTCAGTTCCAACACTTTGTAACCAAAATTGTTGGCGACTTACTGCAATTCCCCGCATTTTTTACTTAATCAAATTTGTAAACACGATCTCACGAAGTCGACCATTTTAATTTTCGACTTCATCTGTCTTCTAGACTGTGGCAAGACCGAGCCACAGTATCCAACTTTTCTAAAGAAAATGGAATTCGAAATACAAATATATGTCAAAGGACGTGTATCCTGTGTCAGCACACAATTATTGGACTTTTTTCCTTTCAGTTATAATCCTCTGAAATGAATATGATTCCAAGTTTTTCTCCAATGGTCTCTGTCGACGTCTTGAGTTGTGCATCATTATCGCAAACTGACCGTATCTTCAGTGCGTTGTTTTTTTATTTTTGTTTTAGCAGGTCAGTACAAAGGAGGTCACTTTTCCATCTCCCACTTTACGGGTCGTGAGGATTTCATCGATGCACTTGTTCAAGTCCTGACAGACCATTACAGACTAGCACAGGTTGTCGGTCCTCCAGGCTTTGGTAAAACGTCTACTGTTATCCAAGTAGGACATGAGCTCGTGTCAAAAGGGAAAGACGTTCTCTACCTTACCGCGAGGGATTACAAGAATGTGGACGACATCGCAAGCAAAGTTATCTACCTTTTGCTCAATAGACGAGATTCTGCCAATGTATCGGAACCTGTTAATGAGTTAATCAACCACTTAAAAGGTATCGAAAAAGAAACAGTGCTAATCATAGACCACGTGGACAAAGTTGAGAGAGATCAACTCCAAGACTTTGTCGAAAAGATCGTTCAAAATGCCCAAAATGTTCGCGTTCTGACAACTTCACGACAGGAAATCCTCTTCAATTTCAGCATCGCTGAGGTTACACACCCCCTCTCATCGCTGTGTGAAGACAAATCGGTGGAACTTCTCAGGAAGTTAAGTAAAGACATAGAGGAAAAACACGCCAAAGAACTGAGCAAACTTTGCGGGGGGATACCGCTGCTTCTTTGCATCTTTGGCTCACTATTAGAGGCAATGTCACCAGAGGTTCTGATTGACGACTTAAGAGTGAAGGAGACTGCCATATTTGATCGCTGCAACCTGAAAGAGTTACCAGAGGATTCCCGAATACTGGAATTATTTGACGTTTGGTTCTGTCATCTTAGCGACGACCTCAAAGGAAGCATCGTGTCGCTGTCCGTGTTCCCGATGTGGTTCAGCCAACAACTAGCATGCGTTGTACTTGAAAAAGACAGCACGACTGTCAGTTCTCATCTTTTTGAGCTAAAGTTCTCATCTTATTTGACTTACGACAAGCCCCGTAAATCGTACTTTATCCACTCGATCATAAAGACATTCTGCCACTTGAAGGCCCGAGAGGACGAATCATTGGCAGAAAAGAGGATGGCTGCAAAGATGGCCTTCATTCGCCATTACGTATGTGAAATCTCACGGCTTACTAGAATGTTTCTGGGCAAGCAAGCCAATAATTAAGACAGCGATGGAGTGTTTCATACAGGAGGAACTGAATATCAAGAATGTCTTACATTTATGCGCACAGGACAACTCCGTGCCTCGGCAGGTACGAGATGACTGCACGGATACAGCAAATGAGGCAACTGAATTTTTGGCCAAAATGCTGAGCAGATTAGAATTTATGAAAATCTTTGAGCAGCTTCAAAAATGTTACCCCGAAGACAACCCTCGTCATGCGGAGTGCGTTACATCGATTGGGCTAAAGATTGTGTACAGTCACATGCCATGTGATCTAGAGGACAGCCAGCCGTATTTAGAGAGGGCTTTTAGACTGATGCAAACCTGTGGACCAGCGGCGCAGACCAACTGCCAAGCGCAATGCCGAGGCAAACTTGCACGTTGCTATGCTAAACAGGGGGATCGTGAGAAGGCTGAAGAACATCTCCAAGAGGCGATACGAATCAGAGAAGCGGCTGCTGGAGTGATGCTTGGTGTCACTTACAACGACTCTGCAGGTGAGATGTGTTGATGGTTTGATAAAAGATGCTTATCAGTATGTCTTTCCAAATAAAATGAGACAGAATTCATCTATTCAGCTTTATAATATAAACTAGCTAGTGAGCATCACAAGAACGCGCGATTTAATTGGCTGAAAATGTTGAGCTAACCGTGTTTTATCTTTTCTTCAAAAACTCATGAATAATTAATGAGCATTGTGTCCAATCAGATGAAGCAAATCAGTCACGTGCATGCCCCTTTATAACTGATAAAATCTCATCATTCTAGAAGGCCCGCGGAGGGATTTGGGGGAAACGGGGTTAATGATTGAGACAATGGAATTTCTATTGATGTTTCAGCTTTCTCATTGAATTGCTAATTAGGATGAACGTTTTATATAAAGAATACTAATGAACATGAAATTTTATATAAAGTTTCATCCTAATTAAGAATTCACTGATAAAGACCCAAAGATAGCAAAAAGTACACGGAACATAAGGTACCTAGATAATAAATTTTGCACTAGATTTACTAATATCAGCAGACTACCGAGATACACAGATAATATTTTTTAAATGAATGTATCCAACTTGTTTACCGAGCTAATGTTTAGTTCCAATTATTAAACCAAACTCAAAGCCGTAAAATAATAAAAACGTGCATGTCAGTCACATCGCTTTCCAAGTCTTGAACTTTATCGAGGTAAACCATGACACCAACTCCTTCAAGTGCAGGTTCTTCTTGCATTGCGAAACGCCGCTTCAAACAACATAGTATGGTAATTTCTTCATGTCATTCCCTTGAGATGTTCGTAATTGCAGACGGTGATTACTCAAATATTTTGCATGGCGTTGTGAATACAAAGGTTCAATAAGTAACCATCCCTTGAGATGTGCGTCTTTCTTTCATTGCATTCTTAAAGCGTTTTTGAAGCCGTTTAAAACACGAATTTTTAAACTTGATAAAACACTGCTGTTCGTGTTTTAAACAGTACATAAAAGCACTTTCACGTGAGAAACGCGTAAATTGAATTTTCTATCATTAAATAAATATAAGATGTTTGTTCTATGTTCTATAAAAAAATATTGTACTTTGGAGGACTTGAAAACTACTAAATGCACTTGCGTCGTCCCCTCGTGCATGCGGACACAACTTTTCAATTAAGAGGTCGAGCGTGTATTTTATAATAGAACAAGGAGAACCATCGACATAATCTATTCCATTTTTAACTCGTAATCAAAATCCCTTGTTACAACTGATGCGATAAATCCCATATCCTACTATGAACGAGAAATTGTGGGGTAATAAATATCATTAGTATGCTATAGGTACTCATTAGTATGCAATACGGTCATTAGTATGCAATACGGTCATTAGTATGCGATAAGTACTAATTAGTATGCGATAAATGGTTATCACACTATTTATCGCATACTTAAAAGCATTAACTGCAGTTGAGCAAGGCTCAGAGTTGTACTCTCAAGCAGACAGGTATGGAAGTTCAGTGAAATATCTAAAACGAGGACCCAAAAATGTTGGCCCTCCCCAAAACATCAGCCCAAAAAATATCTAAAACGAGGACCCAAAAATGTTGGCCCTCCCCAAAACATCAGCCCAAAAAATCTTGGCCCTCCCAAAAACATAAAAAAATGACGTCTTTTTTTTTTAACAAAAGAGGAAAGCATTTCGTTTGTTTTACTCCTGAAGTTATCAAGTAGAATGTTTGAGGTTTCGAACGTTGCCCATTAGCACGCGCTGATTGCTGGTTAAGGGACATTTCCAAGGTGGAGCTGAATGGTCGATTGAAGTAGCCTAAAAATATTGTAAAAGTTTCATTGTTAAAACAGGCGCCCAAAAATGTGTGACCCTCCCCAAATCGAAGCCCAAAAAATCTTGGCCCTCCCCCTAAATTTACCGGCCCTTCCCCCCCCCCCCCCCCTCCCCCTCCAGTAATTAATGACCGCTCCCTTAGTTCCGACCTCTTACCAGAAGTACTTCCAGTTAGTTTCGTTACCGTAATGTAAGTAGCCTTTCAGTTCAGTCATTTATATTCATGTACCTATTTCCTATTCATTTTTTGTTAACATCTATAATAATAATAATAATAATATTTTGACAGGAAAGCTCCACTCACAATTTGTGATTTTCAGGGAGGTCCTGTATTAAAAATATATATATTTCACTAATATATGGAAAACAGGAAAGATAAATGGTTGAAATAAAATAGAAATAGAACATCAATTTTGTTAACATCTATCTCACATCTAACAAATTTAGTAGTCACATTAGCGAGCTGTGCAAGAAGGCTAGTAAGAAAGTTGGAGCACTTATGCGCCTGCGCAATATAATCCCATGCACAGCCAAACTAACGATTTACAACTCGGCCATTCTTCCGTTTCTTACTTACTGCCATGTAATATGGCAGTTCTGTAAGGCTTCAGATGGTAGAAAAGTAGAGCATATCCAGGAACGTGCGTTAAGAGCAATTTATAGAACCAAGACATACAACAACAACAACTTTATTTACACCTGGAGATTACAAGTTAACTAAATTTGTTCGTTATTGAAATAGGTTAGGCATTGGTTACCTAGAGTAACTAAAAAGCTAATCTACTTGCCTTAATGGGATCTACTTTGATAGGATTCTTAGCTCGCTTATCTGTGAAGAGCTGGATTTCTTTGACAATCCAAGACCTTGGAAGAGTATCAGCGTTGACAATACGCCAAAATTTGTGGCCTAATACACAAGAATAAACAAGAATAGTAGGTAACGCAAGTATTAGACAATTTGTATAAATATACGCAGTCGGAAAGAGGACAATTAAACATAGATAACGATCAGTACAAGTACAGACATCTAGAGAAGACTAATGGATATTGAAAAGAGGAAAACGTGATACATGCAAGCATTGTATACATAGAAGAATATATGAAAGGATTTACAGTCAAATAATGAAATTATCATTATTGAAATATATAAATTATACATGTAATCATTGTAATTACTGATTTAAGGTAGGAGTCAATAAAGTCTGCGTTGAGTTTTTTTTTAAAGCTTTTTTGTTAGGGGCTTTGTTTTGTTCATTTATGGAATTCCAAATAACAGCACCTTGAAACCTTAAGTTAAATTTGCCGTAATTAGTTCGAATTTTAGGAAGACATTAAGAGGATCTGGAAGCTAGTCTAGTGTTATATGAATGTCTAGTTCTTTCTACTATAAAACAATTTATCAAAGGCGATAGGAAGTAATCCTGCATGGAACCGATAAAGAAATTGGGCATTATAGAAAAAAATCAGATCATAAAATTTTAGAATTTTAAGCCTGTGAAATAATGGACCTGTATGTTCATCGAATTTGGAATAGGTTATTAAGCGAATTGCCTTCTTTTGTAGAACAAGGAGAGGATGAATAGTAGATTGATAAGTATTGCCCCAAATAATAAGACCGTAGGTAAGATAGGGATAGATCGGATCGGCTGCCAACGTTACATACCAGGAGACTACAGGATACAGCAATCTATATGTACAAAGTAAAAAAATCAACTTGTACCTAGTAGCGTAGCTGAAATATTTAGTTTTTAACAATTGCGTTATTCACTAAGAAATTATAGTGGTTTTAATATACCTTGATATAATACCATTAATTACGGTAAGCATTCACTACGGTATTTTGGACCAGTGTTATGGTCAAGGTTGAGCAATGACATCAGGAACTCACCAAGCCTTAATACGTTTATAATTAAGGCTAACATACGTAAGCTATATAGACATCAAAAGCATGTTGGACAATAACTGTGACTGCTGTGACCTTTGCAGAGCATGAATCATACCTGGACTGTTTTAGGAATACCTATGTCTGTTACACAATATATATATTTTTAGTCTGCATTTATAATTAAGTATATAGATTCTATTTTATTCACATCTATTTTAAATATTTTTACTATACACTTTGATATTTTTAGCTAATTGGCCGGGTTAGTACATTAGATATGTTAGATTATGTTAGATAGAATAGTGTCCCCAATTTATTAATTTTAGCTTGTCAAAGCTAAATAACTTAGACACAATTAAAGTTTATTATTATTATTATTAGTTTTAAACCTTATCGTCGCAACATTTCGCCGTTCTACTGTTACCCTCAGCGTAGAAGAGATTGAAGTTTAACCGATGACATTAAAGCCTGATAAATCATACAAGGATTACGATGTTCTTAGATGCTGCGATATGAGTTTAAAATATGGGACATAAATCAACAACGCGGAAAGTGCTAATTTGGCAGTAACAGTTTTAGTTTTTAACTAGACGTGCCATTGTCATTTTGCGACAATTATTAGTGAGCTTTTTTACTAGTAGTATTTTTATCATCCTATTATTACCATTATGTGTAATTATCTTAACTATTACTGTAAAGCGCTTAGAACAGCGATGTATATATAAGCGCTATATAAATTATATTATTTTAGTTTGTCTAATGTGCACCTCCAATCTGAAATACATTTGGGACGTATTCTACGTTATCTTGCTTACTCGTTTGTCCATTTAGAACCACCTTAATCCTATCCAACCATATGGCAGATATCACACCGCGGTAAAAACGTTGTGCTCCGCTGGCCGAAAGAAGGAAGGCTCTGGTTTCAAATACACATTTTCGCAGGCTTATTTAGTAAATAATTTTATAATTTAGTAAACTCACAGCGAAGTACAAATTAAGAAAACGTCAGCCTGTGAAAGTCTTATAGTTAGCATATAAGTAGTTTTCTTATTTTTGCGAAACATTGCACATTCGTACCAAATATTAGAAACAGGGATGATTGCCTCTGTTTCCTTTTAGTTTCGGCGCGAAACTGGGGAGACGCGCGTGACCGGCTCGTCAAAAGCGCATGCGCGTGACGTTTTGCTGCGATGTGGGCGTATTTTTTTACTAAATGTAAAACTATGTTGATTTTTAATTTTCTGTCTAGTTTGCATGGGATTCCTTGGCAGAATTGACGAAGCAAAGAAAATAAGAGAAACAGAGATTTTACCGATATACAGGGTAGCACTTGGCGACCATCCATTCACCGCCACCGCGTTGAATTATCTTGGAAAAGATTACCGCCATCTGAAGGATTATGACAACTCTGAAAAGTGCATCAAGGAGGCTTTGAAGATCCGGCTGGACTTCCTGGGTCCTGATCACAGCGAGACGGCGCAGTCCTTCTATGCGTTGGGAGTCACCTTGGCCGAGAAGACTCAGAGCCCCGAGGGAACATTGTCCGCATTGTCTGCACTGAGTAAAGCCAGGGAAATCCAAGAAAGAGTGTTGGTATCGCGAGCGGAACTTCTAGAGACTTTAAGAGCGATGCAGTCTGTACTGAAAAGGAGCCCAGGTATGGAAAAGCAGAGGGCAGAAATCGACAATAAGATACGAGAACTCGATGGAAACGTTCCGGTCCCAGACGAGAATGAAGAGGAGAGCCTGTAAATGTGTTTTGATTTGTGCTTTCGACCTATATTCCTTGTGTATGAAATTCTTGATTTAGCAAATCGCAGTCTATCAAGTAACGCTAGCAGTTTTAATGAACTTTTATTTTGCAACATGAACAGACCCCGTTGCTTTGCCGGTTTTGAATAGAGATAAATGAGGAGTTTGTAACGGAGCTACATGTATGCTCACAAACTGCTTTTGTACAAAGTAAATAGTACCCTTAAGGTTTTGTCTGAATGGACTCTTGGTCTGGGTAAACTATGGAAGATGTTTGGCTAATTTCAATTTACGTCTGGTTCTGTAAGAATTCGCATTCTTGAGTTGGCGAATTGCTCGTCAGAACTGCAAATGCTGTGACTGTTTCATTTTCCGGGAGGAATGATATCCAATTTGAATCGAAAGTTGTTTGCAAGCTGTGTGCCGTCCGTCAAACAACAGTTTCCATTGCAAGCTCCTCCAGCATTTATGCCAATAAACAATCACCTAATAAACCATTTTACATCAAGTGAACAGGTGAATAGACAGTAGTAAAATATTTCTTGATTTGAGTGTTGCGTCTACGAGTTATTATAGTTTCTATTTGGAATAATATGTCACAGGAGACCAACAAAAGGTCATTTTCTCCTTGTTGAAACTATTTCATATATATACAAAATATATGGTAAAATACAACATAAGACAACTTTATTATAATACTCTCACATCTAAGTAGATACATCTATAATAATAGTAACAACAATAGGAGTATTAGGGTACCTGAAATAACCATTAATAGTTAATCTAGGTCAGGTACCATTAAATATGATAATAAACAATGGAGAAAAATGGGTAGTTAGTTAGTAGCCAAGAAAAGATACAGGGAAAACAAATGACAACGAAATACATATATACAATACGTACAAATGTACACTGTTCAGTTTCCTATTTTAGTAATTGCCCATGAAATTAATTTTTAAATTGGTTTAAAGGAGTTTTTGCTGAGGGTTTTGATGTCAGGTCACAGCACCTTAATATCGTAAATGACATTTACCATAGTTGGTTCGGGCTTGAGGTAGATAATATGATAACTTTGAAGCCAGTCTTGCATTATATTTATGAACATAACATATAGGAGTAAAATAATAGATTTGTATCGGCTTTGAGCTCAACAGAAATATAATCCATAATTTAGGACCACAAAATATTAGGCTGAATTTGTAATTGGAGTAAAGAAATCATTAAAGACGATTGGAAGATTGGAATTTTGAAAGTCAAACATGAGTACCGCTGTATGCAAAAAAACTAGGTCTTGAAATTTCAAAATTCCTAACTTTTTTAAACAACGGATTAGTGTGCACATCATATGTGGAGTAGGTCATAATGCGCAAAGATTTGTTTGCATTATTTTATTTATTTCATAAACAATACTTGGACCTGGGCCCGGTTGTTCGAAGCAAGGGTAAGCACGTGACGTGGAAATCGCTGATTGGCTGAAAGGCGATATCCACACACGTGTTCAGATACGATATTTCTCAGTGCTGGAAATCCTTGTAAAATACTGTAGTTTATAGAATAAATACCTGTACTTTATTGAATTTTTAAAAGTCAACAGCAATTGATTTTTCAAGTGGTAGCACCATTATTTTGTATCTGCAGATTAATCTCCCAAATAATGCAAATTAATTAGGAGGCCGCCACGTTGTGAATGTGATCAATTGATCCCCTCTACTTACACCTAATTGCAAAGAGGTTAAATAAATATAAAACGAAAAGAAATACAATGCTTGAAGCATTATGGTAGAACAGCGCAGTGTTATTGTTTATCTTGTAATTAGCATTTAAGGTTTTGGTAAGTGATTTTAGTTGTGTACAATAACGCTCTCAAAATTAGGTGTGGATCTTAAAACTTGAATTCTATTGAATTTGAAATACATTATTATAAAGTACGTTGTATTTAAGCAACTAAACTGAGCTGGGATTTATTTCAAGCTCAAGTTTCAGCCGTTTTTGTGACCGACGTTCCTCCTCCCCAAACCCAAAGGCTGGAATATTGATCTTACTCTTTATCTTGACCATGAGATAAGTCGCCTAAAAGAATCTAAGGTTATGATTAATCGGATAGGTCACGTGATTAGAGCATCATCGTAGCTCCAGAAAGAAAAGACGGTTGCCGAAACATCAAATTATGGTAGACTGCAGGATTTTTTTTCACATCACTCTCAACTCATTGCCGTTTGTATCTAGTATAGCGATACTTTGTGTTGATAAACATTACTTTTGCTATGCTAATGTGCCAACAATGATTTCAAAAGGCCGCTTTGTGTCAGGAACCAAGGGCTTCGATCTCTGGTTGGTCGTTCATGACTGGATGACGTGGCAGTGATCTGAGTATCGCTATTGTATTTACTCTGTTAGGCCGATGAAATTCAGAATTTGGCGCATTACACAACAGCGAACCAGCTGGATCCAGCCGTTTTTGAGAGGAGGATCGTGGCCTCACATGAATAATTAATGAGTATTTTGTCCAATCAGAAGAAGCAAATCACTCACGTGCATGCTCCTTTATACCTAGTAAAACGTAAGGGTCTTTATACAACTTTTTACTCTACGAGTGTGGCCCTATATATAAAACTTCATGGTTGAGGCCTTTTTTCTTTGTTCAACGTGAAAAGTTGTATAAAGACCCTCCTAGTCAATCCTTATAAAACCAAGGGCTTCGCCGTGAATCTTTATAAAGACCCTCACTCGTACAGTGAAAATCCTTGAGAAGATTTGCCACTTTTTCAGTGTCAATAGATCAATCAGTATTAGAAATATCCGAAATAGTAAAAAAATATTCCCAAATGGGCAAATTAAACGACAAAATTTTAGGCCAGTTTACCGGTAAAATCCTGTCCGCCGTTACTGGAAGCCGTTCTCAGTATTCAGCGGAAGTGATGTCATACACTTAACACGACAACCTCGTGGTGCGAAATTAAATAGTGTACATAAAAACGTAGCCAACCTCGCAAAGATAAATATAACTTTCTTCTTATGTACGTGAAGACGTTTTTAGTAGAAATATGCCTCCAGGTGTTGTGTTCTGCAGGCTGACCGTGTATGACATTACTTCCGCTGAATAAACCTTTGTTTAAAGCTGAACAAAGGGAACGGCCTCCAGTAATGGCGGACGTTTAGATTCAATATTCGGAGTTCAAAAAATTATCCTTCCTGTTGTTGTATCGAAAAACAATTCGAACTGGTAACAATATATCAACTCTACTTTATGATTATGCAAAAACATTGATATTTCAAAATTTGATCGTAGTAGCACTTTAAGGGGACAAGACTCAGACAAGACTCAGGGTTTCTCAACCAACGGTCTAAGTGTAATGACTCGAGGAGCTCGAAAGCAAAGACCCCTTGGCTCACAATTATTCACACGCAACCAGCCTAATATTATGGGACTCATGACTCCATTCATATATATATATATATATTATCTTAGGATTATTATCATAGATTTTAATTGCACTTGTAGATTTAAGTTACACGTAAGGCGTTTATCGTAGTTTCTATAATGATACTGTTGAAATTGCTCTAGAACCATTTTTCCATAGTTTCCCTTAATTGATTAATTAATTAATTAATTAATTAACGATGCTTTGTTGATTTATTGTAGTGTTTATTGTAGATACACGTACATTTTTGTAACGAGCCTTTTTAGGCTCAGTAATGTCACGTCGATAAATAAAGTTTATCTTATGGGACCCAAATTTTCGCTCCGTATTCCAACTGCGCATGTGACTGACGCATAACGTAGCTATAAACAAGTAGTTCTTCACTTTTCATCTAAATTTCTGATTGGACCATGTCATGGTACTGCGCATGTATCGAGTAATCGTTCGGTTGGTGACTTTAATTGGATATAAACAGTTAAACTTTCCTCCCTCAATGCTTGAATATTTTCCCAATATTTTCCCAGGAGCCTGTTTATATACACTGTTTGTTAGTCATTTTTGCATATTTGTTTTGATTTTAACCATCCCACATGGCCGAGAGGTTCGGTAGTTCATATCAAACACGGTGGGAATAGCTGTTTCGATTCCGGCTCGGAACGCGAAGCCTATTACTGTGACACAGCCCCTTTTGGCCGTTAAACTCTCGGGCTGCGCTCTCGTGTTTTAAACCTGACAAAACACTGCTGCTCGTTTATTAAACTATACTTAATGGAGCTACGTCGTGGTGTTGTACATGTATGGAGTCAGTGTTTGATGTGCTATTAATTGGCTACAAACAGTTAAGTTATCAGGAGCCCTTCAAGAGCGCTTCCCGAAAACGTTCAATTGCACGCGTTAAATTCTAGAAAACCCCTACAAAGTATATATTTTCTGAAAGCTTAATAAACATAGATTCTAGAAAACAGCTTGATTTTCCTCATTAGTAAATACTCTTTTATTTATTGTGGTTTTAATCCAATTTGACCATACCTTATACCTGGAGCTCCTGTCCCTCGGGAATTTGACGGAAATCCGCGCTGAAACGACTTTCATAAAGTAGAGATATTGATCTGAAAAATGCTGTCTCAGGTTTCTGATATCTTATTCCGTCGCGAAAATAATCAACTGCAAAGATCCGGAACACCTTTTTTAGGGGTTGAAGAACGAAACATGAAAGTATTTCAAGAACAAAACAACGCATAAAAAAACTGAGACACCTTTTTTTGTCAGCATATTGATCTAGCCATATGCCAATTTTCAATCCGATCTATTAAAATCTAGAGGGACAGGAGCTTCGAATACATGCTACAAAACTTGCATTTATAACGCCGTAAAAAATGGTTTCAAAGTTTCTTGGCATCCCACTGAGGTTTGTTGACACAATTAACTTATCTGTCATTAAGAATGTCATTTTTTCCAGTATTTGATGTTGAGCAGTAGGTATAGGGGAACACGATACCATGTTGTTCATGAAAGGCCGCATGCGATTTTGCGCGCTTCTGTGAAGGACTACGCAGACCACGATAAGTTAGCTCTTCGGTTTGAATATCGCAGTAGACAAGTTCAGTTTTAGCGTTACCATTGTCATGGTATTTCACAGAAATCATGAGTGCACAGGGAAGGCAAAGAAGAAGAAAGCGTAGAGAAACAGCCAAACGAGTACAATAACTGTTATGGAAGATCGTGTAGGTTTATGTTGTTCTTCGTCTTCTGCTATCGAAGGCGAAGTTACCTGAGTCGAAACTTCGGGGCGAAGTTTATGGGCACTTGCACTCTTTCAACTTGGAATTGACTTTGCAGAATCTCCAACTTCTGCCCACTGATTATCTAATGGTTATAATATGAGCCAAGATCGCTTTCCGTCAGCGTCGACTTTCGTTTATTCACGGAAGAAAACGAACATAAGCCCTCCCTAGGCACTAGCTTCAAATTACGAATTGAGCTATATATATATTATAAAACTATATTTTAGATATGATTTCTGTTTGAAACGTAAATGAATATTTGCTTGAAAGTATTTTCATTATTTTACCTAAATACTGTATATTTACACAGATTTTAATATTAGCTTTGATTTTTACCATCCCACATGTGCACGAGGTTCGTCAGTTCATATGAGAATCGCTGATAATGACCGTGTCACTTTAAAGTGCAACTAACCCCTTTTGCAATTTTTATACATATGAATCTTTGAAAGGTTTTGAGTACTTCTGCGAAGAAATGTTTGGCTTCCAGAGAATACTCTGTGTTCTAGGCCTGTTTGAAATGGTGAAAATGTGACCTTTCCTGACCCATGACCGCGTAAGAAAAAGCCTGGGTCGATTCTGGATCTTACGTCACCTCATCTGAATGCATTATTCTCCATGGCGCCTTTCCGTATCATAACAACATCGATATATAGAGAATATACACAGTCTGTGAGTTGTTAGTAACGAAAATAGTTATTTTAGACAAAATGTTAAATATTTATCCAAATTATTGCAAAGTCGAATGAACTCGATGACGTCAGATCAAGAATCGACCCAGTTTTTTTCTTAGGCAGTCATGGGTCAGGAAAGATCAAATTTTCACCATTTCAAACAAGCCTAGAACATAGAATATTCTCTGTAAGCCAAACATTTCTTGGCAGAAGTACTTAAAACCTTTCAAAGATTCATATGTATAAAAAATTCAAGAGGGTTAGGTGCACTTTAAGTACTAGATCAAATATGAGCGGACGATCTTTGTGGTCGTTTACAATGGCGAGGCGCTTCGGCGAGCCATCGTAAATGATCATAAAGATCGGACGCGAATTTATCGAACTTGTGAAATTAATATTTTACTAAGAGAAATGAACAATAGAAACCTATATTTAATCGCAATTGTGAAATGCCATCGTACTTGTGAAATGAAACAAACAATGCGGTGAACATAATTGTTCTATGATAATATTTTCATCGGTTCAAAGATTGTTAATCATGAACTAGTCGTGTCCCATAGGAGTTGCAACTAGCTCCAAATTGAATTTTAATTACTTTCAATAGAAAGTTAATTCGGTGTAAGCATGTCCGGTCGATTTCGCTCTCCAAAATGTGAGGCTCGAGAGAGAGGTCTTTCGTGTCGGGGGTTATTCCAAAAAGTACCCCATACCACAACAAATGTCAAAAGTCGTGGATATTGGCGTGGACGGGCTTGATTTTGACAACGTTGAAGACCTGACGATCAGAATACAACACATGTCGGCATACAGTCTCAACTTTTGGTTATGCAAGTTCATTTGCGAAGTTGACAAGCACAATGGTGAGCGATATTCCCCTAAGACGTTGGGCTTAGTTGCAGAATACCCCCTCCACTCCAAAGATCGCTTGAAAACTGCTCTAAATTCTCCACTTTACCACAGGTGTATTTAGACTCGTTCTATAAATGATTTTGGGTCGAAAATGGTTACTGCGTTTTTTTTATTATTTCAGGGTTAGGTTTTTAGAAGGTTTGTATGAAAAAGTTGAGAAATGAATTATTAATGAAGCACTGGAGGGGGTATTCTGCAATTACTCCTTTAAATTTTAGGGTTAGGTTTTTATAAGCTTTGTATGAGAATTTGAGAAAATGCATTATTAATGAACCAAGTGGTGGGTATTCTATAATCAATCCGCTCGGGGTAGTTCGGTCCCAGGCCTTGATCAGTTTACAAAATAGCTAATTGCAGGTGCTAATTGAATATCAGCACGTGACCCTCTTTCCTGAGTAATATAGTACACTCGAAACCTGTATTCCGATTGCACCATTATACTGTAGCTCTATTGTTTTTGTACCGTACGTTCTAAAGGTTAGGGTGTTTTGTATTGTTGGGTAAGTAAGTGCGGTACAGACTGGTTCTCTTTCCTGCATTCCAAGGAACCCTGTTTCCTGCAAAAGACCTATTGAACCTTCTCAGTCAACACATTCTCCCCGTTGAATTAACAACTATCCTTAAATGGGAAACACGCTTGAAATAATAATAATCGTTAATTCTAATGACATTCTTAAAACCAGTCAAGGATAAAGATAAACATTTGTTACATTCCGAACGGCGGTAGACCGGCTTAGTGTAGTAGTGATGACGTCTGCACTACTGCAGTACACGAGTTCGAGTCCGAGTAGGAGCGCTGAAAAATACTTTTCCTCTATTTACCTTCTCTTCTTGTTTACCTGTGAACCCTAGCTCTAGGTGAGTAAGAACCCGTCGTTTACCCATGAACTCGTCCGACGGTTAGGGTTTGGTTTGTGGTTCGGGTTAGGATTTGTCGTAGAATTAACGATTATCATTATTTCAAGCGTGTTTGCCATTTAAGGATAATTGTTAATTCAACGGAGAGAATGAGTTGCTACATGACCGCCGCGTAATAATAATGAATAGGAAGTCGAATAATTACTGTTAGGCGAGACTGACTTTGTCTTCAAACAATCTTTATTTCTTTATTTTTGAACATCGTTTAATAAAGGGATACCCAAAAACAAAACACATCTGATCTCAAAATGATATTCATACTGTCCTGAAAACTGAAATCGCAATATAAAAAAAACATTTTGCAATGGAAACGTGTAGGAATTTTTTTAAAGTGTATTGCGCAATAGTTTTGATGACATCAATTAGTCATCCAAGTAAAATTGAGCTACTCATTCTGCAGGAAAATATGGAAAAAAACTGCTCTATCAAAGCAATTTTAAGGATAAAAGTGTAAGAAACTAGTTTTTCTTTGGTCTCCCAACATATCCCAAGTGTTTATATAAGAGAACAAAGACATGGAAAGCGTGTTATATTGCTTAAATATATATATATAATATATGGAACTGTGAGAAGTTGCCAGTTGTACTCTCGTAAATTCTTTATATAATATACAACTACAACTAGCAGTGAATCCAGAGGGACCTTCTACAGGAAGTACATCGTTAGTTTTTGCCGCCTTTTGTATATTCGATTTATATATATATATATATATACAGTCAATGCCAAAAAGGTTGTCCAGCAGAACATAATATAACACTTTAATATCCATTGTTTTGGCCTATTGTCTTGGTCTAGACAATAGCCCAAAACAATGGATATTATAGTATTATATTCTGTTCTGCTGGACAACCTTTTTGGCATTGACTGTATAAGGTGGTTACAGGTATTAAGAAAAGAGATGTAGGAATATGGTTAGACATCACAGTCAGTAAAGTCTAGTGCCCTTCAACTCATTAGCATTAGCGAGTCTAGTAAAATATTTCCTGCAAAATCGATTAAAGCTAAGCTTGGTAATGTGTCAGATTTAGTAGCAGTGGCAGGAAAACTATTCCATAGCGACGGTGCTAAATATGAGAAACAACACTTTCCCACATTAGTTTTAGGTTTAGGTAGGCATAAGTTATTATTTACGCTTGCAGTGCAAAGGAAACCGTTTTTATTGCGATTGTAGTTTTCAGGACAGTCCAAATATCATTTTGAAGCCATAAGTGTTTTGTACTCGGGTATCGCTTTAATGCTGAATGAGATGTTTCTTGCCCTGGTTCGTATTCGTGGTAGGATTCTTTACTTTTGCCTTGCACGTCGTTGGGCTTTCAACCTCAAACCTGCTCAGAACCAGGCCTGGCTTAATACTAGCCCAGTCCATCACGTTGCCAGTATCATCGCCACAAACGAGAGCCATGTGCTCTATTTCCTCTGGGGTCATCACTCTATCCCAGACATTCATGTCTGAGATCTTGATATTCACGGCAGCTGTTGACGTCCCGCCCAGATGCAAAACACCACCACTAGGAATGTCGTTACCTGGAGCCATTGCAATGCCGCCGTCTCGCCCGAAAGGGTTTCTTCCATTGAAGTAGATGTTAGTTATACCAGAGCTTCCGTCGTGAGTAAAACAGTACATATTCCAGTAATCATTCAGTAATTGCCTCGACTCCATACTTTGCCCCCTACGAATAAACGAAAAATAAAATCGTAAGCAAAGCATAGGTAATAAAGTCCAGGAACATGCCAACTACAGAACAGGACATCGACACAGATATTGTATTTATCTGAAATATTGTATTTATCTGGGATATTGTATTTATCTGGGATATTGTATTTATCTGGAATATTGTATTTATCTGGGATGTTTGTGTGAAGTGTATCAATATAATGACATCACATATTTTTTAATAGTCAAATGTTGAACAATTAAGAAAATAATGAGCTTCCGTCTCGGGATTATCGCCTTTGAGATTTCTTTTATAATTTGTGAATTCTGAAACTTCATGTTGAACATAGTATTAACATGTCTATTTACGACATTTACAACAACATTTATACAAGCACTATTATCAATGGGGGTCCTGTCAACTAAAGTAACTTTAAACATCATAAAGATATACCGCTGCATAAAACAATCAAAGGCATACGAGATTTAAAAAGTATAAAAAGCCTAAAATATGTATTAGAAAAGGTCTGAATAATGTATGACGTATAAATCATTATAATATTTATTTGGTACAAACGTGCGAGTTTACATTAATAAATATGTAAAAATAAAAATATAACATTACAAGCTATAATATAATAATAGGAAATAATTAACATTAAACAGATGTAGTCTAACAGTTCTAATACCGGTAGGTCATATAAAATGGAAAAGGCATCTGTTTAGATAGGAATGTTTGAACCGTTCTGTTCTAACTACGATCTCCAAGTATTCTCCCTCTTTTGGAGGTAGAAATTCATATAGGGAGTGGTTGGAATTACAGGTGAATTTCTTCCACATCTTTATATCTCTACTCTTAAAGGGAACCTCGGCTTAGAAACAATGTTTGCTCTCCAATGTTGCATAAATATTGCTGTGTTCCCTGTAAACTGTACACTAGATGTCAGTTATAGACCGATTTTCCTGTCGATATTCCTGCGCGCCGCTATCTTGTATCTTATGACATCACAGTGTTTCCCATATTGTCAAAAACAGCAGCTCTTTTGTTGTGACAATAGGGGCAACAATGTGACGTCATGAGATCCAAGATGGCGATGCGCGAGTAATTCACGAGCTCCTAAGGAGAGGAATCGCTCACTTAATTTATTCATGAAATGACAATATAAACTAACTAAAATCCTACCCTGAAAAATAGAAAGACCCTAACCGGTCAGTAAACAAGATCTTACCCACCTAGAGCTAGGGTTCTCAAGAAAAACTTCTCAAGAAAATGGTGAGGTAAAAATAATTTGAGAGATTTTCTGGAACTCGAACCCCGCTGCTGACTACTCGTAAGGCAAACGTCGCAGCCACTACACTAAACAACCATCGTCGTTCAAATGCTGTCAAAATTGTACATTTTAAAACCACTGCTAATTTATGTTAGTTTATATGGTCATTTCATGAATTAATTAAGTGAGCGATTCCTCTCCTTAGGAACTCTAGAGCAATTCAAACGACTTTTGTGGACAGAAAAATCAGTCCATAAATAACAGCTAGAACACAATTTACAGGAGACAAACACAGCAATAGATTTAGACATCCATAAGGAAGACTTGGGAGCAAACATTGTTTTTCAGCTGAGGTTCCCTTTAATTACATCAGCTATAAGCACAACCTTAGTGGTGTAACCCACTTAGATATCCATAACGAACATTTGGGAGCAAACATTGTTTTTCAGCTGAGGTTCCCTTTAATTACATCAGCTATAAGCACAACCTCAGTGGTGTAACCCAATTAGATATCCATAACGAGCATTTGGGAGCAAACATTGATTTTCAGCTGAGGTTCCCTTTAATTACATCAGCTATAAGCACAACCTCAGTGGTGTAACCCAATTAGATATCCATAACGAGCATTTGGGAGCAAACATTGATTTTCAGCTGAGGTTCCCTTTAATTTACATCAGCTATAAGCACAACCTCAGTGCTGTAACCCAATTAGATATCCATAACGAACATTTGGGAGCAAACATTGATTTTCAGCTGAGGTTCCCTTTACTTACATCAGCTATAAGCACAACCTTAATGGTGTAACCCAATTTAAATGCTCGTCTACAGAAGCGATCAATACGACTGCGATATTTGTCTTGATATGCACAATCCCATTCTTCTATGTCATACAAAAACAGAGACATAATAAGAATTTCCAATTATGCACTAAGTTCATCTCTGGTATAGCCATAACACTTACATACAAATAGTTGCTGGCTTTACGCAGTAAGTTGTCTATATGAAGATCCCAGTTGCACTGAAGGATTTTTATGGAAAGTAACTCCTAAAAGTTCAGGCTTCACGTGAGCCTCTAGCCATTCTAGGTAAATATAAATGTTTCTTAATGTCTTGAACAAAGGCTGCAAGGGACTGACAACCCGTAATCTCGTAAGGACGCCTACTGTACTCTATTGCTTCATCATTAGTAGAATTATCTTTTTGCAATTTCAAGTCTTACTTTAGGTAAGTGAATGTCAGTATCTGTCCTGGTAACATAGTAGTACACAGACTCGTTACGGTAACAATAGTTCGTTAAATACGGTGGTATACAATTCGATACAATGCTATCATACATACATACATACACACATACACACATGCATACACGCATACATACATAAATCTTATAAAATATGACTTCGGATTTGCAGAGTAGCATTAAGATATTAATATCTCCGAAGGTAAATTTCTGAAATAAATAACTAAATGACAAACAACTATTAAAAAAATGTACACTTAAGCACAAATAAAGATATAAATATAATAATAAAATTATTTGGATATTTCGGTACAAAAATGTTCAACAATTATCATCAAAAGACATAGTACGGATAGTATTTTACTGAAAATCTTTCAGATTAAAGGTGTTTCTAATCTTAATAATAGGTTGTTCCAGGTCTTGACTGTCATGTATCTAAAAGAATGTAGGCCATAAGTTGTAGAGTTAACCCTAGGAATAAGTTTGTTTGTTTATCCATGTATCCCTAACGCGGCAGACCTCAATTAAAAAATACCTTCAAAAACTGCCATTAATAGCCATAAAAGCAACATATAGCATATATAGAATACGTTTATGTCATAAGGATGTAGATCCTGTTTATCTAACAGTTCTTGGTATGCTAAAGAGTATTCATTCAAAACAACCCTAATTTATCTCTTTGTTGAAAAGTTCCAGTTTTTCTCATTATGCGCACTGCAAAAGCGCCATACCGATGAGCAGTATATACGTAAAACAGGAAGGCAGACCTCATTGTAGTTTAGATTCCAATGTTACAGGGTTCTTACCATAGTCATACAACAGGAAAAAAGATAAAAATACCCTTACACAGCTCATTGAAGTTTTGACATCAATGAACCTAAGGCCCGATACAAACGTTGAACTTTTCATACGCCGAATCTAATAGGCCCTTTGCAGGACCTGGTCACGTGACCTTTTTAGCCTGTCAATAAAAAAATTGGCGGTAGTACAACATGAATGCCAGAAATGGAAAGAGCAAGCCAAAATTAGTAAAAGGCCCAAGTTTTAGGTTCATATCTTTAAAACTGAAGGAATGGCAATTTTTTGAAAACTCTGTAATTTAGCTTAATTTAACAGAGTTTGTGAGGCTTTTTTTTTGCTGACTGGCAAGCCGTGCTTGTTTACTTTGGTGCCATTTTTCTGTACTCCTAAAAGAGTATTTCTTCTTTGAAATTAAACTGGAAAGAGCAGATGCCGTTATGGCGTTCGGACGCGAGATACGGCGCTAAAGAAATTTAAATTTCTAACGCAGTAAAATGGCCTCAATAGATGATATTCGAGAGCTTATCAAAGAAGAATTGCGACCTATCAAACACAACTTGAAATTAATGGAGAATGAGTTCAAAGAAATTACCAAGAGCATGAAGTACATATCTGATAAATATGACCAACTCCTCGAAAACCACCAAGCCACCGGGAAGAAGGTTTCAGACCTCGCGAATAATTTGAAGGGGCTAAAGGATGATGTTAAAAAGGTAAAGGAGAATACAGATATCGCTCTAGAGGAGAATGAAGATTTAAAACAGTATTTGAGACGCGACCTACTAGAAATAACGGGAATAAAAGCGACTGATGAAAAGTCATGCATGGAAGCGGTCACAGCCATAGGCGAAGTTATAGAAGTACCACTCTCTGAAGCGTAACTATATTTCAATAGCACATCCTATACCCACATACAAGAGTGGACCACCGAAGTTCATTGTTAAATTTACAAGAAGAAATGTGAGAAACCGCTTCTATAATAACCGGAGGAAATTGTCAGGAGTAAAAGCTAAAGATTTGCCAAACCTGAGTGAAGAGCTACGGTCGAATACCAATGTGTATTTAGGAGAGTCATTGACTCGAGAAAAAAAGGCGTTCTTTGCCGATGTCAATAAGTTCCGTAAAGAGATGAAATGGAAATCTATATGGACAAACAACGGGAAAATCTATTTAAAAGAAAGTGAAAATACATCGACACATGTTCTTTACTCGAGGGAAGAGTTCGGCGAACTCCAACGGCGGGCGGCAATGCAAAGAGATAGACCACGTGCACAGCCAACGCGATAGGATAAACTGACTTATTCCAGTTGAACATGAATTTCTCACTGGCTACAACCCAGAGACAGTTTTATGCCAAAAATACAGAAGCTGTGGAGAATGTAGAATTTGTTAAGTTTATGAAATTCAGTCTGGTTGTACGAATTGTTTACGTGTTGTACAAACATCTAATTCTACTTGGTCCAGTGCAGAAGACTACGAATGAGTTGCACCTGATAATCGTGGAGCAGATCTGTAAAGTCCCTCAGGAAATATTACTTCAAGATGCTATCGAATTGGATGACTGTGCCTTACGCCTGCTGTTGTATAAACGGTACTGGCTCACAAGTAAGAAATATTTAAGAATGTAAAAATATCGATTTAATAACTATCGGAGAGTTTAGAATTAATTATGTTACATGTAAATATCGACAAAGAAATAATAACTTGAACATTATTTATAGCTGATGATGAATACGCTAATAGAACTACCATTCTATGATGTATCAGACGGAGACTTCGCTAAGGCTACGGGTGCTTGGGTTTATAATATTCCCAGTGTATTCAAAAACACGAAAGATCTGTTTGGAGACATTCTCGAAAGTCCCAACAAGACTAGGGATGTAGAAGAGAATAATATTGAAAAATATATAGAATCGAAATATCTCACTATAAAACAAACAGGAGCGTGTTTTCAAATTCCTGAACATAAAGGCATTTCTGTGCTCCATTGCAATACTCGAAGCCTATCGAAGAATCTTACTCTGTTAAATGATATTTTGATTACGCTTAAGGAAGTTCCTAGCGTAATAGCCATCTCGGAAACAAAGATTAATATTAACACGCAGGCAAATATTGACATTCCAGGTTATAATTATCAAGGGACAAATTCAGAAACATCGGCTGGCGGCGTGGGTATTTATGTTAGGAAGAATCTTAATTACAATAGAAGATGTGATCTTGAATTGAATATTCCTGGAGTTGAATCGTGTTGGATCGAGGTTATACGAAATAAGCAAAAAAATATTATTATTGGATGCATTTATAGGCATCCTACTAATGACCGAGATATGTTTCAAACAGCTCTCGAACAAAAGTTATCAGATCTAAATAGTAAAAATCGAGAGGTTATCGTGACAGGAGATATAAATATAAACTTTCTAAATTATAGTTCAGATAAGCATACTTCAGAATATCTTGATATGTTATTAAATATTGGTTATATGCCTTTAATAACAAAATCTACTAGGATTACGGATCACTCAGCTACACTCATTGATCATATATATACAAACATCCCTCAAAAAGTTATTAAATCGGGCATATGCCTTGCGGACATATCAGACCATCTTCCGGTATTCTGCACGATAACAAGTAAGTCTCATAATATAAAAGAGCAAAAGATTTATCGCGATTTTTCACATTTTAAAAATGAATTATTTGTAAATGATCTGCAAGATATCAACTTCAAAAATCTTGTTACGGAAGATGTGAATATTAGTGTCGAGAAAATTATGGATAACTTGGAGAGAGTATGCAATAAACACGCCCCATTGAAGAAGATTCCAAATGCAAAATTAAAACAGCTAAATAAACCGTGGATAACTAATAGTATAATAAAATCAATACAAAATAAACAAAAATTATTTAGAAGCCATTTTTTGAGCGGAAATATTGATAAAATAAAATATTATAAAATATATAATAATAAACTGAATAAGATCAAAGAAGCTGCAAAAAAAAATTACTTTTCATCACAATTTGAAATTAATAAAGGAAATTTAAAGATAACATGGAAACTTATTGGAATACTAATAAGTAGGAAAAAAAAAAACATAACTATAAATAAACTGATCTGTAACAACAAATGTTACACTGATAAGCAAAGTACATGTCATCAACTAAATACCCATTATATAAATGTAGGTCCTAATCTAGCTTCACAGCTTCCAGAATATAGCGATTCAGATCCAACTCACTATATTAATTATAACAGTCAGAACAGTTTTATGTTCCATGGAATATGTGTCCAAGAAGTCCAGGATGTAATTATGGGCCTACAATCAAATAAGGCTTCCATAGGAATCCCTCGACAATGTATTAAATTAGCTTGTAACCAAATTAGTGAAGCTTTGTCCATGATTTTCAACTACTCACTGCAACAAGGAATAGTACCTGATACATTAAAAACATCAAAAATAACACCAATAGATAAAGGTGGTGAGATAACAGACCCTACAAATTTTCGACCTATTTCAATTCTGTCTACTTTTGCTCAAACATTCGAAAAACTCGTTTGTAATCAGCTTGTAAATTATGTAGAAAAATATGAAATACTTTATGAGTTTCAATTTGGATTTAGGAAAGGACGATCAACATCACAAGCAATTACTGAAATCACTGAAAACTTGAAAAAGGCAATTGATAATAAGTTAATTACTTGTGGAATATTCCTAGATTTTTCCAAAGCGTTTGATACGGTTAACCACGAAATTCTACTTAAAAAAATGGAAAAGTACGGAATTAGAGGTGTTCCCTTAAAATGGTTTACTAGTTACTTAACTAATCGTAAACAATATGTTGCTTTAGAAAATGAAGAATCATCAAAACAAGTTATGAAATGTGGTATTCCACAGAGAAGTTCACTTGGTCCAATACTTTTTTTATTATATATAAATGATCTCCCGAACTGTTCTAGTTTACTTAAATTCAGAATATTTGCTGACGATACGAATGTCTTTGCTTCTTCACATGATAGTTACGCTCTTCAAAATTTAATCAATGTCGAAATGGCGAAAGTTAAAAAGTGGTGTGATATTAATAAATTATCAATAAATTTCAAGAAAACAAATTACATGATAATTAAATCAGCCAAGAGAAGAGATATCAACATAACGTTAAATTTAAAAGGCAAAGATGATATTACACATTCGATTGAAAGGAAGACATACATCAAATACTTAGGTGTGTTTATTGATGATACTCTCTCATGGAAACAGCATATATCATATATATGCTCACGTATTGCAAGAAATACTGGAGCAATTTCAAAATTAAGGCACTATTTATCTCTTCGGCAATTAAAGCAATTGTATTATACTCTTATATACCCTTATATAACGTATGCAATCTCTGCATGGGGCAGTGCATATAAAATGCATATTAAAAAGATACAAATTAAACAAAATAAAGTGGTTAGAATAATATTTTTCGCTAAGTCATATAGTAAGCATACAGAAAGTGCACTACCCTTGTTGAATATATTAGATATTTTAACAGTTGATAATGTATTTCGGTTGCACATACTTAAAATTGCTCACTTATGGCATAGAAAACAGCTCCCAAGTTTGTTTGAGAGCTGGTTTTGCTATGCAAGTGATATCCATTCTCACAATACCAGATATGCTACAAAGCAAAACTTCTATAAACCAAAAGTGAGAACTAATATTGGCAAACAAACAATCTCTTTCATTGCAATTGACATGTGGAAAAAAATTCCGGAAACAATAAAGTCTTCGAGTACCTTTTCTTTCTCAAAAAAACTTAAAGATTATTTGTTGGATATCCAATTTCAGATTAATTAATATTATATTTTCAAATAATTAATTTCATTTATTCTCATTACTATAATTATTTTTATAATATAATATAATATAATATAAGTTAGAAAACTGATCATATTAACATAATATTAACCTAGGGACTAACTAAGAAAACCAATCGGTTAATTTAGCCCCTAGGACGCACAAATTTCTTCCAGATTGAAAATTTAATTCATAATGTAAGTTTGTATAGATTGTATTATTGTAAAATTAAGTATGTATAGTGTGTGAATAAAGATGATGATGATAGTTTCTGTAAAAGTATCGTATTATCAGGTATAGCTTTCACTCTTCTCAGTCAAGTGGGCCAGCTCGATCTGATCATGAACTTTGTAATCGGCCGAGAGACTGAGCATAACATGAATCGCGCTGATTGGCTACGTTAATGAGATTAAGCGGAACTACCTAGTTAACCGTGAAATGAATCGAAACCCTTTTAATATCGGGCTGTTTCTTGGCTCTTCCTTTCGGCCAAAAACAGAACTTTGTTGAAGTCCAGTCTTATGGCGTTTTGTCCTATTTTTCTCAAATTTTCATGAGTCGTAGAAAACAGCCGTTTCTCAAATATTATGTCGGGGAATTTTAAAATAATTTTTCTTTCAGGTTTTATGACCTAGTTTATAGGATGAAAAACTACTTTTTTAACTTGAAAAGGCATAAAATCTGTAATACGCAGCATATCAAAAATTCCCGACACTATTTAGCTGGGATTCGTAAGGGACAATTAAGAGAGAAAAAATCAAACCCTCAAGGGCTGAAATCTTTCTGGCGGACGGAGTCATTTCGCGTTGAAAAAAAATACGACATCTACGCTTTTAAGTTTTGGTCAAAACGGATCAGATATGTACTTTCTTCAATTCAATACCTTTAAAGTGCCACTACGACGAAAATTTACCATTTCGATTTGCCACTTTTTCAGTGTCTATAGGTCAATCAGTATTAGAAATATCCGAAATAGTAAAAAATATTCCCAAATGGGCATCTTAAACCACAAATTTTAGGAGAGTTTACCGGTAAAATCCTGTCCGCCATTGCTGGAAGCCGTGCCCTTTGTTCAGCTTTAAACAAAGGTTTATTCACCGGAAGTGATGTCATACACTTAACACGACAACCTCGTGGCGCGAAATAGCGTGCATAAAAAAGTAGCCAACCTCGCAAAGATAAATATGACTTTCTTCTTATGTACGTGAAGACGTTTTTAGTAGAAATATGCCTCCAGGCGTTGTGTTCTGCAGGCGAGCGTTAAGTGTATGACATCATTTCCGGTGAATAAACCTTTGTTTAAAGCTGAACAAAGGGCACGGCTTCCAGTAATGGCGGACGTGTAGATTCAATATTCGGAGCTAAAAAAATAAGACTTCCTGTCGTTGTATCGAAAAACAATTTGAACTGGTAATAATATATGAACTCTACTTTATGAATATGCAAAAACATTGATATGTCAAAATTTGATCGTAGGGGCACTTTAAAACGGTATATATACGTCTGTGTGACTTTAATAGCCCATGTCCGCGATATGCTTTACTTGTCACGCACAAAGGTTTCAATACGAGGCTCCGTGCTAAATTAAATTTTCTCTTTGAAAATAATAAATTTTATTTAGCACGGAGCCTCCTATGGAAACCGTTGTGCGTGACAAGTAAAGCATATCGCGGAAGTGAGCTATTGCGACGCTGCAAAAGCGTTCTTCCGAAAATGACACCTCAAACTTTATCGAGACCTTAAGTATTCAATAATTATAGGAAACTATTTTCTCAAACTCATAAATAATTAATTAAGTTCGACAGCCAATCAGGTCATCCATTTTCGTCAGTTGCATGTACCTTGATACACGATGAAACTCCACATGAAGATCTGAGAATGCATCTTGATCTCCAATCAAATGACAGATGAATCTTGATCTCCAATGAAACACCAGATCAAGGTTGCTTCGATGAGTTAAAAAATTGATCAAGATATTTTTTTAATAAGCGTTAAATCACAGGAATGGCGAGAAGTAAAGGAAAAGAAGTATATAAAAATCCACTTCTGGAGTGTGACTCGAACCTCGCTTGCAACCGGCTGCTAGTCCTCTGGACACCGCGGAAATACGTTTTGTGACGTCACTTCCGTTGATCAGCAGTCGGCGCCATTATTAGAACCGGTTTCTTAGAACACAGCATGCGTTCATCTACGTAAAACTGAACAGGTAACTTTGATTTGAGAACCTCAATATGGAAAATGGAGCTCGAAATATTGCACCAGAAGTCTTGCATCTTATGAAGTAACAAGTCAACCGAAATAAGTCAGGTATTCGTGGTCGTGGTATAAAGATTTGCTGTGGAAATGAGTTGATGTTCGCCGCTGTCACATGCGAGGTGAGTTAAGAAAATGGATTTATAATTTAATACATGTGTAAGTCCGTGTAGTATACTTCTTTCGTAATTTTCGAAGTATTACTAATTGTACTATCAGTACCCACATTAAGTCAGCTTGACTCGGTTGCATATGATTGCGTCTAGCAGCTTCACGACTGTTTCAGTTTCGCGCTGGAAATGTAAATTTAGTTCACGCACGTAAAACTGAAGACGACCACTATCTTTCGAACTTTAGTTTTCGTTGACGCCAGTGACCTTTTCCAAAAGCTATAATTACTCGGGCTGCCTGTGGCAGCACCGAGTCTTAAAATGCAAGTCGTTATTATTATAATTTTTTTTATTTCATGTCAGACGGCTTCTGCGCATGCGTTAAAGGTCAAATTCAAACCAATCAGATTGCACTGTGCTGGTCACGCAACAATCGCCAGGTTAATGTATTTACATAATTAAATACAGTAAATCCAGATGGTGGACGACGGCACGAGGAATTTTCTCTCAAATTTGGAGTCCCATCTCTCAAATGTAAGCAGTTTAATGTTTTATTTAAGTTCACTCGTGCGAAAGCCTTCCAACACTCCCAACAGGCTCAGGATATTTCAACTGGCGCTCTTGTTGAAGGTACGTTTCGTAGGTAATAAACACTCACTCGGCACAGAATATGATGACCGAAGCAGTTATTCAACTCTCACGCTAAAAAAGACTCCTCTCACGGCCGAGATTTTGGTTCGAGAAATTAAAGGCTTCCAACAGTTCCCTTTATAGTTCTGTAATATAATGAGCAGACTGCAGTTTTGGGAAGGAGCGTAAAAGCTTTTAAATAGAGATAAACAAAACGGGCATTTCAGTTAATAATCTTTAGTCCAACAAATACCGATATGGACGCGATCAAAGAGCCGCAGGGTAGAAAGAACAGTAGAGAAATACAGTGATAGCTCCATCATAGGTGGACAGGATACAACTTATAATATGGGACAAATATAAACAGAAATTTGAGACACTCATCTATTAGTACTCTGAACCTGCAGAACAGCAGACTAAATTAGGACCGAATTCGTATTTTTTTCGATAAAAAAAAAGAATCAATGCCTTCAGCTGCTTCAGTAAGATTCCTAGTCATATCAGTAATGGTGACTATACCAAGCATTGTTGCTGGGGGAGATATAAGAGTGAATCCGGCGCTCAAAGAGATATGTCTCGGAGAATGAAGCATCGTTCAGACTGTACACCGCTAGTAGATCAGGTCTCTCATCTTTTCTCGGCCTTTTTGATCACTCACAGGAGGAGCTTTTCTGTTCCAAAACCTTTACAGCAAATTCAGTAAGAAATGTCAGCATTGGATAAATGTTTGTACAAGAGACCTTAAAAGCACAGAACAACGAGACTAGGTCTGGCAATGAAACGTAAGTGGCTATAAATTACTGAAACCCTGACTATGTATCCACCAGTAAACAATGAGAAGGAACTACTGTTCAACCATTAAGTTTACTTGAATTTATTAGTGGATTCTAAATAAATTTTGGAAGCAAAGCCTACATCTACAATGCTTTGATTTATTTTCTGAGCACAAATGAAGTTAATTTCTTTCGGAGCTGCAGGTATTAAATTTGAAAACTCGATAAATGCAAACAATAACATAATGGTTTGAAAGAGCACACCAACATAAGCAAGATTGCCGAATTTTAGGATGCTATCAGTTCATAGTTTTAATGTATATGCTCTTCCAGCCATAACAGCTTTGGTCTCCGATGAGTTTTATTGAAGAAGATGATTGCACTCGGCATGCGGCTACATTCTTTTGTTTTTGCCTTAATACAGGAAAACCTGACCTTTGTAACTTTTCAATGTTTAGGTGAAGTCTTACAACGATATTGCATGGGAAAAGATGAGTTTGGGATACAGTTTAAATAGGACTTGACAGTCTATATAGTAAGCATGTCTCGTTGGTTGGCCAGCGAATATGCAAAACTCGCTTGACAAGATCAACGTTTGTCGCTTTGTTTCAATCCTCTGTATTTCAGCCAAAGTTTAAGCTGTTCGACAGTATAATCATCAGGTTCCCTTTCAAAATATGGTCCAGGAAAGCAGTCATTTCTGGTAGAATAGACAGAGGACGAACTGAAGTGCTAGTCAATTCTTGTAAGTTGATACAAGAAAAGCGGTTTGTTTGTCTGAGTCTTGGCGGGGGGTCTAGACTTGTGACGTAATTACCGCGCTCTGCTATAAGCGTGCGTAACATGAACATGAATATTAAAGTAGAGGTCAACTTCTTTAATTTACATACACGAGAAAAACAAAAATATTAAATTACATATATATATATATACTAGGGGAGCAGAGAATGAATGTCACCGCGCTACCAGCCACTCCTAAAGACTGCTAAATTCAGCTAATAATTCTTCCCTTCGGTTATTACTAGAGGATTTCAAATGAAAATGTAATTTCATCTTCAATCTCATGTGGCCCGAGTGAAAGCCCAGATGGGCTCTTGTTACTGTAGACATTTACTACGATCATGCATATACATGTAATAACGAGCTCGAGACCGATCAAAAGTGCATGTTCTTCAAGGTAAAAAGGGCAGGGATGACCGTCGGAAAACCTCGAAAAATACCCTAAAAAAATACCAAACCGTGAAAAATTGCCCACCCTGAAATGTACCTCGTGGTCAAAAATCACCCTGAAAAATGGATTTTGCTTGGCCAACACCTAAAAATACTACCCTAAAAATATGACGAACACCTCTAGCTCTACCAGCCTAATATAGGAAGAACCCCCCCCTGGGTTATTTTCCTATGATTTGAGCCATCATAGCCTGGTCATGTCAGCCGTTACCAATGCTCTTTTGTTAAGAACTAGATGTAATCATAGATTAGTGAAGTGCGTTCATATTAACATTTATGTTACAAGAAATGGGTTTTGCTAAACTCATGAAATAGATATTGGACTAATAGACACTATTACACCCTAAATCTATAATAATTTGTGTCCATTTTCCCCAACTATGAGATACAATGTTCTATACCCCTTACAGCTTGTCATGATGTTTGTGCTCTACCTTTGCTCTGACCCATTTTACAACTACATTAGTGGCACACAGTGTTTCTATCAATATTTTCAAGTTCAGTAATAATGCATGTACAAGTTCAGTTCTTATAAACCCTTGTAAAATTGTAAGAACTAATCTCTGTTTCCATGAAACTGGGACAAAACAATTTTGTCCAGTCACATATTTTGTATAAACTGTCACTAATTTTGTACTGTCTAGTAATGTTAAATTTGAACTTTGCTAGAGAAGAACCAATTGTCCCAATTGTAGACACCCATTGAGTTATTCTTCATGGGATCTTCTTGTTGACTGAACAGCTGCCTTAATTAAATTGATCTTATCTTGGACATAATCAATGAACTTGGACGACTGAAAGTATTAAATCTTTCTCTGTTGTAGGCTTTTGTAGCTTAGAACTGTCACCACCATCATCATCACCACCACCATCCTCATTGTGTATCAGACCAGATAAGAGGCCAAGATTTCATAAAGGAGGTTTGGAAGGCAGATAATGCAACCACGGCAGCATTGCCCTGGCCATCACACATACATGGAGGATAAAATGTGTGCCCACATGTTAGTCGGTGTATTTCTTGTTGGCCAAGTCACAATCAAGCAGTGGGTTTGGTTCATAAGAAGGCCATCTGTACCCAAGGGAAAGAGACTTAGTTACAAATTCCTTCTTAAAACTTGCCAAAGGTGCTTTGCCATATGGTCTCCCAGCTCTAGCTATAGCGATCTGTTCGTGGCTCGTGATAGTATGTGAGATTTGCTCAAACATACAAAGGATTCCTTGAGAGGCCAAACCTACAATGATTATTATAACTATTATTTTAATACTCCACAACATGTTTCTGATTCCTTTCTGAAGTCTTAAACTAACAATACAATTAATTTGAATTATTTATGTACTTTGCTGGATTGTCGTTTTCCGCTAGCTATCAGGTTAAAAGTAGCTAACTGTTTTGCCCAAATTTTCATTCATGTATGGCATTTGAATCTATTCTTGTAACCACCTGTAAAACACTGACTTTCTAACATATCCTGGCTTGTACATTTACTTTTTATTTTTTGCTTTAATTTCCTTTCTCTATAGTTTTTTGTTTTAATACTCTGTAGCTCATGGTACAGTGTTGCTGAATGGATGACAAAGTCTTTCTAGCCTGCGAAACAGGCCCTCAGTGTTATTTCAATGCAAAGGAAGTGATAAAATAATTTGGTTTACTAGATTTTGTCTCTTAGGACACTTTTCCACAGCTTGACTTAAAGATTCCAGGCTTTGCTTCAAAGAGGGCTCTGTGAAAATTTGAATTTATTTAGTATTATTAGTCATTTTTCCAAAGAGATCCTTGAAAACATTGGATGAGCTAAAATTTCCTAAGGCATTGCTTGAGTTGAAATTTAGGAATTTATTGTGGCGCACAGTGTAAACTTAAAATTACTATTTTGTGTAGGTTTTGGGATACAAACTCTTAAAAATAGGGGTCTGGAGTTTATTTTCTAAATAAGCACAACAACAATTAACCCCCCCTCCCCCCAAAAAAACATGAATTTTTAATTGGTTGCACTCTACCATAGGTGTATGTGTGTACTTTGACGTAAAGTAACTTTGTTAATAAAACCAGTTAAGGGGCATAGCATGCGTATACCCACGGGCATACACTTTGAGACAAAAATTCCCTGTTTAGCCTTGTAATTTTTGTACGAGGGGCCCTCAGTTAAAACCGGTCACTACTGGAACACCTTGAAAATGCCTAGCTTTGCCCCTGCACTTCAGTACTATTGTATCACAAGTTATGAAGCTCTTGTTATGGTAAATAAAAGGAGTTCATTGTTAATATAATTATCTGTGGCACTTGTTGCTGAACAGCGACTTCAGGGTTTATAGGAGTTTCCTCTGATGTATTGCTTTAATCACAAACCTGTACAATATTGTTATAGTACTTTGATGCACAGTTTATATTAGTTGGCCAAATTGCAGTTTTTCCGATGTTTACCTTCTGTCTTTTTGCACCACCTTCATCTTCATTTACTGATGAAGCCTCTTGGGTGCTTCTTTCTGGCATTTGTTGCACCAGCGAGTTCCTGGGTTGTAGCTGGGGGAATGTGCTCCGGCTTTGTCCAATCTTGGTGTGTTTTTATTGGTACCTTTTAGGGGTCAAATTTGGCTTGAGCCACGCCCATTTTAGTACCTCTGGTCGAAACGAAAATTTTCGATGAGCATCCCCGCCCCTTATATATAGGAGTCCCTCCCCCGGGATGAAGACACCGGGAATGGCCCCATGTCGACGGAGACTTGGGGCCATTTAAGCCTCTGGCTTTGGCCTTTCTTCTGTATGTTCCTCCTTGTAGTATTTGTTAATAAATTGAATTGAATTGAGACTAGCATCGTTTTTCATTTCCCCGACGAAGTCTGTCAAAATGGCACTGACAGAGGAATAGTGTTGAAGCTAGTCTTCCATATCTACAGGTATCTGTAGTGCTTAAACTTCCATGGCAAGTAGGAGAATAATGCCGTGTCTTTGAGCGAGCACACAGCATGTTACGAAATGGCAAAAAAAAGCGTGACCGTAACTCACACTCGCTTTCACGACGAATGTGCCTTTTGCTTCGTCTGGTTTATATCGTGTGCAAGCTCCATTTTTCTTGTGCACAATTTATTTTACGTAACAGTAATTGAACTAAGTCGTACTGAAGTATGGAGGCTAAGTATTGTGTTTCTTGGCAAAGTCTTGGGGTTTTCCAAGGCATGTACAAAATACGAAAGTTTTATTTTGAATTTGCCGGCGTTTCTAATTTATTGCGAATGACCGCTGACTAGCAAAATAAGTGATCGCATCGGCAAAAACGTATTTCCGCGGTGTCAGTCCTCTGTCTTGTCCACTACACTATCAGTCCGTTTGTTAAAACGAGCATGAGAAAATAACAATCACAACCCTTGTAGTCTATAATTGCATGCAATAAAATACCAGCCAAATAATACTTCCTAATGATCTTATGAATACATGTATTGTTTGAGAAGCCATTTCTCAAACTCGTTCTTTGTATTTCATTAGGGGTTCCAAACACCTCGAAAGCAATGGATCCTTCGGGGCTTCGCCCCTCGGGATCCATTGCATTCTCGGTACGTGTTTGGAACCCCTGATGAAACACAAGAACTCGTTTGAGAAATAGTACATATACAAGGCCCTTATAAAGCCAATTATGGAATACTGTTGTACCGTCTGGGGAAACTGCTCAAAAGAACAAATAGAGAGAATACTGCGAGTACAGAAACGCTGTGCCAGATTAGTGTTAAATGCTAATTTTTGTGATTGGCTTGGTCAAACTCATTCACTGATATTGGCTGGCTTCCTATTGATGATATAATACGCCTTAGGAAGCTATGCATGCTTTATCAAGTAAAGTAAAGAACGGTAAAGGTAAAAGTAACGGTAAAGGTGAAAGTAACGGTAAAGATAAAGATAAAGGTGAAAGTAACGATAACGGTAAAGATCAAGGTGAAAGTAACGGTAACGGTAAAGATCAAGGTGAAAGTAACGGTAAAGATAAAGGTGAAAGTAACGGTAACGGTAAAGATAAAGGAGAAATAACGGTAAAGATCAAGGTGAAAGTAACGGTAACGGTAAAGATCAAGGTGAAAGTAACGGTAAAGATAAAGGTGAAAGTAACCGGTAACGGTAAAGATAAAGGAGAAATTACATGAACAATGGGTATGTATGTGAGGCCAAGAGGATCAAATCCTGACCCTGTTTGACCCAATATCCGAATTAAAACCAAATTATAAATTGATATTAACATACTTTTAATGCTTAGTATACTTAGTACTGACTGCACCTAAATTAAACTCAAATCCTGACCCTGATCTGCCCAAATCAGTAGTAAAAACCCTGACCCTCCCTTATTATTATTATTATTATTATTGCCACCACGGGAAAATCGAAAGGATCATTATGTTGCCCATGTCTTCATTCGTAGTTACACTGACTGCCGACGATATGTCTAGTGTATTGTGGATATATTACATGAGTATGATACTTACCTAAAAGTGAAGTCTAATTCATACGCCGATAAAAGATTGTGTATGGTGAAATTCATCTCGTCTTCGTCACGGTA
Organism: Actinernus sp. WN-2022; assembly: GCA_030867875.1. NCBI lineage: Eukaryota > Metazoa > Cnidaria > Anthozoa > Actiniaria > Actinernidae > Actinernus > Actinernus sp. WN-2022. The sequence goes on from JAOWCC010000019.1 coordinate 38,400,424, forward strand.
GATGTATCGGAAGATATATAAATTCACTGACTGCCAAGTAATTAGACGTCTTATCTTTATCCATAGACAAATGGTAAAGTCCGTCAACACTGGCATCCCTCTAATGTTGGAGTCGGTTAAGGAGGCGTGTTCCTTGATGGTTACTTGGTATGATTCTAGAAATAATATTAGGTCGAAAAGTAATATTTGTAACCAATCCAAACGCAGCATTCGGGTCACATGTATACCTCTGTATATCCCCATACAGTAACAGCTACTGAGTGAATAAGGTAATTAGTACTCTGTAAATCTGATACAGAATTATAATTAAGTTAGTATTCCTGCTACAGGCACAGATAGATAGTGAGTAGCGAAAACAAACTGGTTTTCAAAAGCAAACTCAAGTCGTGAAATTACAAAAAAAGTATTGTTTCAGAGTTAAGATCGAACAACTAGTTGGTTTTTACTATCAGCCAATAGAAACTTATTGCTAATTGCGGTAATTAACATTATAAGCCATCGACTATCGTCAAACTCACAATCTAATTGTATATACGAAGGTACTACTGATCATTTTACACAATTTTTTTTTTTGGAATAACAGCATTTAAAGTTAAACAGCATTTGGGACAAATCACAAGAATGAAACACTATCTACATACACTAATCCACAAACACACTTTTGCTTTAAAAAAAATAAAAATAAACGGCTTATCCAGAGAATTTTGAGAACGTGCTATACCCTTTTCATTTCGATCTTATCTGTAAGTTAGTTTAGAAAATGTTTAAAGGTCATAAATATTGGGCATCAAAATATTTTCGCGCCATCTTTTTAGTTGTCGCGCGCGCGCCAACTTTGTTTCAACTGCTTCCGGTTACTAAAAATAGATTTTATTCGACATTATCATCACACAGGCGCGTGTATTGGAAATTCCCTCTAACTTATGCTCTCTGGGTACTACCCATGCTAGTGGAGTTAGGCGTACTTGATCTTGGTGTATTACCTAGTACTGTGTACGTTCTGTTCATGTTATTTCGCACACAGCGGTCAAACGTCTGCGCGTGGGCGGCCGCGCGAATTTCCCGCGCAAAATTTACCTTAAAACATATTACAGTGAACTTCTACCCCCAAAAGTTAAGAAAAATACATGAAAGTTAAGCTTTTTATTTTCACAGTCGACGGGAAATTGAACAAACTTCAAACTGTGAGTTTACCAAATTGTTTCGTAATTTACCAAAGAAGTTCTCAAGGTTTGAAAGCGGGTTTGTGAACAGTGACGGCCGCCGGCTCGCTTTGAATTTGTTTTGGAATAGGTTGTTGTTGCAAGACTTTTGACACATGCGCAGACGTTTGACCGCTGTGTAGTTATTTCGTAATAGTCCAGTTTCGTATTCGAAAATTACCGCTGAATGCAAGGACTACAGACGCATGTACGCAGGGTTAGCCTCATTCTGAAGTTAAACATTCATAAATACCAGCGAGAAGGTGGCCTATTCACAACTCTGCGTATTGTTGTAGTTTCCCATTTTGCACCTTCTCGATGGTATTTATGAATGTTTAACTTCAAAATGAGGCTAACCCTGCGTACATGAGTCTGTAGTCATTGCATTCAGCGGTAATTTTCGAATACGAAACTGGACTATTGTATATAAAGTAAACAGAATGCAGTAATGTAAAATGTTACATCGTATTCCTGTCTCATGCCCGGGCGGGAAGAGGTCTGGTAACAATGGTATCACAGCGAGGCCAGTTTTCCCAAAGATCGCAGAAGTGGAGTCGGTCAGAAATCTTAAGTCTTAGTTTCTGTCGTACTGAACTGTTGTGTTCTTTTGTGGCATAACGAAATAAAGGTTATGGGTTATGGTACACACACAAAAAACGAGGGAGACCAATATTCCCCCATCCGGACTGAACAAGCTTGGTCAATAAATGCTTTATTATATTATGGCTTTTGCTGAACAAATTACAGCTGTGCTTCAGTTCCTTTTTTTCAACAATACCTGTACCACCGCAATGATTTCTTTCGCAAGCTAAAGTAGCATTGTGTCTGGTTCATGTGCAGTTGTTCCAGTAATCCTGTACCGCTCGAGACCTGTATTCTGATTGCACCATTATACTGTAGCTCTATTGTTTTCGTACTGCACGTTCTAAAGGTTACGGTGTTTGGTAAGCCAATGCTGTGGCTCGTTTCGAGCGGTACAGGATGGCCCAGTGGCCCTCTAGAAAAAATTACAAATGTACAATAATGTTACAAAAATTTACAAGTTGATAATAATGTCTAGAAATGTCACAACAAATAGATATAATCTAATCTAATTTAAACTAAAAGAAATTAGTACAATCAGAAAGATGTTAAGAGAAGCAAGCTATAATTCTCAAACTTACATACAAATTACATTAATACATTTGTTAATTTCAACTGGCGGCCACCATTGTCTAACATCTGCCAACCCGCCAAATAAACAAAGATTTGTACGTCAACTGCGCATGAACCGTTACTGGTCTAATACTGCTAGCCTGATCCGCGGTTTTTGATTTTTTCACTAAACGTCACAATGAAATGCTTAATCAGCATTGTAAACTAATTCTGGATTAAGGTACTTACGAACACAAACTTGGTTCTTGTTAGGCTTGAATCCATCTGGGCAGCTGTCTCTACACGTGGTTGTAGAGCCTGAGGTCTCTTTGACACGTCGACAGACGTTACACTCGGTAGGCAATGGTTCACCGGATGTTTTCCGCTTGCAACCTGTTTATGTATAAGTGAAGTCGTTTAACGAATAGAAGATGATTCTCCATGGTCTATTTAAAGGTTAGAGACTGGCGCGCGTGGTTTATGTACTATTTAATAAACGAGCAGTAGTGTTTTATCAGGTTTAAACCACGAGGGCCATGCCGAGTGTTTCTGAACCTGATAACACACGTGCTGTGAGTTTATTGAACGGTTTCAAAGGCATTCACGGATTCAACATCATGAGCCAACTGAAAATTCTTTAGGGAATGAAAACGCGAAAGAAAGAAAACATGCATTCGATCTGGTTCAAATTTGCATGATTTATCACCTTCGAGCATCTTGCTGAACGGCGTGGCTATGTTGGCAGAACTTTGAGACGAAGAAGACAACTCTTATTCCCCAAATACTGAGAAAACCCTCATAAAAGGTACGTGTTATTTTGTTCACTTTAGGTCTTTATTTATTTTATATAAAGATTCATGCTCATTAGAAATTCAGTGATAAAGACTCAAAGTCAAGAAAAAACACAAGTTATAACGTACCTGAGTAATTAATTCCACTCTAAATCTACTAATATAAATAACTAGCATACAAAGAAACCATATATAATTATGCAAACCTTTACAGAACTAAACGCTGTATTCTCCTCAAATGTCCCATACGAATTTTCCGTTTAATGCTTGCTAGCTATTCCTCAGTGAACAAGTAAGAAACCGAACAAGAGATTACTCGCTAAATAAATAACTGGAAAAGTTCGCATTGGCGACAATATGCGTCGAAGTGTTTAATCCAACAAAGAACAACCGTGTTATAAAAGGTATGTATATATAATCAAATGACGATATATTATCAGGTACAAAGGAACATGCACAATAATATAAACAATGACGAATTAGTAAATGCTTTATTAAATGTCAATTAGAATGATGTTTTTTATTAATAATAATGATATTGATTCATTATATTCCGACTGGTTTAAGGTTTTTCACCAAACACTTTTACGATATATTTCTCACAAAGAAGTTATAATCCGACCAAGAGATAAACCTTGGATGATAACAGAAGTCCGAAGGGCTATAAGAAAGCGCGATAGACTCTAAAAAATAAAGTAAATGTAGTAAAATACAGTAAATCTAGAACACCAGAAAGTTGGGAAAACTATCGTTGTCACAGAAATCTTATAGCGTCACTAATTCGCAAAGCGAAATGAGAATACTATGTTAAAGTCAATGAAAAGTTAGTAGATCCTCTGCTCGGTCCGAAAAAATGGTGGAATATTGCAAAGTCTGAGTGTTGTAAGAACTGAATCCTCTATTCCCACTCTTTATGAAAACGATGTTCCAGTCTCTGAACCGCGAGACAAAGCAAGAATATTTAATGATTATTTTGTTCTTCAAACAATATAGGCCATTTTGACGATGTTGCGCGCGCATTGAGAACAATATACATGTAATCAAGAAAACAAAAGATTGTCATGCAACATTGAGTTTTGGCGGGCCACATTCTGGTTTTTGGCTGGCCACATTCTGGTTTTTGGCGGGTCACATGCTTTTGTTTTCAATGCGTGCGCAACATCGTCAAAATGGCCTATTGGACGATAGTACAACTGACACTATATGACTCCTGTTATGCAATATTTTCGAACTTCTAAGTTCCTTTCAATAATAACAGCTTCTGAATCCGAAATATTGACATTAATGCAATCTCTTGATTTATCGAAAGCCTGTAGTTATGATGGTATCGGAAATAAAATGATTAGGATTTGTTGTGCTGGGATTAGCCAATCATTTACTCGATTTATTAATCGTTCTTTTATTTACGGTCAATATCCAAGTCAATGGAAAAATGCTAACGTTACACCGCTTTTCAAGAAAGAAAACCGCGAAGTTAAATCTAATTATAGACCAGTTTCACTGCTGCCCAGTCTTTCAAAACTTTCTGAGAGAATCGTTTTTATTCGTCTTTATAATTTCCTTCTGGACATTGGCTACTTGTATATGTTCCAAGCTGGTTTTCGACCTGGTGAATCGGCAATTAATCAGTTGATATATATAGTTCATACAATTTATGCAGTTCGTCGGTGTTCGCGATCCTTTACTTGAATGGTTTAGAAGCTATTTATCCAATAGACAACAACGTGTCGTGATTGAAGGGCACTGCTCCGATTGGCAAAATGTTGATGCTGGAGTGCCTCATAGTTCTGTCCTAGGCCCTTTATTATTTTTAATATACATTAATGATATAACTTCTAACCTGACCTCACAAGCCTTCTTATATACCGACGATACCTCTCTACTTGAGGTAGTTGATTCGCCCCATTCTTCTGCGACAAAACTAAATAATGATTTACAAAGTATTTCTACATGGGCTAGCCAATGGCTAGTATCAAAGTCGAGATGCATTACTTTCTCGTGTAAACAGTACAAGCCAGTGCACCAGCCTCTGTATTTCAATGGTAACATTATTAATAAAGTAGATAGCCATACGCATTTAGGCTTAACTTTATCCAATGATCTATCATGGAAGAAACACATTTTAGATACCCATCTAAAAGCAACAAAGAAATTAAATATGTTAAAGAGGGTTAAATTCAAGTTAAACAGGAATATTATAATATATAAACTATCATAAATCAATTTATATTTATAAAATTACACATGGCCTTTCCCCTTTATATTTATCTAAGTTACTTCCCCCTTTAGTCAGAGAACGCACTCATTTTTCCTTAAGATCAGACCACAATATTAGTTTAATTCCTACTAGGACTAACAGGTTTCAAAAATCTTTTCTTCCTTCATCTATTAAACTATGGAATCCTTTGGATTTATCTATCCAAAAACTTGAAGGTCTTCCTAAATTTAAGCATAAAGTTAACCTTCTTTTCATTCCTCAAAAAAAATTAACAATTATTCGATGTCGCATTTTCACGATATGCATCAATACTTCACACTCGTTTAAGATTAGATACCAACGCTCTCAATTATTATTTATTTAAGATAAATTGCACTCAATCTCCCACTTGTGAATGTGGATTCCGAAATGAAACAATAGCTCATTATTTCTTAAATTGCCCAATTTACAATGCTCTTCAAACAAAGCTTCTCACCTCAATTGCAGCCGTTTTTGGAAATACCTGGCTTAATAGTACTGAACGTTTCCGTGTTCAAACACTGCTTCATGGATTGCCCGATCTAGAATTTCAGGATAATGCCCGACTGTTTATTGAAATTATTTAGAATGTTTTTCTCATTCCCTGTTAATGATGTCAGTTTATTATGTTACATAAGTCCTCTCGATGAGCTTCTGCTCTTAGGACAAATGTAAAGAATATATATGTTTAAATAAAAAAACATGCACGTAATTGATTTGCTTCATCTAATTGGACAACATGTCATTAATTATGCATGAGCTCAGTTGGAATATGTATTAGATAGTTTCTGATGCACGCAGCAATATATATAATATTGCTGCGTGCCTCAGAAACTATCTAATATATTTACTATTCAGTAGCCCACCCCATTGTTCTCTCTCTTGCACAATAATGGCGGTTTCTTTTTGAGAAAAATAGGTCTTGATAGTAGTAGAGCCGGGAGTAAAATGATACCACTTTTTCTTGCACAAGGACGTCAAAAAGCAAATTCAGAAATCTCCTTTTTGACGTCCTTGCACAACAAAAAAGTGGTATCAGTTTTACTCCCGGCTCTACTACTGAGTAAAATGATACCACTTTTCTTGCCCAGAGGCAAAATGATACAACTTTTTCTTGCCCAACGAAGGCGGATTAAATACTATTTATCGTATTTTTACGATATCGGTTTCTACCGCTTTTTTCCGGATTGGAGCAGTTTTGTTGTACTATTTTTAAATCGTATTTTTTTCCATTTCAACACTCTATTAGAGAAAAAGATTTGTATATAGTATATCGACACACAAGGTTGCAAAAGAAAATGGCAGCCCGACGATCTCGTAGCGAACCTTTACCACGGAGTCTAGCTCGAGAGGCAGGTGCTATTCTCGATGAGAGAGATGGAATGCTCGAGGGAGTGGAGATAGGCCGCCGTACTATTCGATGGCGCTTCTTCCAAGGTGTGGCAGGAGATTTGACTACTAGGATCATGGAAAAGTTAGTTGCAAAGGTAACCACCAGCTTCTACCTGCGCTACAGCTACACCTATCGCATTCGCAATGTCAACGACGGGCGTGTGATGCTATTCTCCAAGACTGTCCCTGGCTCTCCATGGGTGAACATCCTAGGAGATGCAGAAGAGTGGATCAATAGCAAAGAGACAGCTCGTTTGAATCCCGGCAACATCAATCGACCAAATACCCAATGGGCTTTTGTGCGTTGGATCTACGTGGATGTCAAAGTCGTGATCGATCGGCAGCCTCTGTTCGGAACAGGCCCACTACCTCAATGGCTTCGCCAGAAAAAAGGAATGATTGCCCTTGATCGATATGGTGACAACCTATGTCTGTGGCGCTGCCTTGCCATGCATGAAGGAGCACGAGCAGATAGGTGTTGCGTCAAAGCTCGAAGACTTGCCCAGGTCTTCTATGGCTTGGCAGCACCCACGCAAGACGTTCCCAAGACTTCCTTAGACCGGCTGGAGGGAGTTGAGTTACACTTTGGAATCGGCATTCGGGTGTACGAACCTACGGAGGCTGGCGCTTGGCATCTGATGCGACATGCAGCTCACTACAAGCATACGATGACGATTGGGATATACGAAGGACATGCCTTCTATATCAAGGACGTCAAAAAGCTAGGGCACATCTACGTATGTAATGACTGTAAGCAACGGTTCACACAGGCTGGTCACCTCCAACGCCACGCAGATCGTTGTAGTCGTGGAGAAACAAAGATTGTTTGCTCTGGAAAAGCAATCACAGTACCTCAGTCGGCATACGAAAAAGCCTTCTGGCCAGAGAGCGATTCCAACAAAGCCAGCAAAGTCGCTCTACGCTGGTTGAAACGCGAAGCCGAAAGGATTGGGCAACACATTCATCACGCAGCTTGTGGACATGGTGGAGAGCATTGGATAGAAGGAGCGCCGGTCGACGGCTACGAACCTCTTTCGAAAACCATCTTCCAATTTCATGGATGCTATTTCCATGGCTGCCCGAAATGCTTCCCTAGGGAAACGAGGCTCTATCGCAAGACCTGCGAAAGAACCGAAAGTCTACGCAAGGTAGGTTATGTAGTAGTGGAGGCTTGGGGCTGCTCTACGAAGGAGACAAACGAACCGGTCCCCACGCCAACGCAAACTGCCTACCCACACGCCATAGTGTACGATTTCGAAGCCTATCTCGATACAACGAAAGGAAGACAACCGACGGATCGATTGACCATCGAAAACGTTCATATCCCAATATCAGTATCAATTGCCGACACGTACGATCGAACGCCAACCCACATCTGTCGACGCGATCCAAAAGAACTTGTAGCCGCCTTTATCGAAGAACTCCAACGAAGAGCAAAAGCAATCCGAGAAGTCGTTGCGGACCCCAAGACACCCGAATTCTCCTTCGACACCCTATCGAAGGCACAACGGATGAGAATCGACGAATGGGTCAACCAAGTTCCCGTTCTAGGCTTCAACTCTGGCAGGTACGATCTCAACCTGATCAGAAACTATTTCGTAGAATCTATTGCCGACACATGCAAGAAAGTCAGAGTAGCAAAGAAAGCCAACACCACTATGTTTCTCTTAACTCCCGATTTCCGTTTCCTCGATGTGATGAACTACCTTGGACCTGGAACTTCCTACGAACGTTGGATCACTGCCTATGGATGTGAGTTGCAAAAGAGTTTCTTCCCATATGAGTGGTTCGACTCTCCAGACAAGTTGGATTACGTTGGATTGCCAGATTATCGAGAGTGGGGTTCGAAGTTGAAAGGTCAACACCTACTATCTAGGTCAGAGTTCGAAGACTGCAAGCGCACCTTTCTCGACAAGGGAATGGAGACCTTTGCAGACTGGCTACGATACTACAACAACCTAGACGTAGTTCCATTCCTAGAGGCACTCGAAAAGATGCGAGATTTCTATCACGAGAAGGGAGTAGACATGCTGAAAGATGCAGTGTCCATCCCAGGAGTCTCGCTACAGTTCCTGCTTCGAGGTAGTGTAGAAAGGGGAGCTGAGATGTACGCTCCAAGTAAGGAAGCCTACCACATGCTGAAAGGCGCTGTCGTGGGAGGTCCAAGCATAGTGTTCACCAGACGCCACGAAGCAGGAGTGACTAAGATTCGTAGTCATCAGGGTGGAACCAAGGTGTGTCGCAAGGTTCTTGGATACGATGCCAACGCCCTATATCTTTCTACCATGGAATTAGAAATGCCTTGTGGAAAAGAAGAGGTTGTGCACTACGACGAGCCAGGTCTAGAAGCCGAAGGATTTGTCGAATGTCTACGAAACGCTGCGTGGTTTGGATATGCGGAGGTAGACATCGAGATACCAAAAGAATTGTGGAAGAAATTTGAGGAGATGCCCCCCTTCTTCTACAACAAGAAAATCCCCAAGGAAGTAATTCCTCCACAAATGTTGGCCTACCTTGAGAAGACGGGAAGAAAGCGCAGTGAGGAAATTAAGCTAGTTGGGAGTCTATCGGGAAAGAAGTTGCTACTCTATGCTCCTCTTCTACTTTGGTATCTAGACCATGGCGCAGTGATCCCCGCTGTCTACCGCACGATAGACTACGAACCCAAAAAAGTATTCGAATGGTTTGTGGATCAAGTCACCGAAGCACGACGTACAGGAGATGTAGACAAAAGTAAAACCTTGCTAGCAGACGTGTTCAAGCTACTTGGAAATAGTGCCTATGGAAAGTTGATTGAAGATTTGGGGCGACAAACAAATGTCACCTACACCAAAGACGAGAAGGTCGTCGACAAAGCTATGCGAAGTGTTTGGTTCGAAGACCTGGAAGAGATTGGTCTGGCATACGAACTTGAAAGTAGAAAGAACCAGATCCAAATCAAACGCCCTTTCCAAGTAGGTATTGCCGTGTACCAGCTTGCCAAACTTCGCATGCTCGAGTTCTACTACGACTTCCTCGACAAGTACATCGCTCGAGATGATTTCGAATACATCCAGATGGACACGGACAGTGCCTACATCGCAATTTCGGGAAACACCATCGATGAAGTCGTACGACCAGAATTGCGCGAGGACTTTGCAGCCCACAGAAAAGAGTGGCTAGCTTGGGACAAGTGGAGCAGTCGTACCCCAGGACTCTTCAAACTCGAATTCGAAGGACAGCGCGCCATTGCCCTATGCTCGAAAGCCTACTACGTCGATACGGGTGGTAGCAGAAAGTATTCCACCAAAGGTATGTCTAGACGGCACAACGACGTTTCATGGGCTAGATTCGAAGCAGCGCTCCAGGGTAGTATTGATGTGGCGAAAAACCGAGGCTTCCGCCTATTGCCAGAAGGTATGGCAACCTACGAACAACGGAAGCTTGGGCTATCAGCTTACTACGACAAAAGACGCGTTCTTCCCGATGGAATCCACACCGAGCCAATAGAGTACGCTGTCTAGCGCTTGGGTACAAACAGAATTCCTTTTGGTGGTAGTTCCGTATCCCTAGGAACAACTTGTAGCTCTTCACGAACGAATCCACGTTTGGGTGCGTCCTTCTCCCCTTCTCGCTTCGCAAGGTAGTAAAGCACAGGCTGTCCCGAAGATACTACACTTCGCGAAATGGTGTATATCTGCAAACTCCACACAGGATCAGTAGCTCTACGTTTTTCACCCCCTTCCAATTCTCCTGGTGCGTAAAGATATCGAACTAGAACGTCGAATGGTAGGCGCTCTTCTCTCAAACCAACAGTGCGCGAATATGTAGGAGTCTTTAGATCTACTCGTTGCGTCACTACAGAATTTGAAGGCTCCTTTCCTGTAAGTCGAGTCACCTCACTGTTCAGGGCTTTGATAACCATTGGTAAACGAACTACCCATTCTCTACTACGCTCATCTGATCCTTCCGAAGTAAGTACCATCTCTTGTGCATATTGATATCCAAACAATCTCTCAGCTAGTGTTCTATTCGCTCGTTCGACGAAGCCTTGCGCTCTATGATTACCAGCCTCACCTCGTTGAACTTTCGTACCATATAGTTCTAATGTTTCAGACATACGCCCCATGAATTCTCTACCAGGATCTACTTGTAATGTTTTTGGCCATTCTAGTGGACTACGTTTATAGATTCGTTCGAATGCTGCAGACACTTCACCACTATCTTTCGATGCTAAAGGTTCAGCCTCTTTATATCTAGAAACTACATCGATTACCACTAAAGCATACTTATATAGTTTCCTTCCACGACTAGGTCTATCATGAGGTAGAAATATCAAATCAGCTTGATGAACTTCATTAGGTTTCGATACGGTCCAATGTGGTCGTGGAATATAGCGTGGTGGTGATAGATATATTTGCCACACGGCTTGTTTCTCTAACCAACCCTTAGCTACGTCTTCCGATACCTTTGCAGCCACCGATAACTTACCAATTGCGGCATAACCTTTCCAATAGCCCATAGGACCATAGAAGATATTCGCAAGTTTAGCATCCATTATATATCTATGTATTCTAACCTTCAACAAGAAGAAAAAAAAGAAAAAAAGAATAAGAACTTATCTAACCAACTAGTTCTTATTCTTTTTTTTTCTCGTCGATCGTAAAAATTCTCGTTTTTTAAAAGGAATATCGACTAATAGCGTATCCAGCGACTAGCATTCCACCACCAACATAGATCAACTCACTAGTTTTCTGTGCGTTAGATGGTTGATAGTAGTCAGAGAAACGAGGTTCTTTCATTGCTTTGAGTCGTTTCAGTGCCTGACGTAACTTATCGGATTTTATGAAATCTAGGTTACTATCAAGTTGATTATTACGAGAATCGCGTTCAGCAACTTCCTGTTCATGCGTCCAATCAGACAATTCTTTACGTTTTTCGATATAAGCCTCCCTATCAACATCGAATTTTTCCATTGCCCTATCATGTCTCTCTCGTTCTATATTAGCAGTTTCATCTTTTCCACCAAACATCCTAGCAAGCACTCCACCACCAATAAACGCCGTTGAATTCAAAACTGCTCCAAAAATAGACATTCCAATAGCTGCTACCGTCACCATTATGGTATGATCTTTTGTTTCTCGAGATATTGTTTTGCATATATGCTACCAGCTATTACTGCAGTCCACTTCACGTAATTTGTGATAGAAATAGAAGGATCACTAAGCATAGATTCCTTGGCAACCTTTTTTACGATCCAACCAATACCAGCAGCTATTCCAGTTATCATAGCAGCATCGGTCGCTGTTTTCATCAATTCCTTATCCATCCTAATATATATAGTATATCTCTAGTCTCTAATTGTTACTCCATATCTGGTACCGTAGTCTTTACAGGACTCGCGGGTCGTATCGTACTAACGTTCTTAGAAGTGTCATCTCTATATCTTCTGTATTGATAGTATACGCCAACTAATGCAGCACCCGTACCAATAACTGCGATAGTAGTATTGATAGACACATTTTTCATCCAACTTTCATCTACGTTGATTTCTTTAGATAATTCGCTTTCACGCGAAATCTCTCTCCTTTGAGCCTCTCTAGCAAGTTTATTACTTAGTGCTAATGCTTTCCCAGCAGCAACCCTCTTTGGATCTTTTACTCTAGTTGGTGTTGTCTTTGGTGGATTCGCAGTTATCTGATCCGTCTGTTCCTCCATCTCGATTCGATATAGTAGTTACTTACGAATGTTTAATAGGTGTACTAGGAACAACTATGTGATCAGCTACATTGAACAAGACACTATCTAGAGCTACAAATAGAACTGCTTTAAGTGCTAGTAGACCAGCCGCAGTGTATATCTCATTGCGGACTAGTTGGTCTTCTTGTAGATCCTTAACCAGTGCTTGTTGGTCATCTAGTGGAACTACGTATGCTACTGCGCGAGTAGCTAGACGTAGTGCACCATTTACTAAGCAGCATCCTGTTATTCGATAGCATGCGCCAAACAATGCAGCGCCCAACCATTTACTAAGCAGCATCCTGTTATTTGATAGCATGTGCCAAACAATACAGCGCCCATACCAATAACTGCTATAGTAGGTATGTTTGTAGTCCAACTTTCCATCTACATTGATTTCTTTAGGTAATTCACTTTCACATGTAATCTCTCTCTTTTGAGTCTCCGCAGTTATCTGATCCGTCTGTCCGTCCATCTTGCTTCGATATAGTAGGTATATGTGGAGGTTCAACAGGTGTGTGACACTAAAGATTCTTTAATGATGAATATGCCTCAAGTACTACGGTTCTTTCTGGGGTATCCAGTTCATATTCGTCGACTTCGTCATCCTCCTCTTTCCCTGGCATGACTATGTGATCAGCTATATTGAACAAGACACTAGCTAGAGCTACAAATCGACCGTGTTTAAGTGCTAATCGACCAGCCGCCATAGATATCTGATGGCGGGCTAATTGGTTTTCTTGTAGATCCTTAAACAGTGCTTGTTGGTCGTCTAGTGTAGCTACGTATGAGGCTGCGCGAGTAACTTGACGTAGTACACCATCTACTAAGTGTACTGTTATTTGATTTGCTACTACGGCCTGGTATCTACTATGTAAACGTTTTACGTCCTTCTCAGATAGTTTAGTTATATCCGTTAGGGAGAAATTCTGTCCTAGACATTCTTTCGTTTTACCTAATACAGCTAAGGTCTTAAGTTCTTCCCGCCATTCTTCGATATCCTCCAATTCGGTTGAAAATTCCAATTTTGGTGGTGGACCTGTTAAATCCTCACCTTCCAGTTCTTTAATGTATTCATCCATGATAATATATTATAGGTGCGGGTATCTCTAACACTACTGCAAAAGGATGTCGCAAACAGAAACATATGCGAGCAAACTTATGAGATCGAAGTATCGTTCGTAATTCATTACATTCTTGTGAGCCTCCGTAATCGTCAAATATCTTTTTACCATCTATAACCGACGCGGTATGAAATGCAACTACGATAGCTACGTTCTCACGAAATGGTTTACATATACTCGTTAATTGTTGGGATAGTACCCAAACAGATAGTCCTATATGTCGAGCAGAGAATGCTAAATCTACTAGTTTGTCAGTTCTTCGTTTTACATCTTTTGATGCGGCACAATCATCTAGAATCAATAATGTATTGGTACCTGACCAAAAGGTTGCACAAATATTTAATGTGGTATCGATAGCATCCTGAGATGGTGATATGACATAAAAATGCGGATCTCGATTAGCAAATCCATGATATGTTTTGTTGTGGGCATACGTAGGACAAATCAATACTATATAATCGAACTTACCACGAAATGGTCCACGAAGTTGTTCTATGAGAAACGCAGTCTTTCCACAATTCGTTGGACCTACTATGAGTGAGTTGAATGGGATGTGTTCTACCAAGGAATCCATCAGTATGTAATACTATCTAAAGATCTGTTCAATATCTTGAGCTGAGCATCAGCAAGGACATAGATATGCATGTTTACGTTTCCACTTCCTTTTAAAGTTCTATGTATACGAATATCGATATCTTTTCCACCACCAGTTTGTGCCATTCCATCACCATGAGCAGAGGAATCTTTTGCCGTACGGCAATCGACTAGGATGGCAAATCTGTTATTGTAAAATTTGGTAGGAGTCATAGAGGTATCGGATGTACCAAACCATCCTTTTGCGGACTCCCAAAAATCTGGCGTTAACATACCTCCCGGAAAGAATCTATTTGGAACTCCATTTACGTCTATCTCTATCTTTGAAATATCAGGATTTACGAATGCTTCGCTATCTCGTGAGCCGGCGGTGGGAGGATCTACGAATAGAAAGAGTAATCCAGCGAATGATCGTCGTGGAACATTTATATTCTGAGATATCAAAGTATCTGATGCCTTAGCAATAGGTACTGTCTTAAAGTGAACTGCGTGATCGTATAGGAATGCAGTACCTTTTTCATATGCGTGAAATGCCTTCCTAGCTAGCGTTTCATTCTTGATTGCTTCGTATTCTAACTGGATGTTGGTAAGCTTGTACGTACCTATCTTTGTCGAATCTGATCCAACGATTATATCGATAGAGCGGGCTAGAGTTAATTCGAATGAAATAGTGTCTTCTAGTGCATGTGGATATAGAACTCCATGTTGTGTAAGAATATCGACGTCTAACGGAATTCTATATTTTGAACCATATGCAGCTAACAATGCATTCTCACCAGCATCTGAAGTACCTGCATCACCAGCCTTAGATCGTAGCTTATTTGTGTTATCTGATTGGATACCTTGTTGTACTCTCGATTCTCTCTCTTGTGTAGATAGATAGATATCGGAATATGTTTGTAATAGATCCGATCGAGCAATGTCTTCTACTATTTCAGCTCCTATCTTACAAACTCGATGTATAACTAAGCAACGTCCAACATTTGCAACGACTCGATTATTAGCATGTCCACCAGACAATACGATATCACCCAATAATGCTAAACTACCAGGTACTAATACGATATCTTCTCCTAGTGTTGGTATTTCCACATATAGAGTCTCACCTGGATTGGCAGATGATGGAGTGAAAGTTTTTCTATATAAGGTTCGTTGAGCTTTGAGTGCGAGTTGCGCTCTTAGTGCTTCCTTAGGAATTAACTTCGATGATATCATGTTGAATATACTATGATATATAGTTATGTTCAATATGGAAGCTAGGGGCGACGTTGATGTGAGACCTGAGGATAGTACCGACAGATACGAAGAACGAGAACCAGATGAAGAAAACCGAGGAGAACGAGATGAAGAAGACCGACAACGAGAAGCAAATGAAAGATACGTGGCTTACTTATTGAATGACAATCAAGATGAAGCCGGAGGTAGTGAGACAATTACCATGGATAATTTGCATGACTACGCTATAGAAGGTGACCCACTTCGAGGATTCACATTCGAACAAACAATTCGAGATTCGGCAAAAGAAATGCTGGTTGACATAGTAAAGGGGCAATATCCGGATGCTGGTGTTCGGCATAATATAGAAATATCCTTAGTAGATGGAAACATTACCGTTCGCGAACTTGGAAGCAAAGAACCCTTTAAACGTCTATTCGTCGGTAATGATGATGATAGGAAATTACGCGTGAAGATGAGGAAAGCTCTCAAAGATGCCTTAGGTCCAAATAATGAAGAGGCTACTAATGAAGTAATATTTGCAGAACGACAACTCACCGATCGGGAAGCAAATAACGAATCTATTCTTGAAGACTCCGAATCGACCGACGCTCAGAAAGAAACAGCTAAGAAAGAGTTAAGATCCATCCATAAGGCAAGAGAATTACTTAAACGTCAAGAAGAAGCTATACTAGAACGTACGTCGCTACGTGAGAGGGTTAAATACATTTTCAGAAAGTATGGAATGACCGTTCTTGCGGTGGTAACTGCTATTGGTGCTATCGTTAGTGTAATAGTTTCCCAGCTATCGAAATCCGTACCGAAACCAGTAAAAGACGGTATCGACAAAGTGGCAGATACAGTAAAGAAGGGATTAAAAACGATGGGTGATTTGTTAAAGGAAATGGGAAAGAAACTTGGGCAGATACTACCTGGAATGATTGGATCAATCGCGAATTTCATATTTACTATGGCCGGTAAAGCTCTAGGAGTATTAGCAGAGAACGTTTGGTTATTCATCGTAGCAATAGTGGTGATCACAATAGAGCAATATAAACGACGTTAACGAAATAACGCCCATGCAATTCCAGCTCCTGCAATAGATACTATCGCTAGATTGATCCCATGTTGTTGAGTATGATTCTGTAAGGTACTATGTGAAACTTGTTGTGAAACTTGTTGTGGAACTTGTTGTGGAACTTGATGTGGTAATTGTTTCTTTTGTTTCTTCCCTTTCATATCTGGTGGGGACTTGGTTTCGAGAATATCTGCATTAATATCGCTTACGCCAAACGCCGTACCTTCTGTGGCGAACGGGATTGGATTTTTATAACCATCCTTCTTACCGAGGTAGTACTCGAGGTTGCCCGGTAGTAATCGTACCCCTATAGCTGTTGATAGGTTTAATCTCTTATGTGTGTGTAGTATAGCTGTAAGATAGTTTTTATAGCTTACCACTAAACCATTTTCGAGAATAGCGTCTTCGACTAATCTCTTAAATTTTTCTTTGACATTGAAACTATCTATGATGGAATGGTTAAGATCATTTTGAGCAGCTAGAACGCAATATCCAAAAGCTTCAGCGGATCGATTCAATCTACCTAATCCAGCAGTAGTTAATCCCTTACCGATTGGTGGCGTAAACCAATTATATTGTTTTCCTTCATGTTCGTCGTTCCGAATGAATGACACAAGATTGCCCTTATCCTTCTTACCTCCTTGGTCTGCAAATAAATTATTGTGATTTGGCCAATTATCTGCTTCTTTATCGTAACCTCTGACTACGTGGACGTTTGTGAAACCATCATCGTACAAAAGGAATACATCTCCTAATCCGTTATTCCTACCTCCGTGCCATCGGAAATCTGGTGTTCGAGATATACCAAATTCGATGCATAATTTCTCAAGAGCTGGTTTGCTATAGAGGTTATCCATTTGCTTGAAAGCAGAGTCACCAGGTAGAGGAACTCCATGAGCACCACCAAGTTCATGTAGAATTCTTCGTATCGTGAAATATACGTGAAATCGTAAAAACCCTTGAACGATAGGTGGATACGTTTTGAAAGTAGGATCGAATAACGACACTCCACATCCAGAAGTCGCACACCACGTTGCGAAATTCAATTGTTGAGGCCAATATTTGAAATCCGGACCATGTAACCAATGGTAGGACTCATTTGCTGTCATATGCTTTATAACGATCTCCTTGAATATGTTCAGAACGCCTGCTTTGAACTTTTTCGTAGGTGTGACATATATCCATAGATTAGTTAAATCGATATCTTGTGCTTTTTCGTGAAAAGGAACTACTGCAATAGGATATTTCACACTTTTATTTAGTGTCAACGCAAATGGGTAACCACCAACCATCCCCTGCAATACATTATCGATGCGTTTTTGAATAGTAACAGGTAGTTTGGAGATATCATCACCATAAACCACATAACCATGATTCCCATCTCGAAACCAAATACTCGTCGAATATTTGCCAGGGCCGTCTATATCCGTGGATGCATAGAACTGGTGAAAATCTGCATGTGGGTATCTTTTCTTGAACTTCGCTAGTAGATCGGCATTCAATGATGCGACCTTCTTATCTTCCTCAGTTATTCTCTCTCTATCTCTACTAGCTATTCTCTCAGCCTTTGACCGTAAATTAGCATTCTGTGTTGGGGTCTCATCATCTCTCTCGTCGTCTCCACCCTCATAATGATAGCTGAAATTACCTCCGTGCCTCCTCATGTTAAAGCTAATTATGTATGTAGTTCATACCTTTAATATATAATGGTTATCTTAAATGTCACCACCACATCGTCTGACCATACGGTCTACTTCGATAACCCTATTCTTATCAATAATATTTCGCTAGTTGAGGTCACTATTAGTCATAATTGGTGGAACCTAGCTGAGAAGGGGGGTTTTAAGTTGATTACCCCCAATAGTTTGACATTTCCACACGAAATTAAGCCGGGACATTATAAGATAGAAACTTTGATAACCTACTTCGATCCCGCGGTTGAGGCTGGTTACTTAGAATTCATAGACTACCCATTTAGGAAATATTGGCTTATGAAGGTCAAGAAACCAATCCAGTTCACTAAGAATGTCTGCGGTTTGTTTAGTATCGAAGTAAATGAAGATGTGGCGGATTATGTGACTATCAATAAAGGAAAATACGTCCTGGTGCCAAAAGATATTAATCACATATATATCTACTGTGATGTGGTGGATTCAGATTTCTCACTTCTTGATGGGAAGCCATCTAAAATCCTACATACTTTAAAAACGACATCACACGTTTTTGGTGAAACAACTTATTTTCCACCAACCCTCATACCCATTCGAGCCCTAGGAACGATACGGAACTACATTCGCCTCACAGTTTGCGATGAGCAAGGCAATCTCATAGACTTCAACAAGCAGCCTCTACGTTTCGTATTGAAGCTTGAGTAAATCATATGTATTACAATGGATGGCGATTCGATTCAACCGTTTCCAACAGCACCAGATATCTATCCATCGGGGGCCATAAAGGAACTTAGCGATATAAATGGATCGAGTTTTAGACTGCAAAAAGTCTGTGATACGCTCGCTGAGCTAGAACAACAAGCAAAGCACTACGAAGTTGTTCGCAAAAAATATGCTCGAGCGCGTGGTATCGTTCATGGGATTGCTGTGGCCACAGGTAGCCTGAGTGGCGTTTTATCAGCTTTTGCGTTAGGTTCATCATTTACGGGGGTTGGGATACCTGTGGGTATTTCATTAGGATCGGCGGGGTTCCTGTGTGCCGCCATATCGGCTTCGATGGCTGTTGTTAGTAAGAAACTTGGTGTTCACGTCTCGAAGCATGAAAAGACTGTTATGTTAGCAAAAGCTAAGGCGAATTCCGTGGAAGTCAAAGTCTCAAAAGCTCTATCCGATTGTAACATTTCAGAAGCTGAGTTCGGAGGCGTTATTGATGAGAAAAGGAAATATGAGACGCTTAAACTAGAAATACGGCAAAAAAACAGGCAAGAAAGAGGATCGAAAAACGTAGAACAACTTCGATCCGAGATCCGAAAGGAGATGAGGGCAAAACTTGGTAGTCTAGTGGGATAAGAATCAATATAACCAGCGTGGACTTTATAATCTTAGTATAAATTAATTCTGATGTCTGGTCCGTATGCAAATTTCTGTCGATTCTGCCCAGCGTAGATTTTACAATCTTAGTATAAATTAATTCCGACATCCGGTTTGCACGCAAACTTCCGTTGGTGGCGCAATACTTATGATATCGATGGTGTAATATAAGCCACGAGGGCGGCACGCAGGTGGTATCGATAGCGTCATATAGACCACGAGGTCGGCACGCAGGTTGTATCGGTGGCGCCATATAGACCACGAGGTCGGCATGAAGTATGACATCTATCACGTGGGTGTTATTGCTGGTATGATAGAGATCATGGCCCATCCCTTTCGTCATTATAGTTTACCTATGGAGCAAGGAAGGTTTCTCGCGCTCGTTAGAGACTTAAATGGCGTTCTTGATCAAGTTGGGGAGTTCATAGACACGGAAAAAGCTAAATGTACCGGAGAATAATTCATTTTAAGTATTGCTGAGACTTACCTGTGACTAATCGGACAAGAACTCGCGATCGGTCGACCAACGAAGAGTAAAATGCCACTCGAAGAGATGTCGCAACGTAGGATGTACGGTGGAGTAGAATATCTTCGTTCACAGTCTGTGAATCATTTTAAGAATGTTTCTATAGTGTTCCTCGTTCTCTTTACGTTAGTAATAGTGTGTTTTGAAATTTTCTAGAGATGAATTTTGATGTTTAAATCGTGTCACAATGTAGGATGTACGGCGGAGTCGAATATCTTCTTTCGCGGTCGGCGAATCATTTTAAAAATGTTTCTATCGTGTTCCTTGTCCTCCCTATATGAGTAATAGTGTGTTTGAAATTTCCTAGAGATGAATTTTGATGTTTAAATCGTAAACGGCTGATTCAAGGCGCCATGAAAGTAATTATGCAGGAATGCGGTCCTGCGAGGACCGGTTTGGTAATTCAGTATAAATTATGTAGGAATGCGGTCCTGCGAGGACCGGTTTGGTAATTCAGTATAAATTATGCAGGAATGCGGTCCGGCGAGGACCGGTTTTGTAATTAACATACAATAAAAACTATTTGTGTACATAGCACGTTGAAGTTGTTTTTTCCCCAGTTCTTACTCTATCAGGATTTTTTCTTCTTGCGTATTTCACTATCGCTAGTTAGACCGTGTCTCGTATAGATGGGCTCAAAGTGGGAATTGTAAGCAATCAACTCATTGATAAAACGCACGACCGAACCCTTATATATACCACACCATTTAACAACGTCAATAAGAGACATACGAGATCCCGAACGACGCAGTACCTCGTAACTCGCTCCAACGACTTTAGTTCTAAGTATGGAGCTGGTACCTATATTGTTTTCTATTGCCTTATGAACAATCTCGTAGACTATTTGTTGGGCATTCTTAGGTGCTCCTTGGGGGTTGAGTTTATCAAAAGTCGTTGTAATGTGAGGAGCTATTCTATCGGTATTCAAATCTATATCGATCTTATCGTCATCGTGTAGAGAACGTATAAAGACATTTCCACGATATATGCTTTTATCTTTTAGTTGCATGAAACGAGCGACCTCTCCTTTAGATCTAATGAACCCACATTGTATACATGCTTGATAAAGTATAGCAGCTAAAATAGTTCGTTTTGCATAGCTACGTTTGAAACAAGCTTTCCGTACTTGAAGGAATACGTCGGATACGATTACTAATACATTTGTGGGAAACGAGAGGTGGTAATTTTGTTCATAAATAGTGTTGTATGCCTGTAGTTCTCGCATAATAGTTCGTAGTTGTAGTTCTTTGTTATCGCTTTGCTTTGGGATTGTGCGGTCTAGATCATTTTGATACTGAAAGCTATCCAGCCCTACTATGCGTAACCGAGTAGTAAGATCGATAGTCGTTTCTTCATATGATTCAGTCTCGGAAACAAGACCACAGGTGGGACATATGAATTCCGTTCCTTGCATTTCCATCGGGCATAGACATTCGGAACCTGTTTCACCAGTGTTAATATGTAACAATGATTTGATATGCGACAATGGTTTGATGCATAGGCTTGCACAAATTTCTGGACTAAGTAATCTGATAATATCATCCATACTAGTTGTATACCATATGCCTGTCAATTGTTCAATTGTTCGTTTGTTTAAAAAAAAAAGAAAAAAATGAAGAGAGGTCGCATAACAATTTCTCTTCATTCTTTTCTTTTTTTTCGTGTTGTAATTTCTACTCATCCTCCGATCCTACCGCATTTAGATCTTTCTCACTGATGGAGAGGTCATCCAATGCATTATCGAAATCGTGAATGTCCGCCACATTTTGATCTTTTTCCGATTCCACTACATTTAGATCTTTCTCCGATTCTACTACATTTGAACACGCGATATTCGCCGACTCGTTAGCTATTTTCTTATTAAGGTTCTTCTTATTGCGGATGGTACGGTGTTGAGGTTCACCACATTTTGAACAAAGTTCGTGAATAGTACGACAACCTCGACCGCACGTCAAACATGGAACGAATATAGCACATCCTCTTCCTATCTGGAAGTTATGTTTAGAGCAATACTCTGACGTCTTTGAACACTTACTTATACATTTCGTGGTCTTTCCTCGCATCAACCAATCACAAGTTCTTGTCTCAACCATCGTGCAATATACCTATATACGTTATATGTCTAATTGGTATCTTAGTTGTGACGTCTACGTTGAGGTTCTTCAATTATGCGCACTTGTCTAATCTGTGTGGTATTAATACGTACTAAGATAACAGCATACGTTAATATCGTGAAGTAGAGAATGTACGTTAGTACCATGGGTGGATATACTGTAAACTAATCATTCCTTTAATAGGTGTTAAAATGTAAAAATACAATGAAAAATAGCACAACAAAACTGCTCCAATCTGGAAAAAGCAGTAGAAACCGGAGCTGTGCTCAAGTTTGGATCTTTAGGTGCAAGAATGCCTAGGGACAATTTGGGCGTTGCGAGAGATCCTATGTGGCAGCATAAGCATTTATGTAGTAATCTAGTAGAGCGTTTTCGTCCTCTATGGTGAGCTGGGAGCGCTTAATGAGCCACTCAATGATCCATTTAGCGGTATTAAGATGATCGTTGCTACAGGCGCATAGTAGAGCATGATGAACGTATTTATGCTCTATAGTTATCTGAAAGCGTCGAATGAGTCACTTAACGGTATTGAGATGGCCATTCCTACAGGCATCTAGTATAGCAAACCCGACGGCTTTATCCTCTTTGGTGAACTGGAAGTGCTTAGTGAGCCACTTAACGATATCAAGACGGCCATCCTTACAGGCGGCGCATAGAACGTAATCGGTGCGTCCATCCATTTTATCGAACCATAAGTGCTTAATGAGCCACTTAATAACGTTAAGATTACCATATTCACTGGCGTAGACAAGAGGAAAGCTATCATCGATGTAGTTTGCGGAAATACCGAAAGTCCTAGCCAAATTGTCTCGATCGTTATCATTACGAGTAGACCTAAGACCGAAAGTGAGTACTCGTTTACGGAACTCTTGGTCTACGTTTTCGTAGCACACGAGAGATGCGGCACCGTTTAGGTGTTTCGACGTCCTTGCGATGCTTGCGAATGATTCTGGGCCTGCATGCTCTACTATCTTGATGAAGTATTGATAAATGCTTCCTATGTACTGATGATTCAGTGGCGCGCCCCATTCTTCTCTCTCTTTCACAATAATCGGTGTTTTCATGAGAACAATAGGGTTATGTAATACTAAAAACACATAGCCAATGAAAAAACGATAGATTTTTTTCATGAATAGGCCTGATTAATGCCTTTATTGCTTTTTTTCTCTTGGGATGTTATCAACACTTATTTATATATTTACTATTCAGTAGCCCACGCCATTGTTCTCTCTCTGCACTCTCTAAGCGCAATTGAATAATTGGTATTGAACAACCCGGTTCCGACGCAGTTGAGTATAATGAGTTCACTTTCTTTGGAAGACGAGGACGAGTTGGCAATATTCATCACACAGAAAATTGCTGCCGAGAAAGAAGGTAAATATGAAACATATTTTTGTGTTCAAATCACGCTATGCAGCGTTAAAGGAAAATCTGCGCGCCTTGGCGACACGGGATAATAAGGAAGTAAATGTTTATTTAAAATATGTTCAACTCTTGTTCTGTTTTAGATGATCAGCGCTTTAGGAAACCAGTGACCACGTCAGACCTAGACAAGTTTGGGAAAAGTTGGGTTGCTGATAATAGTCGGAAGAAGTGGACCTGGGTCTTGAGGTTGTAAATGAAGCGTTGGAAAGCATGGCAAAGTTCGTATCTGTAAGGTTGAATCAGAAATGGAACGGGAAGAAACTAGCTCAGGGGAGGGTAACAATTCTAAACAGATCAAAGGAATGGGAAAGAAAATCGTTATCAACACTGACGCTACTAGTATTGTAATTGAGTACAATTAATTTAGCTATGTGGTAAAGACAGCTAGAAGTAGACTAGCTTCGAAGTATGATTAAATGGAGATTTTGTGTATTTGTCTGATTGTCTTTCTTTCAAATGTTACATTTGAAAGCAAAGGCTCTTAGAAAAACGGTAGCGGCAGATTTTTTTGTCTGAAGGGAAATTAGCAGGGGTAAACTTACACGCACTAAATTGACCACACAGCAATTATATTAAAAATATTGCAGCCTGCGAACTGCAATATTTAAAATATTGCTGTGTGGTCAATTTAGTGCGAATATGTTTACCCCTGTAAATTTCCCTTCTGACAAAAAAGACCGCTCCCGTTTTTATAAGAATGTTTGCTTTCAAAGGGTGTCACATAGCAATCAGCGATATAGTGCAGAGAGAGAACAATGGGGTGGGCTACTGAATAGTAAATATTAAGAATTAGAGACTTTGTTCATTAACAAATACAGGCACGCGCTGACTGTACGATGGACGACAAATAATGAATAGTACGTGAGGTCGAAGAAAATTTGAGTTCATTGTAGTCTCGTCCCGAAGCTCCTCAAAGTTTTTTTTTTAATGGCGGCCGTTTTAACTGCCGAGTAAGAAACCTGGTAAAACCTTCGGAATTAACTCTCGCAAAGTGAAATATGAGTATTTTAGGAGTCGATTTTTGACCTACGTAAAGTACCTACGGCAGAAAAGTTCGACTTAGGTTTCACACGTATATTTCATAGACCTCTCAAAATCTAAGATAGACCTTTCGATTTCGCTTTCAAGAGGTTTTGCCCAGGCTTCTTGGCGTGAGGCTTAACCGAAGCAGTGACGTCACAATATCCAGCCGCGCTTAAACGAATAGCCTTTGTTACATAGCCATACGCTTTCCAAACACAACGCACGCTCTTATTGGCTGATTCAGGGTCACGTGGCAGTCATCAAAATCCAATGTTTCCCGCGCGGGCAACAATTGATGCGCCACGTGATCACATCGTGACAGAAGATGGTGTGATGTGTCGCGCGCGCCCCTGGCTAGCTAAAGGCGGGAAATATTTGTTTACCAAAATGTCTAGATCTTCATCAAAAGCTGAACATTTATCGTCGAAAGAGCATTCAAAATGAAACCAGCTCCAAAGAAACCATTTACATCTTTATCAAGCGCAAGAGAGAAATTGGATGCAAGAAAGACCCAAAACGATGCTAAAAATGCCGTAGCGACGCTAGCAGCGTTTTGAGTTGAAAAGCAGCTTCCGGCCGAAGAGAAGACTCCAAACCTCGATCGTATCAGATTGTAAAACTTATGTCTATATAACAAATCACTTAATGACTGTTTCTTCGGGAATCAGTGAGTTTTGCTCGATGTTCCCGTCGACTCCGTCCCGGGGAACATCGAGGATCTCGGGGAAACAAAACTCACTGATTCCCTCGGGACCAGGCATTAAGTGTTTAGTATTTGTCAATAAACCACAAACATAAAGAATTTAAACCGTTTAAAGGGGAACCCTAAAATCAACCCAACGAATGCACAAATATGCATTCGAAAGAAATAAGTTCTGATATTTTATTTATCTACAACCACAACAATATATTTATTTGTACCAATCAATTTACATTTTTGTTTTATATAATAAGAAAATAAGCAGAAAGTGTGTGGTACGGGCGCCCTACAATAACTAAAAAGCTAATCTAGTTAGGGCGCCCTTATCAGATAAATGTGCAGAGAAAGGTGTGCTGCGCGTCTATGAAGAGAAAATCTCAAACCTCTGCTATGTACAGACGGCTCAAGTCTTGTAATTTGTGACGTCAGGTACTGGGAATACATTAGTTTTGCCATGCTGTGTCCGACATTGAAAATAATAATAATTTTATTTAAACTGATAAGACTGATCAGCTAATCGAAAAGGATTAGCTGGTATCAACCGGTGACCAGTATTATAGATAATGTATCTAAAAAATCTCAGTATATAATAGTATAATAATAAATGTATGAATGAATGAATAAATAATATAATTATAAAAAATACATAACTGGACAAAGCTTAAAAAGGATATCTTAAGTAATTATCGTAAACTACATTGATGATTGTTGTCATCAAGTTCTAAAAAATACTTGAAAACTCCAGCATTTGATAGTGTTTTTAACTCCCGCAGCTCTCCAGGTAAGTCATTCCATTCTCTTGCAGCTGCGCATTTAAAAGACAATTGGTCCATTTTCATGGCTATAACATGTAAAAGTGTGGAGTCTCCAAAATGTCTATTATGCATTTCTGATCTTTCAACAAGGTACCCTTCTAGCTGATGCGGACAGTTAATGGTATGTACAATTTTATACACGAACTGGAGCCTTAAGAAGCGCCTTCTACTGTTAAGAGATAACAAACAGAGCTTGACACGCATGTCTTGTGAACACGTCTTACGATTAGCGGCAAGAATAATCCGCATAGCCTGGTTTTGCAGTCTCTCTAAGCGCTGTGAATTGCCTTTACCGCAGTCACCCCATATAATACAGCTGTAATCTAGAATAGGTAGTATCGTTTGCTTATAGATACGCTACGACTAAGGAATGATTAAATTATATTAAGCATTTTAAGCTTGGGATAAATTCTTGATGATATATAAGAGATGTGTTCGTTCCAATTTAGACAGCCATCAATATAGACTACTAAATATTTAAAATGTTCAGATTGTTTCAATAGCTTTCCATCGAGAGTAATCTGTAGGACGCCTGTATTAGCTACTGAATGTCTAGATCCAATCATCATTGCCTCAGACTTCTTGTGATTACTAATGAGACCGTTACGGTTTAGCCAAACGTCTATGCGACTAAGGTCTTGTTTGACGCACTGTTCAGCTACATTAACATCTTTCGAGCTTGCGTGAATTTCTGTGTCATCAGCATACAGCACAACGTCACTGATTTGACAAGCGTCGGAGATCCCATTTATATGTATGTTAAATAAAGTCGGTCCAAGGACCTAGCCTGAGGGACTCCGTAGGTGATCTTCCGCTGTTTGGACTCCGTTCCGTTACACGAAACAAACTGAAGCCTCTCAGAGAGAGAGCTCTTGAACCAGTCATATTCTGAAAAGCTGAACTAACGGCTTCTAATTGCGGACCATTGTGTTTTCTTTATTGGAGGTGTTCCTTCAGTTTTATGTGTGACGTAAGATATGGGAAAATTTGTACTGAATTGAGCCGCCACACAAGCAAGATTTATCAGCGGAGAATCGTACTGTACTGTGCACGAAGTTGGAATATTAACTGATCATAATAAACAATACTACGTACCAGCCAACGGATCACAGGCCTCGTGACACCTCTGAACACACACGCCTTTCTCTGCATCTTTGTGGGTGTCTCCCTTGCAGCCAGTCTTAGTGAGAGTACGAGATACGATGTGTGTGTCCATAATCTGAAAAGGAGCGTTTGAGAATTAAACAATCCAAGCAGGTAATTGGCCAATAATAATTACGTGACGGATTGGAAAGTAAGCTCAGCATCCCGCACCAGACTCGTACCCACTAATCTAGCAAGCGCGCGGGGTATCACGGTAAGTCGCGCAAAGGATCATGGTTCCAGTCCTTCCCGTAATACCTCAGTATAGCGACTGGGAACGAGTCTGATTCCGTACATAACCCCTACTCAAGTTAAGTCACTGTTAAAGTCAATCCCCACTCATAAGGCCACCTGTCCAGATTGTTTCACCCACCATCTCCTCCTCCATCAGCAG
The DNA here is from genome assembly GCA_030867875.1 of Actinernus sp. WN-2022. NCBI lineage: Eukaryota > Metazoa > Cnidaria > Anthozoa > Actiniaria > Actinernidae > Actinernus > Actinernus sp. WN-2022. The sequence goes on from JAOWCC010000019.1 coordinate 38,428,089, forward strand.
GCTCATAAACCACTGCATAGATGAAGCGTGTTTTCCATCGATGTGGAAACAAGCAAAAGTAACGCCAATTTTCAAGGGAAAGGGAAGTAAGTCTCTTTATTTCATACTTGACACGGTTTTCTTTGTTATTCATGAGGCTTTATTTGCCATACATACTTCCATTATAAATGCAAGGGATGTATGAGAAACGTTCCCGGGATGTATCCAGATACATCCCGGGAACTTTTCTCATACATCCCTTGCATTTATAACGAGCAGTTCAATACAATTCAACGATATTTTGTTGTTTCTAGCTTATACACCGAATTGCGCTTGCATTAAGGAATTTGTTTTATTATTTTCTCCAAGGAATTCATTCACCTTGGCTTCAGCCAAACTTACTAAATATCCCTATAATGATTTAGAACCTTTTCTCCGTCTTGGTACTCGCCCAAAATCTACCTAAAAAGAGCTACATCAATGAAAATTTTGCAAAAACCTCGTCAAGTATGAAATAAGACACTTAAATACCTCGAACGTCGGCAATAAGCCATATACATCCCGAGAGTTTACGAGCACATCTTAACGAAAACGCATTACTGTACAGATTGCAGTTCGGCTTCCAGAAGTCGTTCTCCACAGAAACTGCCTTAATCCGACTGTTAGACCAACTGCTGTTTAACCTGGATGGAAATCGAGTAAGTAGCTTGGTATTTGTTGACTACAATTAGATTGCGTTTGATCTCATTGATCACGTGATCTTGGTGAATAAACTTGATTCCTACGCATTCCTACGTACGCCGTACGCAGTATGTCAGCGGTGTAACCTACTCGCCAAGGACGGTTGAATTTGGAGTTCCTGAGCTCGATTCTCGGCCCTATTTTATTTCTCGTATTCATTAACGATCTCCCCAGTCAGGTCCAACACTAGCTCTGTCGTTGATATCTATGCGGACGACACAGCTCTTAGTTTCTCGGACGAACTGTCTTCCGCCCCCAGTCCATTACTGACGAATTGCAGAAAGATCTTAGTAATATAACGACCTGGTCTCAGGACAACAACATGATCATGAATGAGACAAAAACAAATAACATGCTACCATCGGTAAACGCCTTCAGAAAAAGTTGGAATACAATTATCTTAATCTCAAGATGAACGATAAAAACTTGCTAGAGCGCGCAGTTTTCATCATTTAAGTTACTCGGAATTATCATTGACAGAGAGCTAAATTTTGATGACCATGTTGATTACTTGCGCATCGCAAGATCATCGCAAGATCTACTATAATGCTATGATTAAACAACTGATTAAACAACTTGTTTTACGGCTCTACTATTTGGAGCTCAAAATCTAAGAACTTACAAAGGATGTTTCATATGCAGAAAAGGGCTGCGCGAGTAATATTTATTAGCACGGACTGATAATCTATTCAAACAACTTGATTGGATCCCCTTTTATGACGAAGCGAAGATCCTCAAAGTTTCGCTTGTTATTCCTATACAGCCTTTGTGGTAACTTTCCTGATAGAAATGCTAATTGGAATAACTCTGATTTACATGCACATTCTGTACATGGTCGCTGCGCCCTTGGGAATCAAAATCGCTTAGTCACCTCGGAACGACTAACTATCCCTCACTTAAATTGCTCATTTTAATTTTAATTCTTAAAAGAATTCAAGGTTCAATATATGGTTATTGACCCAACCAATAAATTTGTATTATTTGGTATACAACGAGCTATTAGGCGAGCCAGTTGTATACCAAAATTATATGAATTTCGAGTGAAATGTTTCCCGGTATTCCATAGAAAACTATGAAATAACCATATCCTATAAAAACAAATTTACGGGAATATTTATCACGAAAACAACGTAACATATCGGACGTTAGACTGCACATTTTCTCGCAGGGAAGCAAACGTTTCGAGTTGCGGACGCGTCTTCAGACTAATTATATATTCAAAATCTTGAATTGTTATTGGCTGATAAAGAAAGGGCGCGAAATTTCCTGCATTTTGATTGGCGGCTGATCTGTTCATGAAATACCGCTCTGTATTTCATAGAAAAACCATGAATTAGCGCCCTGTATTGCATAGTAACGCTGAGCTCTGATTGGCTGAAATATAATATTTATAGGATAATGTTCCATATTCTGGACAATATATACTTAAAAAATATATACTTAAAAGTATACTTTTTATACTTTTGAGTATACAATAATACAATAGGCCTTTCCCAGGAATGCAAATTACGTGGTTTTACTGGATGGCAAAAAATCATTTATTTAAAGGCACTTGTACGAGACCTGTATTGTTAGTAGCAAAACATGTTTATAAATGCTATTTTACACCTCAAATACAGCATATTGAAGTTTGTTTGCCATCCAGTAAAGCCTATCCCAAGAGTTCACGAGCTCAATTCATTCGTTAACGAAGTATTATATCAGCACGTGGCTGTTTTCTGCAAAAGGCTTATTAAACCATTAACCCGTACCTGTATGCGTTCCTCTGCGTTGCCAAATGCGTAGAATCTAACGAACAGTGGCTGACTGATGTCAATCATCGTCAGGTATACGTCACCATTGTCCGTGGTGCCCTGGGTCTTACCGTATTCGATAACTGTACTCGTGTCTGATTCGGTTACACATACGAAGTACGATTGGTAGAGAAGAGAGTCTCCCAGTGCTCGGGCATTGGTGTCCGCAGTGGATACTCGAAGCCTCTGAGACTGTTTGATTGAAAATGAGAATAGTTAGGGCAGAAACTCTGGTTGGGTTGTAGAGATACAGATAGCCTAAACTTTCACTTATGTCATTTTAACTTCTGGGCACGATTGTTTAAAGGCGCTGTGTCACGGTACTGCGCATGTCACAGTCTTCAGACATTGAATTGACAGCTGTATTGTGTAACATCCAATAATAAAATAAATTGCCGGAAACGCCACACTGTTCGGGTGATTCACAGATTGTAGTTTTGCACAGTATATGGCGAGATTTACAATGATTTTATTCTTTCTACATCCAAGGTAAACAGCATTGAGTAAAAAAAATTATCTTGTATTTTTTGCTGTTTCCAGTCGTAAACAGTCCGAATTTGTCCAAAGTGAAGCAAGCTGCTCGCGTCCGTAGATATAGTTTATATTTATATTCATATTGGATTGATGGAGGACGGACGTGTCGCCTCAAGCTCCGGCTTAAAAGTTCCAGAACTGAAAGAAAAACTTGCTGATCTCGGCCTTTCTACCGGCAAGGCACCAAATCTGTTCTCAAGGAACGACTCGATAGCTTTCTAGTCGCCAGTAATAGCAAGGAGAAAGAAATTTTTGCCGACAATCCGCCGAATGAAACTACAATTGCTGAAACCCCTTCTACTGCAGGACTCGTTGACCGGAATAGTGCCTCAGAGGATGATGACTCGCCCGCCAGAAATCAACTCACAAGACAGCGAAGTCCTTAATATCAGAGCTACACTTAGATCTGCCTGCGAGGACATTGAGCTTCTAAAGTCGAATTTCGAATCTCTGAAACGGTCTTCTAACCTTCTCTGGAGGCTGAGAGAGACTCACTTAGACTGCATGGCGCTGACTTATCTAGCGAAAGATCTGTCTCATTCTCTGAATTGCAGTCGAGATGGAATCGAAAAGAGGAATCCGACGCCCCAGGAAACCGTAGAGAAAGCTCATCAAAACACAGAGGATGCCCCTTGGGAGCTGGACGAAGCAAAGTCGAAGTCTTAAAACAAAGAAAAGCAAATAATATGAAGAACAAAGGTAGATCTAAACTGACAAAAGAGAAAGAAGTCATACCACCTTCCTCGTCACAACCGAATGAGCCTGATTACCGAGTGACAGCGATCATGGGCGATTCCATGTTGAAGTATATATAAGGGAAACAGCTTTCCAAAAGCGCAGGAGGCAAAGTATATGTGAAATCCTTTTGTGGAGCGAGGGTGAAACACATGAGCCACTATGTCATCCCGACGCTGGAGGAACTAAATCCCGATGAAGTTATTCTTCACATAGGAACTAATGACTTGCGCTACGAAGAGCCCCGTACCCAATTTCTTGCGTTATTCAGAGTACTCAGTGGCAGTCTTCCCGCCGGTAAGCAGCACTTATGCTTTTTTGTTTTAGTTGTGTTGCAGTCTGCAACGACTAATTTTGAATAAACAATTAAATAACTAAAACTTATTTAAGCATATCTTACATTTCCATAAATGACCAAAGGAGGCTAGGATGAGTTCAAAAAGAACACTGATGGAAGTCGATTTAAAAATCAATATTTCACCGCTCTGAGAATTTCGTTCCGGGCTAGAACATAATTCAAAAATCATCAGATTGTCACACATGCGCAGAACCGTGACATAGCGCCTTTAAAGAGCGGTTCACTATCCAGAGGATGAAATGACTTAGTTAGGTTGGTTTATTTTGCGTCGAACATATATAGGGAGCCGTTACCTTGTCTCCCAAACGAATGGCTTATGTTTAAGTATTCCGACGATCTCTACCTTGTCGTGACAAGAGAGGAAAACCGGAGAACCCGGATAACAACTGTAACAATAGGTCATGACGTCATAGAAAGTCATGTGATTGACAGTCGATAAGAACCATATGCTCTGTGTAGATTTGCAGTAGCCGAGCTAGAAGAAGTAAACTTGGTTTACCCTCACTGTGTGTGCGACTCGTGCCTTATTACAACAACAAACCCAACTCACATCAGACGCCGCGTCCGGGACTCGAACCAGGCCAGGGGCCACAGATAAGAGGCGAGCACTCAAACCATGTATTGTTACATCCACTGGATAGCTTATCTACTTTTTGAATAACTGGGGTCTGCTGATCGATGATATGGAATTGTGGCGACCGAAGGCCGTCTAAGCTCGCAATAGTAACTGGGTGGTTGACAGAAGACTAGAAATCTATTCTTCTAATGATGTTGTTTTTAAACCATCTAAACCTTCTTAAATAAGCTTTAAAGACTATATCTCCGTTCTATTTCTTTTTACAAACCTTGTAGATTCCAATACCAAACGATGATATCTCCACATAATACCACGTATCCTTGTCGCTAGGAATCACAGAAAACACAACGAACATGGTGCCTTTGGAAGAAGCTGTGAAATGCAAGCACTTGCCACCGCGATCACTAGGATCAAATTTCAGTGCATTTGACCATTTAATATTGCAGGGCAAGTATCCCAAAGCGTTCTCACTGCTTTCCTGAAAGAGATCCTTCGAAGGCCATTCCACCTTCGCAAGTTGACGGTTCTTCAGTGCAGGACTTAGCAGGGGAAAGAAGACCTTGGACTTGGCATAGTCAGCTGTATTTAATACCAAACTTCCATGGGTTGGGTTGTAGGTCAGCACAAGTCCAAAGATAGATATTTTATGATTTGTTGTAACACCAGTGCCATCGTTATCGAAGCCGTCGTACAAGTGGAATTTGCCATCTTCTTCGCTCGTGTACCACTTGCTCTGACTGGAGACAAACATAGCAAAGCAAATTAATGTAGTCTTTAGATTTGATTTTAAATTTTCAAATGTGTACCCATGACCCGAACAAGATGTTCTTTGCCACAACAATGCCACTCAGCGTGATTTCTCAAACTGGTGAATAACTGAGCTCAACAGCCAATCGGATCATCCCATTTTGGTCAGGTTCTACTACTTTCTACTACTACTACTACAGGTGGATGATTCTTGATACCCAATGAAACACCAGAAACACTAAGTTCAGAGGACATAGAAATGAGCAACCTCAAAAGCTTTAAACGATCCAGTAGACTTAAAGACTTCTTAAACTTAATTGAGAATAACTGCTCCATCTGCAGCAATTAGAAAGTGTCTAGACTTATTCTTTTATGAACACGAAGTGGTATTCTTATTTTACATCTGACGTTTTATTTAGTAATTTAGGTAAATATTGACTTTGATAACTCCTTTCCTTCAAAATTGTATTAGGGACGGACCATTTGAAAATTGATGGGGGGGGGGGGGGTGGTGGGGGGTACCGCAAATTCCCCCAAAAAATCCTTCTTCCATACGCAGGACGGTATATTATCTAAGCTCATAATCAAAGGCACATTGCCATAGGACAGATAATGCATTCGTGTACGTCAAGAGATTAGTTATATATGCCAATGTTGAGCACTTTTATATATTTTTATTTGAGACTACGGAACAATGCAATATGATGCACTACAATACAATATGATGCACAAATTATCAGTACAATTATAAGTATCCATCTGGGAAGGAGTGTGAGGTAGATATTTCAAGAAGAATACCTGTATATCAGGCATGTTTTCACAAAAGGAGCCTTAGAACCTAAGACCCCCTTTTGCGAAAACATGCCTGATCTTGTGTGTCTTTAGCTTTAAAAGCCAGTAACTCGTGTTTTTGCTGTTTTCTTGGAAGGGCAAATGACAGTTTACGACTTTTCTGGTCTTTATATCCCATAATTGATCTCTCGGTATTTTATGTGGGGGTGAGGGGTGGGGAGGCTAGTTCAAAAAATTTCGCGAAAAACCAAGTTTGCCTGGCGTATGGCGCAACGATTTGCTTTGTGGAAGACGTACATTTCCCACTAGGTCTGAGGAAAAAAGTTTTTTTTTTTTATGAAAACGTTGATAAGTGAGTTACCGGCTTTTAAAGCCAACAGGTACACATTAATTTACTTGTGTAACTTAAATTTCAAAGTGGCGCCATTTCTCGAGCTTTTAATGGATTTCGATGCACTACACGGCAATACAACATTCTCTTCCTGTAGATTAAGTTTAATGAATGGAATGTTGCCACATTTTGAGTAGGAATACCAGAAAATGGCGTTTTTCTAACCTAACCCTAACCTCTAGCTCTCAAATAAAGAAATTGTGGGATAATCTCACACAAGTAAAGGCCAGAAAAGTCTTAAACTGTCATTTGCCCTTTCAAGATAAAGGCAAAAAAACGAGTTACTGGCTTTTAAAGCTAAAGCACACAAGATCAGGCATGTTCTCACAAAAGGGGGTCTTAGGTTCTAAGGCTCCTTTTGTGAAAACATGCCTGATATATGTTTTCTACTAAACAAAGGTAATTAAAACATTAAAATTGTGTAAAATGTTCTTGATGTAAAACCCAAATACTGAATGCCTTAAAAAATTATCGTGCAAGGGCCGATGCCATAAAATAGATTTCTTGCAGCAATAGGAGTCCTAAAAAAAATTTGGGGCAAAAAAGAATTCCCCCCATCAATTTTCAAATCATCATCATCATCATTTCTTTTATTGGACTTGAATAGTTCTACAAGTATATCAGTTTGGCTCCAACAAGGTTAGGTTTACAGAAGTGAATTAGCAAAATTACGAATTATTATTGAAAATGGCTGCACGTTTTTTGAAGCATAAATTTATATAATTACTTATTTTGTTGGAAAATTGTTTACATGGATTCAACAATTTCTTTAGAGTCATATGGGAAACACCGATTACGTTTTTGAGAGCTAATCTTTCCTCCGTGTATAACTTGCATTTGAGTAGAAAATGTTCCTCATCTTCAATATCAGTTTTACAGAAGAAACATTTTCTATCTGAAGGCGGTACATACGCCTCTTATACGCCTCTTATACCGGTCCTTTTCAATTGCTAAGTCGTGATTACTGATTCTTAGTTTAGTTAGTGCTATTCTATGTTTGACGTTTTTTTATATTTACCAAATAGTTCTCAAACTTGTATTCTGTTTTGAATAATCGGTACGTCCGTAGTTTATTCGCCGAATTTGGATTTGATCTGTGATCATCGTTTATGGCCGCAAACCATTCTTGAGTCTCTATATCGGTTGCTCTCTGTTCGAAGCTCTTTAAAAATATTTTTATTTGCTCTTTACTAAGAGTAGATTGCTGTATCCATATATATCCATAACCTAACTTAAATAGGGTTTCTTTAATTTTTGAAAACCACAAATGGGTTTTATTTTCCATTTTTTGTTCATCGTAGCCCAGTTTCGTAAGCCTAGTGTCATCTAAACTTATAAGACGTGTCCAGTATTTCACGACTCGAACGGTGGTTGTGAGGCATGTCGTCCGTCCTTAACATATATTTTTAGAATTCAGCTTTTTATGTATATGTAAGGCGTTAACACGAAAAGGGTTTGAAGTGGAAGCACTAGTTAGCGCTTCACATCAATTCGTTATCAAAGCTAGCTCATAAAACACGTTACCGAGACCGTATGGACAAAGGGAGCATGTTTTTCTCTGGACTAGTGCTCAAATTGGGGTTGAGGCGGTAAGACTGCTTTTATGATAACATCCTTCATATATTTGTAGTGTCCCCAATTAACCGTCAAAGCTAAATACATCAACACGTTAATAAAGTTCTACTACTTTCTACTTCTACTACTACAGATCAAGATCGCCCCGGTTAGTTCAAATACTGATCAAGTCACTTGAATATTAACTATTAGACCGATTTAGCTTGTACATTTGTTGTCCCAATTCAGATCATGTGACAGCCCTCCAGAGGATTCAGTGCTTTGTTTTGCAATTAAATTAATTTGTACATTTCCTCTTGGGATACAGAAAAACAAGAACACACAACTCAAGGGTGTGTTCTCATAAAACACGGTACTACAGATCAAGATCAAAGGGAAAAGTGATCCCCATGGGAAAGGCGTTGCTATGGATGCTGGAGGGCAAGCTATCTAAAAACGTTGTTTTAGAAAGGTTGACAATCGATTAGAGGTGGAAATAGCATTTACAAACAGGTTTTGCTAATAACGCTACCGATCTATTCAGGTACATTTAAATATATGAATTAATATTTATTGCCCTCCATTACCACCACGTGATTGCATTCCTGCAAAAGGCCAATTGGGATAACATACGTACAAGCTAAATCGGTCTATTTCAAGGATTGCAGTAGGTATGGCATCACATGAATAGAAGTGAAGGAAAAATCGGCCGCGTGCGTAGTATGTCTCGAGCCTTCCACCTCATGAATGCTCCGGCGGCTGCTATTCCTCTGTCCTGTCCACTACACTATTAGACACGTTTGTTGAAATCACCAACAGAAAATAACAATGGCAAGCAATTGTATGCAGCATAACACCAAGCCAACAATACTTCCTAATGATTTATGAATATAGGTTTTGTTTGAGAAGTCATATCAAAAACTAGTTCTGCGTGTTTGCTCGAGGTATCAAAACACTGACCTCGAAAGCAGTAAATATCTCGGGGCTGCGTCCATCGAGATTCCTTTGCTTTCTCTGAGTTTGGATACCACGGCAAACACTTGAACTCGTCACTCGATATGTAACGTCACGGTATGTGTACATGGAGCCGCCGCTCACCCAACAGTGAGAAGCCGTCTGTGTGTTCTGATCAAGATTCATGCACGTGACAGGAGTCAGTGCCACACGGCCTTTAACGGATACCACACCTCATGCACGTCACAAGAAATGCGTCGCCTGTATTGGCTGTAGCCTCATTAATTATTCATGTGCTAGAAAAGATGCAAGAATGAGGTTAACTTGCGTCAATGTATAGAAACCAAAGGAACTTACCTGAAACGCATGAGCCTGGATGTAGATTTTTCAATTCCATAACCACTTGAATTGGACCCTGGTATGTCCTGTCTCATGTCGAATACTACTTTGAACAGTTTCTTTCCAATGGTCATATCATCCCACGTTGGCCTGGCGGAGTTAGATTGTAATTCTGGGTCTGCTGTCTGGCACCCAGCCTCTCCTGCAGGAAGATCGATGTCCGATATAGAGATAGGGCCCTAAGAAAAGATTATTAACACATTTAATAAATGCTGAAATTCCAAGAAGCCATGCCACTGTTAAGAGACGAGAAAGGTTTGATTTCTGCATTGTCCACCTTACAATTATTATAAGTCATTTATAAACAAACGAGAATCCAATAGATGGTCTCAAAATTGGGCTCCAGTAATTACGTAAGAGCAATTTATCGAAACGAGACCTTTGCAAATCTTAATAATATCATTAATAAGGGTCATAACCAAACTGACCAAAAAGCGCAGCACCCAAGCCACATAAATACCCGGCCCTTTATAATACATTGAACAAAATATCTGGATTCTGATTGGTCAATAACGAATGCATACTCAGCAAATGTTTGCTCAGTATGTTATATACAAAACATATCGCATCAACTGCTCGTGAACGCTCGTGAACTTTCAAAATATCAGTGTCCATAAATCACGAAAAGTACGAGCAGTTAATGTAACATAATTAGGTCACGTGACACACTGACTTTATGTAAATTAGTGAAGCACATGGTGATCGGCCATGTTGGTTAGTTCACTCAGAGCATGAGGTTGTTTTGTTCGTTTTATACCGTCTCTGTATGATCTCTTCAATATATAACTCGGCTATCATACTACATGGCGGCAGCGGTGGCTCTTAAGTTCGTTTAGAAGGCGACTTAGTGAAGAAATTGCAGCAAAACACTTCGAAATACGGTCGTTGTCGAGTTTATCAACAGTGGATGTGAGAGTAAACTGCGAACAACAGACAAAATGGCAGAGGGATTCGTCAAACCGCCAAAGCTATTGCTCGAAGGCAATATCGCTGAAAACTGGAGGAGGTTTAAGCAGCAGTTTGAAATATACATAATCGCCTCTGGCCTACAGAAGAAGTCAAACAAAGAGAAAGTTTGCTATTTGCTCAATTTAGCCGGGCCCGAAGCCCTAAAGTCTGCAACACGTTTTCTTTCGGTGAAGGCGAAAGTAAAGACGACCCGACGGTGGTATTAAACAAGTTTGAAGAGCACTGTACGCCACAGAAGAACGTGACATACGAGCGCCATGTTTTCAATACACGGATTCAAGGGCAAACCGAGACTATATATTGATTCTTATGTGACTGACCTACGAGTGAAAGCAAAAAAATGCGAGTTTGGAACTCTTCATGACGACCTCATAAGAGATAGGATCGTGTGTCTCATCAAGTCTGATCACGTCAGGAGGAGACTGCTTCGAGAGGCTCGTCTTACACTGCAGAAAGCACTAGATATTTGCCGAAGCAGTGAGCTTTCGGAAACTCAAAACAAAGTCCTAGGAAATGTGTCTGAATCTGCTGAGATTCATAGCCTAGAGAGAGAAAAACGTCACAACAGCAAGCCACATAATAAGACATATGGCCGCCCAGCTACACAAGACAAACACAAACCCTCGAAAACGGAGGAAAGCAAGAAGTGTGGGAACTGTGGAGGCAGTCACAAGAAAGGAGGTTGTTCAGCTCATGGTAAGAAATGTAATTTCTGGAAAAAGTTAAACCACTTTGAGCGAGTTTGTAGGCTATAGAAAAGAGAAACTCATACAGTTGAAACAGCTGAATTTTACATGGGGTCTGTAGAGGTGCTAAAAGTCCCAATTCATGTTGTTGATCAAGTCCAAAGTAGTAAAGATGAGTGGAACATAGAGCTAGACATGAATAGCAAACCTGTTCAATTCAAATTGGACACAGGAGCAAAATGCAATGTTCTGCCTCTTAGTGTCAAGGGCACCCAACGAAGTTTTCGGTTAAAAAGCTGTTCGGGAGAGTAAGTTAGCCTAAAACTTTCGGAATTGAAAAATATTGTCCCCAGAAAATTGTTTTCTGAAATACTGTCTAGAAAATTTGTTTTCAATCCCTAGAAAATTATAGAAGAAAAGGGAGACTAAAAGGTTTCCCTAAAATATTCGTACGTCCCAATTCGTCTGATCAATAGAGTCATAACAACACATTTTCATTCCCTAAGAATTGCCTAAAGGAAAAAAGAATCCCTAAAAAATTCGTACCTCCACAAAACTTTGCAACATGAAGTTACTTGGGCTAGAAAATTCTTGTTTCTGTTCTAGACTACTAACAAATTCGTAGGCCGGAAATATTTTGTCATAGTATTTTCGGTTGACGCGATTTCCACCTAGAAAATCCGAACAGCTAATAGCTTTCTAGAATACGTCAAAAGACATAGTAGGCGCCTTAAAATGGCTAGATAAGCTGCAGACAACTGGTTTCAAACGAATTTCAAAAAGTACTCGTTGGGTGCCCTTGTAGTGTCTTTGAGAGCCTAGGGATCACAGAAAAGAGAGTATCTACCGGCCCAAGCCAAGTAAAACTAGTTTCCTTTTCTGGTGACAGAATTGATACCTGTGGAGAAGTATATGTTGATTGTTTCTATAAAGGAACAGTACATAAGGTACATTTCTATCTGATAAACAAGTTAGTCACACCACTTCTGGGCCTGAAAACCTGTACAGAGCTACAGATAATAAAGAGAATTAATGCACTGTTAACAGAGAGTGATATTTTAAATAAGTATGAAGACCTGTTTACGTACAGGTTTAGGAACTCTCCCTGGTAAACACCACATAGTCAGGAAGATCCAGATGTTCAACCTGTAGTGCACTCACCACGTCGAGTTCCTGTTGCTCTGCGTAGTCGAATCAAAGAAGAGCTTGATCGTATGCAGGGAGCCGGGGTTATAGAACCAGTCAGTCAGCCAACAGACTGGGTTTCTTCTATGGTGACTATTGTGACTACAAGTTAAGGATCTGTATAGATCCAAAGGACTTATTTGAACCGAGCGATTATACGTGAGCATTATCCAATGCCTACAATCGAAGATGTAGTATCAAGACTACCACAAGCTAAGGTTTTCAGTAAATTTGATGCGAGTTCAGGATTTTGGCAGGTTCAACTGGATGAACAGTCCAGCTATTTAACAACTTTCAATACACCATTTGGTAGGTACAAGTTCAACCGCCTACCATTTGGAATTCCATCTGCCCCTGAGGTATTTCAGAAAGCAATCAACCAAGCCTTTGAGGGTTTAGCAGGTGTTGCAGTAATAGTAGATAATATTCTAGTTTGGGGAGAAGATGACCAGCAACATGACGAAAGAGTGATCCACATGCTAAATAGGGCACAACAAGTAGGTATAAAGCTAAACAAAGCAAAGAGCAAGATAAGAGTAAATTCACTCACCTACATTGGTCATAAACTGACATCTGAAGAGTTACAGCCTGACCCTGAGAAGGTTCGCGCTATTACGGAGATGCCGGAACCTGAAGACAAGCCTGCTCTTCAACGATTCCTTGGTATGATATAATACAATACCTAGCTAAATTCATTGCAGATCTGTCTTCAAATGCTCCACCATTGAGACAACTACTGCAGAAAGAATCAGTCTGGTGTTGGGAGCCTGAGCATCGTACTGCGTTCACGAAGCTGAAAACATCACTAGCAGAAGTTCCAGTGTTGAAGTACTATGATGTCAGAAAACCAGTGACACTGTCGGTAGACAGTAGCAGCACTGGCATGGGAGCAGTTATACTTCAGGACAACCAACCGGTAGCATATGCATCAAAAGCCCTTACACCAACACAAATCAGGTATGCACAGATAGAAAAAGAACTTCTAGCAATAGTGTTTGGGTGTTCCAAGTTCTATGACTATATCTATGGACGTAAAGTACATGTGGAATCTGACCACAAACCCCTAGAAACAATTGTTAAGAAGCCCCTACACCAAAGTCCCATGCGACTTCAGAAGATGTTGATGAAGTTAATGAGATATGATCTTGATGTTAAGTACAAAAGGGCAAAGAGCATTTACCTTGCTGATACTTTAAGCAGAGCTTATCTCCCAGAGACTGGAGATGATCAGTTACTAGACAACGAGCTGGAAGTATCAGTTGTACTCCCAATGTCTGAATCCAAATTGAAGGAGCTCCAGGTACAGACAGAAACTGACCCCACCTTACAGGCCTTGAGAACAACAGTGACAAATGGATGGCCTGAATCCAAGAGCCAGATTGAGGATAACTTAATTTGCTTTTGGGACTATAAAAAACAGATATCGGTGTATGATGGAATACTATTCAAAGGTGAGAAAGTAATCATACCAGCTGCTATGCAGCCAGAAGCATTAGCAGCAGCACATAAAGCCCATCTAGGAGCTGAAGCATGTAAGAGAATAGCTAGAGATGTGTTGTTTTGGCCAAGTCTGAGCAGAGACATTGATGAGTTAGTTGAGAGTTGTGCAGTCTGCAATAGTCTGAAACATCATCAGAGTAAGGAGCCACTAACGAGTTATGAAGTTCCAAGAAGACCATGGTCAACAGTTGGAACTGACCTTTTTCATTTTGATAACCGCGACTACTTAGTTATGGTCGATTTTTTTAGATAGATTGTCTGCCTGGTACAACATCAGCAGCTGTCATCACCAAGATGAAGAACCAAATGTCCAGGTATGGAATACCAGATAAACCTATATCGGACAATGGGCCGCAGTTTGCTAGTCATGAGTTTTCTATATTTGCAAACAAATGGTCATTCAAACACACCACAAGCTAATGGAATGGCGGAAAAGGCTGTACAGACAGCAAAGCGCATCATGCTTAAGGCAAAGAAGGATGGTAGTGATGCCTACATGGCACTGTTGACCTACAGAAATACACCACGAGATGGCATACTAGGAAGTCCAGTGCAAAGACTTATGTCAAGGAGGACTAAGACTTTACTGCCAACATCTGAGGAGCTTCTAAAGCCACAAGTCATTGATCCAGTGAAGGTGAAGTCAAGACTACAAGATTGTAAACTGCAACAGAAGAAGTATTATGACAAAGGTGCTAAGACTCTCCAACCATTAAGACAGGGAGATCAAGTAAGAATGAAGACAGACAAGGGTTATCAGCAGAGAGCGGTAGTCACAAAGGAGACCGATCAACCAAGGTCCTATGTTGTCCAAGTAGGAAACCGAGAGTACCGACGAAACAGGAGAGATCTTCTGAAGGTAAAAGAAGGCTCACAGGAGTCCCTAGAATCAACAAAGGATGTCGTAAGTGGGACAAGTCCTCCAGAAAGTGTTGAGGTGAAAAGTACCCAAGAACGTGTGAACGGCAAGTCTGAGCAGGTAACACCTCAACAATGGTACATTAGCAACAACTAGTACTAGATCAGGACGAGTTATTAAGGTCCCAGAACACTTGAAAGACTATCTATTTTATAACTGTGACAGTAAGTTGCATATCAAGGCTTAAAAAAGAAAAGGGATGTAACATAATCAGGTCACGTGACACACTGACTTTATGTAAATTAGTCAAGCACATGGTGATCGGCCATGTTGGTTAGATCACATGAGGTTGTTTTGTTCGTTTTATACCGTCTCTGTATGATCTCTTCAATATATAACTCGGCTAGCATACTACAGTTAATACGATTTTCTCTACGTGAACCCGATACAAAATTGTAGTTAGCTCTATTAGTGTTCTGTGTCAAATGATATCAAACTCATTAATAATTCTTAAGGGTGCTAACCAATCTAAATGCAGCATTCAAGTCACGTGGATACCCTTGTAAACCCGATATAAAATTGTAGTTAGCTCTATTAGTGTTCTGTGTCAAATGATATCAAACTCGTTAATAATTCATAAGGATGCTAACCAATCTAAATGCAGCATTCAAGTCACGTGGATACCCTTGTAAACCTGATACAAAATTGTATTTAGCTCTATTAGTATTCTGTATCAAGTGAGACAGAATAATAATAAGCCCGCATCACGGCGCATGTCCGTGACAACCAAATTATTTTACGCTTCTTTATCAAAATTTCAGATGTTTTCAATTTTACATACTAGTTCATATCATAGGTACTTGCTGGATATTTCATGGTTTTCTATGGAATACCGGCGAATATGTCACGAGAAATTTGTATTATTTGGTATACAACGAGCCTTTCTCAGGCGAGTTGTATACCAAAATAATATGCATTTCGAGTGACACTTTAGGCAGTATCCCATTAAAATAACCATATTATCCTATAAATAACAAATTGACGGGAAGATTTCTCGGAAAAACAAAGTAACACGCCGGAAGATAGCCTACGAAATTTCTCGGAAAACAAACTTTTTGAGTGGCGGATGCGCCGGAGACTAATTATGTATGCAAAAGTCTTGAATTGTTATTGGCTGATAAAGAAATTCCGCATTGGTCTGATCTAGCCATGAAATACCGCTCTGTATTTCATAGAAAAACTGAAATACCGCCCTATATTTCAAAGTAAAGCTGAGCCCTGATTGGCTGAAATATAAGATTTATAGGATAATTTAACATATTTGCCTCCGAATTGTTTCGGATATATCACTCATACTGTAACTAGTACATACATAAACAGAAAAGTTGTATCACTGATACCTCTTCCATATAAACTTCAATGGCTCTTGTCAAGCTGATCCTTCGCCGTTTAATTGCGAATTATAGCCCATCGCGGCTCGTGTATTCACAGTATCGTTTGACTAAGGTGCCATTCTCAGTAGAATTGTAGTAACCTTTCTTCGTAACATCATCAAACATGAGTTGTTCTCGGTGTCCCTCGCAGCCCCAATTCAATGGCTCTTCGGTAAAAAGATCGTTGGCACGAAAGTTCAGCAGGTCTGATATAGATCCCATGTGGAACTTGAAGGCTTTTGGGTAGTCAGGAATGCTTGCTAGCCAGGACTATAATTTTTTTGAAAAAAAAAAAAAAAAAAAAATTTTTAAACAATTTATTAATGGCCTTTTTCAGGATATAATCACGAGGCAAAAAATATCTGACTTCAGTAATTTACACGCACTTGTACGAGACCGGTAGTGTTATTAGTAAAACCTATTAGTAAATGCTATTTGTCACCTCCAATCGATTGTCGACCTTTCTAAAACTACATTTTTGAAGATTGTTTGTCCTCCAGAAGAGCCTTTCCCATGGGAAAGTTATTAAAGTGAGATATCAGTACGTGACTGTTTCTTGCAAAAGGTCTACATTGTACCTTATTCGATCTCATGCCGGCGGGAAGAATTCTCGTAACAATGGTATCGGAGCGAGGCCAAAGATCGCAAAATTGGAGTCGGCCAGAATTTGTTTAGTTTTTGTCGTACCGAATTGTTGTGTTCTTTTGTGTCATAAAGATAAAACGTTATTTTCTGCCATCGGTTATAGATGTTTCTCTTCCTGTGACAAGCTGGAAAAACTGGCCTTACTTTGATACCTTTATGAATGAGGTCAATTACGCTTTCTGTTATAATATTAATAGCCATGTTAAGGATATTTGATATACCTTGATTTCGGTCTTTATTGATGGCGAGTACGTATCGGTAATGATAGACGCAATTTGCTGGTCTCCCCCTTGTGCTACGATCGACGAAGACAGAAACTTTTTCTCTGATTTGGAGGAACTTCCTGTCCTTGTACTAGAACTTGCTCCAGCGCTAGCAAAAAGTCCCTTGTATTCAGCAACCATCTCTGCAGCGAACTCCGTCTTGCTTTGCGTCTGCGCTGCATCCATGGTTTTTCTAAATTGTAACTGGCCACCGAACCTGGCAGATTTGATGTAATGCGTGCCCCATCTAAGGATAAATTCCTCTGCAGTCGGAGTAAATGAAAGGGAATATGATAGTTTTAGAATATATCATATTAGCAGCACTCTCGTAGCTATTTGGTGATACTCTCAACCTCCAGTTCTAAAGACCTACTCTAACTGTTACCGTGAATGATTTAACTTCATTACTACTCAGTTATTAACATTTCTTTTAATTCATACCATTCATTGCGCCCAAAAGGAATATTCCCTCACACCAAACACGTGTCTAGTCTTGTATTCTATTCCGCAACATATTTAATGGCGAGTTGATATGTGCACCATCTCGCTCTGTTTCCAACTAAAATACAATCTCTTCCCAAAAATATAATACAGTAAACTCTAGAAAACTGTAAATGGGCCCTTTGACCTTCAATCCTAATCGACTCGAATCCTACCTTCAAAACTAATATCCCGGGCATAGGTCCGATCTAGCCGTTGTAATCAAAATATAATCTATATGTGGTAGTTTTCTAGATTTGTCTATTACCCTGCATAAATTCAGATAAATCTGGACACTCTATACTACTAACAGAGCGTATTTAATAAGTACGACTTACGGTAAAGCAACGGTGCACCAGACATAAAATACGACAATGGCAAGTCCATGAACTCTCTCAAGAAACTCCTGCTTAGTGATTCGGGTTTGACTTCATCTTGAAATATTTCGTACCTGAGATAAGATGGGACGAGAGTTTAATTCAATTATAATTCATGTTGCATGTGTTTTCTCTGCCCTACAATACAAACAAAAAACATCGAGCAAGATAAACTGATAAGCCATACCAAGGCTGCCATTGGAGAACTCGTGGATACAAGGTTAACTGTATTTTTCAGCAAGAGTGCATTGCGTTTTGTAGTTTTAGAAAATATGACTTCCGCCGTAGTTGATACAGAGTCTGTTAAGTCATTTGAGAGAAACTGTTCAAACACCTGAGTCTGGACTAACGGATGAAGGTGTATATGTTGTGGGGCAATTTTGATGACTGGTTAAAATATTTTTCAACCGGGGCAAATATTTTTGAACTGGGGCAGATACTTTTGAACTGGGCAAATATGTTTACCTGTGAGCTTATGTTCACTGACCGGTCAGAGTCTCTTTTTGTTGGGGTAAGCTATTGTATTTTGATAAATACAGACAAACTCACATGTTTACCTGTGAACTCTAGTCACGAATTAGCTCTATAAACCCGTTGTTTACCTATGATATTATGTTCACTGACCGGTTAGAGTCTCTTTTATATTGGGGTAAGCTATTGTATTTTGATAAATACAGACAAACTCACATGTTTACCTGTGAACTCTAGGCACCAATTAGCTCTATAAATCCGTTGTTTACCTGTGATATTATGTTCACTGACCGGTTAGGGTCTTTTTATATTGGGGTAAGCTATTATATTTTGATAAATACAGGCAAACTCACATGTTTACCTGTGAACTCTAGTCACCAATTAGCTCTAAAAACCCGTTGTTTACCTGTGAGATTATGCTCACTGATCGGTTAGGGTTTTTTAAAATGTAGGGTAAGGGTTTGGATTAATTCACAGAAACATTTAAGAAGCATTATATCACAGTGTTGTTTAGTGATTAGCCCTAAAGAACCCGTTTGGTTCGGTTGACACAGTTTGGTTCGAAGTACGAGTGGCGCCGTAATAAAGTACACCTGATCTATAAACGATGTATTTTTCTGGATTTAGCCGCTTTCTTACTTGCCTTGAGTTGCTGCAGTTTTCATAAAATGCAGTCAACACAAAGTTTATCTGTATTACAGTTTCGTCCGGGTTTTAATATCGCCGATGTCATATTTTCTAAAGATGTTTCGAAGTCCGATTTTGTTAGCAGTACGCATGCGCGCATAATGGTTTGGACGATTAGTCACTTATAGAATAAACGGTGGTGGTGAAATCAACAAGCGCTTGTGTGGCGCAGTGCGTTAGTCAGTGGAAAACTGGGTGTGTGAAGGCAGAGCTGCTGAGTTCGAATCCTGCCGAGTTCGGTACTTTGGTATTACATCCGAATGAAAGGTAAGTGTAAGTATAAGGGAAGGGAGGGGATGGTGAAATATTTTTTTTCCTGGGGAGGGTGATTTTTTTTTTATTTTGAACCCACCAAAAAAACTAAATATTGATAATTTCCCCAGTTCAAACATATTTGCCCCAGTTCAAAAATAATTGCCCCGGTGTTCAAAAGTGCCCCACAACATATACATCGAATAGGAAACCGGCGGTGGAGAGTGGTATATATTTTTAAATTTTAATAAATCGTTAATGTACCTGACATCTTATTATCGATATGCAAATATTGAATAAGTCTAATATCCATTGTTAACATCAATCACCTTCTCAGGCTATCTGGCATGCTAACACCATAGTGAGTGAGTGAGTGAGTGACAGATCATGAGTAACACGACTTCACTCCGTCGTTTCTGCGGTTGCGCGCATCCACGAGTTAGAAACATCAAACTGAGAGCTACATGTATTGATACATAACCTTGCAAAACTTGGGGGGAGCGAAATTGTTGGAATGACGCAAAGAAGGGCGGGAGACAAATCGCTGCTACGCCAGGCCGGTTTTACGAGAAAAAAATAGCTCAAAAACCCCGTTTCCAAGTTATTGTGAAAATGAACCTGGATTTTCTCCCTGTTTGATTATTCTGAATCGTCTATAACACGGAATTCCACACGAAAAACTCGGACCCTGAAATCTCTAAATTATGTTCAAACCGAATCCTGTTCCGCCACACATATATAATACGTCATAAACAAGAGTGCCCCTTCCCCCTCTCCCCCGGGCAACCAACCTGTCCACGTTAATATAAAATATTGACAAGAATGTCTGTCTTGCACCACTAGATGAACCTCCCCATGCGCTCTTTACTCCAGCATAGAATCCGAAAAACGAGCCTGAAACTCCAGCTTCCTGCTGTAGGTACGTTTGGTACTCAGAGCGGGACGAATATGTCATCGTCATCGCATTTGTATCGTATATTCCGTGCACGTTCATTGTGTCTGGTACTTGGAATCCATCGTATCTGTGTATGAAACAATCAAAAGTAATCGGATCTACTATAAAATACGTAACATAATTATCCCTTGTGTAGGATTCCTACAGGATTCCTACCGTGACGTCATATTCCTACCAATCATAATACCTAACCCCAACATCATCCCTAACCTTAACCCAGGGTTTAGGATGTTTAGTGATAATCCCAGGCTTTGGGGTTTCCTACCAATTTACTACCGAATCATTTGCCACCGACGATAGCCACTAAAACACTATCCAAATATTTCTGGTGATTACCATAGTCGTGATAATAGAGAACTTTAGATCCGAGTACAAGTACGAGTACAACTTTACACAATTGAGGAATACTATACTTTTAAAAGATACGTAGGAACAAACAAATACTCTTAGTAGCTTGTACTCATGTCGCTGACATTGTTTGGCAGAATTGGAAGATCCCTACTTTCCTTGCGAGTGAAATATTAGGAGTCTAAGGCCAGTCTCGTACCCAGAGATATATCGCCACGAGATATCTGGTAACAGCCATCTTTTGGTCTTTGTTCATTATCTGAAATATTAACGCATGCGTAGGAAACTTACTTAAAATACTTAAGTGTGATTGGGTAATTTGCACTTGTCATGAAAGGTGTACGCATAGAGCCGAGACGAGATGAAAATGGTATTTTCTCAAGAAATTACGTGTTGATTGTTCTTTGTCTTCGCCTCCTAATTGGCTTTCCCCCTATATTTTCATATTATAGTGAAAGACATAATAGTAAAATATTCCTTTATTCGAATGTTGCGTCTAGGAGTTATATGATGTGATGTCACAGGAGGTTTAATTTATTATACAGAAACGTGCTGGCAGAGATAATAGGGAGCTTAAGCAACCAGGACGACGACGGTAATGCCGACGAAGCGTTGAAAAGGGTTTTCTCCTGAGATTTGATGTTTATTATTTCCTTTAGTTGCCTTCAAGTGCCTTTTATAACCATATTTTCGGAAAATGTGATCAGGACAGAGTTCCGTTCAGGCCGAACGATAAATGGTGTGATTTACTTTTTTACGTTCGCGTTCTCCTTTGAACGTAAAATTTGGTGTTTTCACGTTGTGTTTCTGCAGAGAACGGTCAAAATGTGGCGACTGCGTACATTTTCACGGGCTTTTATTGTATTATGTAATTAAGGCTATTGTTTTAAGCCGTCGTCCTAGACAGCGTCGTCGTGGTTGCTTAAGCTCCCTAATTTTTCTACACACCATGTTATATTTGGGCCTAATATCAGTGATTTTACCAAATATCTTGTATAAATCGAAAATAGTACCATTCACAATTAACGCAGCACAAAACATGTTGATATACTCACATGGATCTTCCACCACAGTTCCTCTGTATAATGCTCATCTTCCTCGACTCCGGACTGTACTCACCGCGACCATCGAAACCAACTCCAATAAATGCAGCACCATCTATCATATTCTGTCCAATCATGTTCATACTTACATTAGTAATACACTATGCCAATCATGATGAGGCCTACCAAGAGACCATCACACAATAGAATGGTACTCAATCATATTCATACTTAGTCATACTCTATACCAATCATGATGAGGCTTACCAAGAGACCATCACACAATAGAATGGTACTCAATCATGTTCATACTCACATTAGTCATACTCTATACCAATCATGATGAGGCCTACCAAGAGACCATCACACAATAGAATGGTACTCAATCATATTCATACTTACATTAGTAATACACTATGCCAATCATGATCGAGGCCTACCAAGAGACCAGTACCTCTCGATCAAAATTTGAGTGGAGCGCAATTGTCATATTTCACGGGTCAATGGTGCGCGATAGTAACGACCAATCAAAACAATCTTAAAAATTATAGTCAAGATAATTAATTCAAGCTAAAAGTAAATCGGGATAGATTATCTAAGGAAGAAAGCACTCATGGTCTGAAAATTATCCCTTTCGATTCGGAGTTTTTCAGAATGTTGTTAGACTAATACATTGTATATACCAACTCGATAACCTTGGTGGATCGAACAAGCTGAGTGATTTGCACTATCCCACTTCCCAAACGAATGATAATATGATTTAGGAGGGCTCGTAAGCTTCGGTTGCTCGGAACTAACCATTTGATGAATAATTTAAACATTTAAGTGTTCGATCTTTTGCTTTAAAAGCCAGGAGCCCATAACTGGGAGCGTCCATCCCACATACTAGGCCTATGTTACAGTTATTTTTTAGAACGGTTTACCGCTATTGTTGAGTTGCAATTATTCCTAAGGGAATCAAATCAGAAAAGCGAAATCCTAACCCGAACCATAAACCTCACCCTAACCATCGGACGAGTTCACGGGTAGACGACGGGTTCTCACTCTCCTAGAGCTAGGGTTCACAGGTAAACAAGAAGAGAAGGTAAACGAGATAAAAAAACATTTTGAGCGCTCCTACTCGGGCTCGAACTCGTAATCCTTTGCGTGTACTGCAGTGTATTCCAAACGGCATGACCACTACACCGCCATTTGAAATTCTCTATCCTTCACTGTTTTTAAGAATGTCATTAGAGTTAATGATTATCATTATTTCAAGTGTGTTTCCATTTAACTGGATAGTAGTTAATTCAACGGGGAGATTGTGTTGGTTAATCTTACCCTGCATTCGGTTCCAGCCTCTATTGCGTCGAAACACGGATCTCCGGCTTTGTATCCAGTCCCCCAACATCCATTCATGACCACGCCTCCAATGCCTGCTGGGTAACCGTAATAAGGCTCATTACTTTTTTCGCTACTTTTTTGCGGTTCGTCTTCCATTTTCGTGTCTATGTGATAACCTGCGGGAAGGAACATGTCTTCGGATTGCCAGCCCTTATCAGGCGTGATATCGATCTTGATCTGAACAAGAAAATGAATACAAAACAAATGATGTTAATATAGAGGGGATTTCGATTGACTGTTAAAAGTACTTTGGTGATTGCTTTGGTTTTGCGTTTACTTCGCCTTTCTATTGGCTGTGAGAAACGTTTTGTAATTTTCACTGAGCTAATCAAGTTTTAAACTAAAACCAAACGCAATCAAGTTTTGTTTTAGCGACAGTTATCGATTGCGTTTACTTTTCCTCGTGATTGGCTCATTGTGTTTTTACTTGCTCCTGGTTGGCTCATTGTGTTTTTACTTGCTCCTGATTGGCTCATTGTGTTTTTACTTGCTCGTGATTGGCTCATTGCGTTTTTACTTGCTCCTGATTGGCTCTGTAATTACTTTGGTTTTACGACACAGAATCGAAAACCGCGCTATAAGTCCTGCAAGAGACAGGTCTGCAAAACGCTTGCGCATGCGTGGATTTCACGCGGGAAATCACGCTCGCGCGCATAATTTGGGTTGAATTTTCACTCGAAATTAGGACTTCAGAGCATTCTTATAGAAAAGTACAAGCTTCGATTTTTAAGTAATGGTCCAGATAAGAACGATAGTACTCCACGACAAGGAATGTTAAAAGGTGTTAATTTTCTATTATTCTTTCTCGAAATTTCATTGGTTGATACTTACAAATTCAATAGAAACCTATCGAAATAATGTATTTTCATTCGATATGTTTTGGTGGTTTGAATTTATTTTTGATCAAACTAACTATGGTTTAACTTTGAAGAATATCGTGTATGGGGAAAGTTCTCAAATTTGCGATTGAAAAATCTTTTGTTTTCTCTATATCCGATTGGCTGAATGGTGGCTTGTCTGAGTTTTCACAGAAAAAAAGAGCCGATAGCATACAAAATGCTTTATTTTCGAGATGTAGTTTGGACTGTAGACACCTCCTAAAGCACTAAGACATATTCGAGCAAAATCGTATATGAGGGAGGCTCATTGCCACAGAACAATGGATTCTACTACAGTTCTTATCTGGGTCATTACTTAAGTGCTTTACATGAACCAATCCCAAATTTAATTAGCTTCATGACTAAACTAATAAAACTCTTAACTCTTGCGACTTACTCCTTAACCCCCCGTACTTTTTGCGATGTATCGAGTTCTTTAAAAGAGCAATTATAATAATTAAATAATAGTTTATTAATTTATAGTGCGCAGATTGCATAAGCAATGATCAAATGCGCATTACATGAGTAATGAAATTAATACAATCTAAGAGAGCTTTTCCAAAACCACTACTGTAAAATAATCTTAACCCTACTAATAAATCTAAATAAATGCTACTGACAAAATATAAAAACCATTATTGAAATCTAAAATAAGTATTACTATAGCCGTCAAAAACAAAACAGTATTGACGATTCGAAGGGATAAAATATCTAATTATATACTGATCTAAACGTCTTTAGATGACTCCTTGATGAGCCAAGGAGGCGTAGCTCCTTTGCCAGAGAGTTCCATAGTTTTAGTGCGGCAACAATAAATGCCCTATTCCCCAGGGTTGACTTGTTTCTAACAGTAGGAATACTAAGAAGAAGACTATTAGACGATCTGAGAATATAAGACGAAAGTTAATATTCCGTAGCTTACTGAGATATACTGGAGCTAATCCATGAATTGCGTTATAAGTAATTAAGAGAACTTTAAAGTTAAATCGTAATCTTATCGGGAGCCAGTGCGAATCACATAAAAGCGGAGTTACATGAGAGTACCTAGGTGCCCTGCAAACAAGCCTGGCAGATGCAATAAAAACACGCTGTAGCTTATTCAGTTGACTATCTGGCAGCCCATACATATTCGCCTTTTCCATATCGAGCGGGAAACTGGGTTCGAGTTGCGACCGCAAAGCGTCTATGGATTGTTTGGAAGGACATCCTCGGAAAATTTTGAAAGAGATACGTGCGTTTACTGCTAACCTAGTGAAGAAAAATGCCTCATCATTCTAATTGTTGCGTTCCTGGCTGCTATAACAGCTTCAGAAATTCTCCTGAACTACACTACTATAGAATACCAAAGAACGAAGATCAAAGAAAGATCTACAAGCAGATTTTGAGGAACGAAACGCTTAAGCCAGAGTCTCAAGCCACTCGAGTTTGTTCGGCTCACTTCGAAGGAGGGATAAAGTTAAGCCGAAACCATCTACCAACGATTTTCCCCTGGACAAAAGCGGCACCAAAGCGGAGAGAAATTATACGGCAACCACTTGAGGAGACAGTGACTCAGCAAAAGAAAAAGGCAAGAGTGGAAGCAGCGACAAACGAGCAAGTACACGAATCGCTTCATGACAACAGCGTCCTTGACAACAACGAACACAACAACACCAACTGTCAACAAGCGACTGCAACTATACTTTCTGGTGAAGACATTGATAGATTTCTTGAATTAGAAAGACAATGTCTGGCTCTTCGAGAAGAAAACGACATTCTTCAGACAGAAAATAACGCTTTGAAGAACGAAGTTAGTCGACTGAAACTCGACTTAGAAAATCATGTTCGATTCGACATTGAAAAATACAAGGACAGTGAATCGGATATTACATTCTATACTGGATTTCCAGACTATGATGCCATGGTTTTATGTTACAAGATTGTGGAAGAGTCTGCAAAAAACCTGAGTTATGAACATGAAAAGGTGTACATTGATGTGGATAATACCAAGCAGCTAGGAAGACCTCGATCCCTGACTAAGTTTCAAGAATTCACCCTTGTGATGATTAGATTAAGACTTGGACTGCTAGAAAGAGACCTTGCACATCGTTTTAATATATCATTGGCAACAGTGTGCAGAATTATCAGAACTTGGCTTCGATTTCTTCGCTGTGAATTTGAGTCACTAATAAACATCCCACCACCTGATGTTACCAAACTATACATGCCTGAAGTGTTTAGGAAATTGTACCCCAACCTAACAACCATAGTTGATTGCACTGAGGTTGAGATGGAGAAACCCTCTGCATTGAATACACAATCTACTTGCTATTCTTCATACAAGTCAAGAAACACCATGAAAGCCCTAATAGGTATCAGTCCTAGTGGTGTCATCAACTTTGTCAGTGAATTTTTTCCAGGAAGTGCTTCTGATAAGGAAATAGTTGTTCAGAGTGACTTTTTGACTAAATTGAGACCAGGCGATCAAGTCATGGCAGACAAAGGTTTCAACTGCCAAGATGAGCTGGCCTCAGTTGGAGCTACACTTATCCTCCCACACATGCTTAGGGGTATTAAACAGTTTTCAAAAGAACAAACAGAACATAACAAAAAAGTTGCAAGTCTAAGGATTCATGTGGAGAGGATGATGGAAAGGATAAAAAACTGGCACATCTTCGACCGCAGGATCCCAATAGTTTCATCTCATCTAGCATCAGATATACTAATTGTAGTATGTGCATTAAGTAATTTCCACCCTCCTTTGATAAATTAATATTAATAAACAATCTTTTTTCACCAAGTTTGATGTAGAGTTATTAGTACAAAATACCCCTGGTGAAACAATAGAAAACAACAGACATAGCACTATTTTCAAATAATACACTATATATAGTGCTATGTCATGGATATATTGTTTGCACTCTGATATATTGTAAGACATCCAAGTAATGTATACATATATATATATTTATCAACAAAAGAAATCAACTTGTTTTGACATTCAATCTTTATCAAAATGTACTGTTTGTTTACTTTATTTTGATTCACAAGAAAGGTGCATAGCCCTTACAATGATTTTAACTTACGATATTATTAGTAAAAATAGTGTTAAATACAATAATGTAGAGAGATTTTATATAACCCGTGAAACAAAATCTAATAGTCAATACCAAACAATAGAAAACAATGGAACTAGTGTCTACTAAGGTATATTTTGACTATAATATCTATTTATTAAATAACGGGTTAAATGAAATTCACTTTATCACAAAGATCTAAAATCTAACTTGGGAAGTCCAAATTTTATCCTTGGATATGCAACTTCAGGAGCAATCCACCATTGAAAAAAGGAACACAATTTTGGAAATATTGCATTCCAAAACTCTTCAGAGAAAAATACTCTCTGGCAGAAGAGAGAATTACTTCTCGACCCACTGACAACAAAATCTGTCCATTTCCTATTAGTGACATACATTTGATGCTGTACTTGATAGTAATACTGATGGTTAGTGTTCAGTTCAATGTCATCATTCTTTCTTGAGCAGATTCTTTTTCTCAGTAGAGAATCACACAAACTTTCATGTTCAGTCATTTG
Organism: Actinernus sp. WN-2022; assembly: GCA_030867875.1. NCBI lineage: Eukaryota > Metazoa > Cnidaria > Anthozoa > Actiniaria > Actinernidae > Actinernus > Actinernus sp. WN-2022. Next base: position 38,455,631 of record JAOWCC010000019.1, read on the forward strand.
AATATATTTAATCTCCACAAGTCCTTTTTGATCTGAGAATGAAGGATCATCAGCTAGGGCATCTGGTGACGCACCAAGAAAACCATGTTCCTTACTAATAAAGAACCCACACTGACTGACACTAAGATCATTGTGCCCCTTTTCGCACATTAATAGCTTGTATTTTTCCAAGATACTGCTTTCCTGTTCAATCCCTTCTTTCATACTCTTGGATTGATAAGGCACATTGTATTGCAAAACCTCTTGAATAGCTTTAGTCGGGGATGTAGTGTCCCTCATTGTAGCAATTCTATGACATTTTGAAGCAGTTATTCTGTATTTCCTCTGCTCATACCAAATGTTGTTGTTTGATTGGCCCCTGGTCATTTTTTCAACATCTGTGATTTCATGCTCAGTCACATTTAGCTTCCTTCGCACCTGTTCACATCTTTCTTTAATTGTAGAGGCAGCAATTGGTTGTTCTTTTATTGGGGACAATAATTCACCATTTGATTCAGAGTTGTTAAGGTCATCACTTTTGTCTGCTGGCTCCACATCTTGTGGTAGAACATGTACCCATCCTACTTCTTTTCCAGATTTTTCTTGATAATCCTTCAGAAGATTTAACATAGTTTTAACCTTGTCGTCTGACCATGTTCTCTGGTGTAGAGCTCTTACATCATGGCCAGGGGTTCCAAAGGACTTTCTCTTTTTCTTTTCCTTTGAGTAGTCATGTCTTGCAAATGCGATATTTCCAATTGATGTGACATTACCTTTCCGTTTGCGTGGAACATTCCACTTGCATGGTTTTGATGTACATGATACCTCAGAAGACTCAGCAGCTTGAAGTTTTACTCTCTGTTTGCAGTATTCTTCAAGTGCAAACATGGTGGCTGTCACATGGTTACACCGACCATCAACACCTGCTGGACATCCACATTGGGCTCTTAATACATTACCAATTGATGTCATAACAAAATAGCAAGTGTAGACAGGGTTCTTTTTCATAGACGGCATAACTTGACTTTTTAGGTAGTGTTTACCATTCTCAGCCAAGTGACTGATAAATAGAACATGTCCAGATTTATAGAAATTATAACCTTTAACCAAAGGCTTGGCGGTAGACAGCTGCTTCTTGAGTTCAACACAGTCAATCATATATCTCCAGATGGTTCCGAACGTTACTCTGGGAATGCCACTGAGATCACAGATAAAACCTTCTTTTGGAAACGCTTGAGAAGGCTCGGGTTCTACGTTGTCAAGGACGCCAAGTTGTGCTTTTTTCCTCAACAAATTGATACCTCCATCTGGGTCTCGCAAGTATTTGGTATCCAATCCATTCTTTATGTAGTCTTGCACCCTATAAAATAACGGAGATAAGCAATTAGTTTGTATGAATCGATGCTAAAATATCCAGTATTTAATAAACTTGTCGTGCTGGTACATGAGATCGATCGAAGTATCTTACCTGCTGATCAAAACGGCCTTTTTCCCCGAAGTTTTTGCTCCTCTACACAGAAGCCATCTTCTCAACTGAACCACGCTACATTCGACTATTGATTCCCGTGGAAGTTTAGCTCCTGGGATGTCTTCTTCGGTGAGAAAAATATTTTCTTTTGACGGAACTGTCGAGTTGTATTTAACGAAGGACGCCATTACTATTTTGTCCTTCCAAACAATCCATAGATGCTTTGCGGTCGCAACTCAAACCCAGTTTCCCGCTCGATATGGAAAAGGCGAATAGGCTATTACAATAATCAATGCGACTTGTTATGAACGCGTGTACGAGAGTTTGTGTTGCTTCGACAATAGACAATCCCATTTTTGATGCTCATTAATAAAATCACCAAAATACTTTATTTGTGTTTTCCTCTCTATAGTACAGGTTTTTATTGTTATATTAGGCGTAGTTACTAGCATGTAGTTAGTCTTTTTGAAATTTAAATAGACAACTTATTAGCTGTACAGTATTTTAGTACATTCTCAAGTTCATCATTAACAACTTTTTCTAGCTCATCAAGGTTATTTGAGGAATACAAAATATATTGGTGTCATCAGCAAAAATCGAAAAAAAAGCTTTTTGAAGAGTTTGGCAAATCATTAATATATAGTAGGAAAAGTAAAGGTCCTAGGGTGTATTCTGTGGTATACCGCATGTCATGGTTCTCAAGCTGGATTTTGTATCACCAATTTTGACATACTGTTACGACCGCTTATATAGCTTGAGAACCACGCATGGAGTAGTCCACGAATTCCATAACGATTCATTTTTGCCAGAAGAATATTATGATTAATCGTATCAAAAGCCTTTGAAAAGTAATAATTGCACATGTTTATTTTGCTTTCATCTATAGCTGTTTATAAATTTTCAAGAGTTTCAAGAATTGCATGCTCTGTTGAGTATCCTTTTCTAAAGCCAAATTGATAATCAAAGAGTATCTTTTGTTTCAATAAAGAAAATAAGTTGGTAAATAAATAATAAAATCCAATCCAATATTAAGTTTCATCACGTTTCAGTTCATGCCGAGCCGTTCAAGAGTTTTAGCTATGTCGATAAGGTATGACTCACTGGCTTTACGAATGTTTGAGGCTCGCGAAGAATAAATTATTTCTAAGGTGATAGGTTGCATTCCAGTATTAGAATGGTTAGAGCATGAAATGTTCAGAGACTGTGGTGGGTTTAGATTTAATATAAGTTTCTCAATTGCTCGTCGTGTTCATTAAATGAGTCTTTTAGTTTATAATTATATAGTCTAATGTTTAAGGATAGTTTTTAACTAGTTTTTAGAATGTTTTCGTCTCATGGCTATTGTAATGCGCATTTGAACATATACGTATAGAATTTGCGCAATATAAATTCATTTATTATTATTACTATTTCTCTCTTCCTAGTCTTCGAAAGAGGGTTCCAGCAGGCGTTATATAGGTTTAAACTGTTTAGTCCTTTCATGATTTCAGGTAATTATCCCACAACTAACACCTAACACCTATCATACTACCTATCACCTATCACCTAACACCTATCATTACTTTTGTAATCATTTATTATTATTTTTTGTTGGCAAATAAAACTGTTAATACTGTTAATACTTGCCTCTTTTTTAAGAAAGTCCGCTGCTTTTTCTTGAGCCTGGTTGATGTTCTCCAGTTGTTTATCAATCAATTTCCCGGCCACTTCAATTCCTTTTCCAATAACCGCCTCCTGCACTTGAGGGTTTGCAAGAGTAGCGGGAATAACTCGTTTAATACCTGTTGTATCCTCAGTCTCGATGACATGCTTGACAGTTGCCTTCGTACTTTGGATAGCCTTTTTGAAATCTAAAGCAAAAAGATCCACGCGCTGTCGTTTCCTTCTTAGACATGTAAAACATTTGTTGGCAACATCGTTCACCATTTGCTGGCAACAAATATTGAACCGTGTATCAAAAATTGTTGAATGTTGAAAGAAGCGAGTCAACATGTTGAACGATGTTACAGGAAATAGAGACATACTCTATTCCATTAAACATGTTGCAACATCGTTAAACATATTGATTCACTTCTTTCAAACGTTAAGCAAATATTAGAAAGAGAAGATAGACCTGTAATATATCCCTAATTATAAATCAGCCAATTATCTCAGTATGATCGAATTACGGGTAGTCTTTGCCACCAATTTTGCGCGGTCAGAATCATGCAAAACTCAAATTTATCGCCTTGTTGGCCCTAGGAAATAGTTATAACCGAACTACATGTAGTAATAAAACGTATCGGTATAAAGCCCTAGTCAACCGGTGTCAACATCGGTACCACTGATCGGTACAATATTTGTTGAAACCAGGAGCCATTACCATTGCTTTCAATATATTTCAACGATGGAATGAGCTACCCTCTGACTAATGATACGCCAGGCCGATACTGTTAATGTTTTTAAAATACTCCTTAAGACCTATTTATTTAGGAAGGCTTTTTACTGGCAGTCATAATTAATTATTTGACATTTTTTGCACATTTTTAACAACCATATTGCAATTTTAGTGATAGTATTAGAATCTAGGAATTAGGTTAGTTTAGTCCATCATATTTTATAACATTACGTTTGTAGACCATTAGTTGTTGTTATGCGCATGTGAGCATATCCACATGGAACATGCGCACTAGAAATATTAAATTATTATTATTATTTTCAGGCCATTTCAAACGGTTTACAAGATCAGCTTCAACAAATATTGCACTGATGTTGAACCGATGTTGAACCGATATTGTACCGATGTTGAAACCGTTTAGCTGGGGTTTCAACAGTCCGATTTATCTTCTTACAAAATCGGTAAGGAATTGATGCCAGAAAAAGTCACATATTCTTTTAAAGGGGCATCTTCAACCTCCAAGTGTTGAACTTTCTCGTGACAAAAGACAAAAATAGTTACTCAATCAGAGTATGATTTCCAGGGATACTGGATAAAATATGAGACAATTTTGATGACGGATGACAAAGATTCGAGTGGATGAAAAATACTGCTTTTAAAGTGCCACAACGACGAAAATTTACCATTTCGATTTGCCACTTTTTCAGTGTCTATAGGTCAATCAGTATTAGAAATATCCGAAATAGTAAAAAATATTCCCAAATGGGCATCTTAAACCACAAATTTGAGGAGAGTTTACCGGTAAAATCCTGTCCGCCATTGCTGGAAGCCGTGCCCTTTGTTCAGCTTTAAACAAAGGTTTATTCACCGGAAGTGATGTCATACACTTAACACGACAACCTCGTGGCGCGAAATAGCGTGCATAAAAAAGTAGCCAACCTCGCAAAGATAAATATAACTTTCTTCTTATGTACGTGAAGACGTTTTTAGTAGAAATATGCCTCCAGGCGTTGTGTTCTGCAGGCGAGCGTTAAGTGTATGACATCATTTCCGGTGAATAAACCTTTGTTTAAAGCTGAACAAAGGGCACGGCTTCCAGTAATGGCGGACGTGTAGATTCAATATTCGGAGCTAAAAAAATAAGATTTCCTGTCGTTGTATCGAAAAACAATTTGAACTGGTAATAATATATGAACTCTACTTTATGAATATGCAAAAACATTGATATGTCAAAATTTGATCGTAGGGGCACTTTAAGAGCAATTTAGAGCAACTTGAAATCGGTTCAATATAACCGAAATCAAGATTCTCGAATAAGCTTTTGTAATCTACTTCGTAATCTTTGCCATCCTCTATTGAAAGAGTTGGAAAACATATCAGGACATTCACATGGTATTTCTCTTCTATCTCAGGGTGTTGTTTTTGTAGTTTTGTTGTAAAGAAACTCGATTGACGTCGACAGTGCCCCTTTAAGAAGTTAACGACCATTTCACTGGTATACCTATTGCATTAGCTGGAGATCTTGCGGTTGTCTCGTCGGTCAGTTTTGTAATGGTTGGAGTATTCTGTCCAATCGTAATCTTTGCATCTTTGCCAGGAACATTGTTGGTACCAATCTTCGCAACAAATTGACGTTTATGGAGATTCTTCTCGCTGTCTTTGTCCTGCTTTTTACATTCTGCAAGAAAGATTTATTTTTACAATAAAAGAGGTAATATAAATGGCATTCTTGACTGTGTATTGGGGACTTTAAGACACGACGACTACGGACGCGCACCAATAAAGGACTGGAACGAGACACTGGTGTTGGTTTCATTGCACCGTAGCGAGTCCACGACGGTGAGAAGTTTCAATAGCTAACCTTTAAAATATACAATACGTTTCTTTCTGTTCGAGTTTACAGCGTTTCTAGGTATAGCGTATGTGGGAATTTTTGGTGAATTCGGGCGGCAGAAATATGATGAGAATAGAGTTCAGTTCACGCCGAACGAAAAACGGATTGATTATCTTTCTTACGTTCAGTATACGTTCAGGTTTTCTTTAAAACGTAAAATTTGGAGTTTTTTTTTGTAGACAACGGTCGAAATGTAGGCAACTGTGTGCATTTTTACATGCAGTTATTGTATTTGTAATTAAGGCTATTGTTTTATGCCGTATAAGACGTTGCCGTCGTAGGGAAGACGACGGCTGTGACTACCGGACGTGATAGAACTAGAAATGTGTTCTTTCCGATGTCCTTTCATTTTGCCTTTAAGCGGCTTTTCACAAACAGGTTTTCGTAAAATAATATATATATATACCTATTTCAAAAAAGGTTGTCACGGACAAGCAACGAGCGAAAAGCGACAAAGGATTGTCATTATAACTGGCGGCAGCTATGCGGAATGGAATACGGTGCAATTCGAAAATTCATTCAAAGTAACCATTAATATTCTTCCTAAAGCAAACTAATTCACCAGACTTTTAGCAACATTCTTATTTCACACTATTTACAGGATATATTTACATAGCATATGTGACAAGTAAATAATGGAGAAGAAAATAAGGGATGAAAAAAGGGAGCATTACAGGAATTGTGTGTAGTGGTCAAAGGAGCAAAGCTTTCGGGTTGACCACTACCTATGAAGTGTATAGAGAGGACAAGCTCATATGGAAATCAAAAATATAATGATCGAGGAATAATTAGTACAATAGATTAGAAATATTTACATATGTTACTTTATGAAATGAAGTGTAGAATGAGTGAATAACTAATCATTGCAGCGAGGAAATGAATTAAGGGGACTTTATGTTTTATCAAGTTTAAAAATTCGAGGGCGAAGCCCGAGAATTTTGAGACTTGATAAAACACGTGCTGTGAGTGTTTTAAACGGCTTCAAAAACGCTTTAAGAATGCAATGAAAGAAAGACGCACATCTCAAGGGAATGGTTACTTAATGAACCATTGAACCTTTCTATTCACAACCCCATGCAAAATATTCGAGTAATCACCGCCTGCAATTACGAACATCTCAAGGGAATGACATGAAGAAATTACCATACTATGTTGTTTGAAGCGGCGTTTCGCAATGCAAGAAGGACCTGCACTTGAAGGCTTTGGTGTCGTGGTTTACCTCGATAAAGTTCAAGATTTGGAAAGCGATGTGACTGACATGACGGCAGACTCTAAATTTTTGACTCCGGCACAAAATATTTAAGTTTAATGCACATTTTTATTATTTTACGGCTTTGAGTTTGGTTTAATAATTGGAACTAAACAGTGGCTCGGTAAACAAGTTGGATAACATCATTTTAAAAATATTATCTGTGTATCTCGGTAGTCTGCTGATATTAGTAAATTTAGTGCAAAATTTATTATCTAGGTACCTTATGTTCCGTGTACTTTTTGCTATCTTTGGGTCTTTATCAGTGAATTCTTAATTAGGATGAAACTTTATATAAAATTTCATGTTCATTAGTATTCTTTATATAAAACGTTCATCCTAATTAGCAATTCAATGAGAAAGCTGAAACATCAATAGAAATTCCATTGTCTCAATCATTAACTCCGTTTCCCCCTGGGACAGAATTCAAATCCCTCCGCGGGCTTTTAAGAATGATGAGATTTTATCAGGTATAAAGGAGTATGCACGTGACTGATTTGCTTCATCTGATTGGACAAAATGCTCATTAATTATTCATGAGTTTTTGAAGTACTGTTTAAAACACGAACAGCAGTGTTTTATCAAGTTTAAAAATTCGAGGGCGAAGCTTCAAAAACGCTTTAAGAATGCAATGAAAGAAAGACGCACATCTCAAGGGAATGGTTACTTACTGAACCATTGAACCTTTGTATTCACAACGCCATGAAAAATATTCGAGTAATCACCGCCTGCAATTACGAACATCTCAAGGGAATGACATGAAGAAATTACCATACTACTGATGTTGTTTGAAGCGGCGTTTCGCAATGCAAGAATAACCTGCACTTGAAGGATTTGGTGTCGTGGTTTACCTCGATAAAGTTCAAGACTTGGAAAGCGATGTGACTGACATGACGGCAGACTCTAAATTTTTGACTCCGGCACAAAATATGTAAGTTTAATGTACGTTTTTATTATTTTACGGCTTTGAGTTTGGTTTAATAATTGAACTAAACAGTGGCTCGGTAAACAAGTAATGGTAGTTGGATAACTTCATTTTAAAAATAGTATCTGTGTATCTCGGTAGTCTGCTGATATTAGTAAATTTAGTGCAAAATGTATTATCTTGGTACCTTATGTTCCGTGTCCTTTTTGCTATCTTTGGGTCTTTATCAGTGAATTCTTAATTAGGATGAAACTTTATATAAAATTTCATGTTCGTTAGTATTCTTTATATAAAACGTTCATCCTAATTAGCAATTCAATGAGAAAGCTGAAACATCAATAGAAATTCCATTGTCTCAATCATTAACCCCGTTTTCCCCTGGGACAGAATTCAAATCCCTCCGCGGGCCTTTTAGAATGATGAGATTTTATCTGGTATAAAGGAGCATGCACGTGACTGATTTGCTTCATCTGATTGGACAACATGCTCATTAATTATTCATGAGTTTTTGAAGTTTGTTTATCCAATAAATCTTTTTTGTATTTCCTTTTGAACATATTAAAGGCAAGAGCTTAAGATTTATTGGTATCGTTTCCCAGATTTTGGAGACCATAAATTTAAATGTAAATATACCATAGTTGGTCCTAGCAGCTGGTATATAGAAATTTTGATTTGCAGCATACCTGGTATAATTATAAGAATGGACTTCTGAAACAAAGTTTAACGAAGTCTAGAATTATGGGTGGCACATTTATATTGTTATTTTTGATTTGGTAGGCCGCAAAGACGGAGATTTTTTATTTAAAAATATTATCTAGCTTTAGAACTTCTAGGATTTTGTAATATGGATCAGCACTTTCCCTATTCCTTGCAAAGAATATACTTCGAATGCATCTATTTTGTTTTGTTGATATTTTGGCTAATTTCGATTTGTAAGTATTACCCCAGCTTATTAGACCATAGTTGATATAAGGATATATCATATTAGTATATACCACACCAGTGAATATCACTTTTCGCGCGCTCTGATTGGCTACTCAAACAGTGAATATGATTTCATATTCGCATCGATCACCTCGCGCGAGTTTTTGTCCAAATGGCAGAAAATAAAATAACTATTTGGTGCTGGCTATTCACCTGCAGTGTGGTATATACTAAAACAATTATTAAGTGTAATAAACTTGTCTTAATGTTATTAAATTGACATCTATAGGGTCTTGATTTACAGATTATTCCAATATTTTTTGCAACAACCATAATCCATTTCGGTCTGGGTATGTCGGTCGTCGCTTGTCGTTTGTCGTTTGTCGTTTGTCGCTTGTCGTTTGTCGTTTGTCATTTGTCGTTTGTCGTTTGTCGTTTGTCGTTTGTCACTTGTCTGGGATAACCTTTTTTGAAACAGGTGCATATTTAGGCCAGCCTAAAAGTAGCTTAGGCTAGTCTCCTTCGCAGTCGTTATTCTTCGTTTGCAACTGACGTCATGGCGGCCATGTTTTTGTTATTGTCATCCAACATGGCCGCCAGGTCTCTCCGGGGATTGGTTGCAAACCAAGAATTTGAGTTGTCACGCAACGTTTCTCCGTACTAAGTAGGGAGAAGCGAGAAGTCGAAGGACTATAGCAAAGCTGAAACAACGTGTATAGTTTTAAACGTACTATATTTCGGCTAGCCAAACTAGCCTTCTTTAGGTACTAGATGTTGTAAGTGGAGAGTTCTAAAATAGGGGGTTACAATAAACACTTAATGACTGGCCCCGAGGGAAACAGTGAGTTTTGTTTCCCCGAGATCCTTGATGTTCCCCGAGACGGATCGAGGGGAAACAAAACTCACTGATTTCCGAGGGGACAGTCATTAAGTGATTTGTTATATAGACATAAGTTTTTCTAGAGGCAAAGGTGTGCATAAATACAGGACCTACCTGATACGAGCGAGGTGTGTCGTCTTCTCTTCGTGAAGCTGCTTTTCAACACAAAAAAACTGCCTGCATCGCTACGGCATTTTTAGCATCGTTTTGTGTCTTTCGTGCATCCTTTTTTAGCTCCAATTTCTCACTCTCGCGCTTGATAAAGATGTAAATTGTTTCTTTGGAGCTGGTTCCATTTTGAACGCTTTCTTTCGACGAAAAATGGTCAGCTTTTGATGAATATCTAGACATTTTGGTAAACAAATATTTCCCGCCTTTAGCTAGCCAGTGGCGCGCGCGACAATCACACCATCTTCTGTCACGATGTGATCACGTGGCGGGCAACAATTTTTGGATTGTTGCCCGCGCGGGAAACATTGAAATTTGATGACTGCCACGTGACCCTAAATCAGCCAATGAGAGCGTGCGTTGTGTCTGGAAAACTTATGGCTATGTATGTGAATAGGCAGTGACGCAATAGAGTGAAATAAAATAATGAAATAATAAAGTGATGTAGGTAAGGTAATTACGGAAGGTAACAAATTACGATAAACTAATGGCATGCAAAAAAATCTAATGAAAAAATATATATAAATAAATGATGATAAATAAAACATATATGGAAATAATGTGTGTACAAAATGAGGTGAATTAATGCAGCGTCACTTCCTAGGAATTCACATTCCTATATATTGTGTAATCCTATTTTTTTTAAACACCTAATTTAGAACCGTCCACTTACAACATCTAGTACCTGAAGAAGGCTAGTTTGGCTAGCCGAAATATAGTACGTTTAAAACTATACACGTTGTTTCAGCTTTGTTATAGTCCTTGGACTTCTAGCTTCTATATATTATTATTTGGCTGTTCGGATTTTCATACAGATCCAACGTTCAACAAGCAGGATATTCGTCCACGGTTTTGCTTATTCGCGATTTAAGTAGGGAGAAGCGTAGCGTGACGATACAAATAGCGGCTACGAAGGAGACTAGCCTGAGGTAACGACCCGAAGAAACGATAAATTATATAGCGATGTTTCGTGTGTCGTCATCTATTGTCATTAATATGCCAACCAGAGATCCATTGGTTCCTAACACAAAGCGGGCTTTACAAATCGTGGTTACATTAGCATAACAATTGCAATGTTTATCAACACGAAACATCGCTATAAAGGAAACAAAGATAAAAACACAGAAATAACTGTTAGAATCAAGGGAAATCAGTACGAAAGGTTTAGGAGAAAAAAAGGAAATAACGGAAAATGAAAAAAAGAGAAAGAAAACAATATACCAATTACTGGCCAATGTTTCGATCAGGACCGCCTTCTTTAACAGTATGCGCGCATGTGCAGCACTTTCAGGCATGTCGCTCGTCCGGGGCGGGGGCCAATCTCGTTCCCAGAGCCCACGATCTTTTGGCCAGCGCCGTCCAAAAGATCGCGGGATGTGGGAACGAGATTGGGCCGGGACGCGTGGGAAACAGGAAGTCAGCCAATTTTTGGTATATACTTCATGGTAGTGTTTCGTTCCATATAGTCTCCCTGCATAATACTGTAAAACAGTAGAGAAAATGGTTATGCAGGGAGACTATATGGAACGAAACACTACCATGAAGTATATACGCAATTTCTGCTCTCATCCCATATCTACGGTGCTCCGCTAAAGCGTGCCTTCGGTTAACGGTTTTGCTTCTTGTTATATTCAAGCCATATTACTTTGGTCATTGGTTTATCTTTCTGTGATGTTGGAATCTTGTTGGAAGTTTATTTGTGTCAGATATTGACGATTTCCAGACAGGAATCGCGAGAAGTTGCCGATCTTGTTCTCCCTATGTTATGAGTAGTGAGTAGTCTTAAAAGAAGGGCGAAGGGAGGGAGGGTGAAAAACGACAAATCAGTCATCTTTAATTAATTGCTTTTATACGTCTCGGCACAAAGTATTCGAAAATCGACTACAAATATATCGTCGTTTCTATAAGGGAGTGGTCATTATTTATGGGTATTGGGGGTTGGCAAACGGGAGGGGGGGACGGCAAAAAGTTTCATCCACCTTTTTAGGGGGGTCAAGAAAGTTTGAATAACAAGGAGAGGGGGGCCCAAAAAGTTGTTATCTATATTTCGCTGATATTATTTATTCCAATACTGTAGAGTTCCAAAGTTACGGTACATACTTCGTTGTAGTGTTTCGTTCCATATTGTCTCCCTGCATAATCATTTTATCTACTGTTTGACAGTATTATGCAGGGAGACTATATGGAACGAAACACTACCATGAAGTATATACAAAAACGTTTCGTCATTCTTTTTTTTTCTACAGACGTCAAACCCACCCGGTTGGAGAGCCTGAATCCGACATACTCGTAATAGCAGTTTTTCTTACATTATCCAACAACAAGCATAATACCCTGGGTCGAAGGTTCATGTGCATTTGTAATAGCAGTTGGCTTTACATTATGCAACATTTAAACACGCTTCTTGTTTATGACACCACTGGCTTACTCATGTCACATAATCCTTCTGTATATTGCCTCCTGATATTGCATCATGCCGGGCAAGTGTGATGCTGGTTACAGCTTCTTGTTACTTTTGGAATTTTACAAAATGTATATAGTATTCTTATTACAGCATGAAAGGCATTGTTTACAACATTAGACTATACTGCATTTCAGTTGCTATTGGTTTATATGTATGTAAGTCCTTCTTACAACGGAAAGGGGCTCTATATTATATTCTGAGCTCAGAAACCCCTGGATTAGGGTGGCTGTACCAACTGAGAGGGAGCCTTCTAGAAGCAGGGCATTCAGTTCTCTTACATGTATAACAACCTTTGGCCTGAGACTGTTGAGAGGCTCTATGGTCAGACACTCATCTGACAGCAGGTAGTCAACCCCCCTCCCCCACCCCAAAATAATGACCACTCCCTAATATATCGTTTTGACTAACATAATTCAAGAATTTGAGTCCGTAGGTCTTTTCGTTGGGATTTTATGATCATTTTTATAAAGGCAGTCATTTTAGTCTCTTTTTTTTCTACCTAAGCGTTATTGGGTAATGATACCACAGGAAGCCCAAGCTCTAGACTATAATAATGTTACCAAAGCGTTTTGAGATGTGGGCTACCTGTACCTTCAACCTCTTAAACGCTCTAGTTTCCTAGTCCTCTGTCTTGACCACTACACACTAATGCACGTTTGTTTAAATTAGTGAGGAATATATAATAATGACAAGCTTTGGACGCGACTCTTGCAAACAGTGATTTCTAAAAAGAGCCAGGGGCGTAGATTCCTGTACGCATATATGCACGTGCGTACACTTTGAGAAGAAAATTCCCTGTTTGGCCTTGTATTTTTTTTACGAGAGGGAGCCCTTAAAACCGGTAGCTACTGCACTTGTGCGTACAACTTGACAATGCCTAGCTACGTCCCTGAGAGCCATATATCTATATCAAACTCATTCTGTGTTTTCGACTCCCTTGGTATACGCACAGCACTTGAATTTATTCAAAGTGATTACTTACCCCCGTACCCTGTAACAAGGGCTACGGCTACAACCAGTGCTAACGCTTGCCACATTGAGGAATTTCCCTGTAAAATCAATGACTAATAAAATAAATCATTTCCGGTTTGCGCTAATACGACAGTTGGTTACAACTACCAGAATTATTTTCGAATTATTTTTCTTTTTCATATTTAATACCAAGACAATGGTCCAAATTAGAAGAACAAAAGAATCAGCGCAAAGGATTCTGGTAGTTGTATTCAACTGACGACGTCATAGTGTAAACCGCCTATTCCATGTATTGTCTTCATCAATCCAAGTATTTTTAAAGTTCACGCCCCAAGGTATTCCTTCACCAGCCTTGACCTGTTCATTAATTTTTAAGTGGCTTTTATATTACAAAACCACAAATCCTATGTTTTATAGTATTTGTAGAGCTAAACTTACTTCCATATCGTCTGTCTATGTTTAGTAGTATTACAACAATAGGACAGTTCACACTGAATTTATAAGACTTGAGACATACTAAAATCCTCTAAAAAGTCGATGTAAGTTACTAAGAGTTATTTTAATCACTACTCGGTATGAAATGTAAATCTCCCGTGATTTCAACACACAATAAAGTGTATACTTCTTAAAACAATCGAAAAAACAAACACAAATATCAGTAATTAATCAGTTTTTTGATGAAAACGACCACACAACATTTTGTTATTTGTTCAACTTTTGAGTTTTATAATAAGATGCCCTTTTCCCAAAACAAATATTGTTCTAAATGAATGTAAATTTTCAGGCCAATCTATTGGAACCTAATGTTGGGCCTTTACGTACGAGAACTATACGCATCTTTGATAACTCTCGTCGGCGTTTGTTGACCGGCATATTGTTAAACAAACACTTACCCTTAGATCAGACGTTTACTTGGATCTTGCTGAGACTTCTCTACCAGTTTCACACGGTTCTCTAAATACGGTAAGAAATGCGTTCTGGTTGACAGGTGATTAGGTGATTGATATTGTTCATGATGAATAGGAATACAAACACTCAGCTATTAATAATGAATAAACAACACATTCATAGATACTTAGATCAGACATCTTCAATTCAGTAACAAGACGCTTTTGACACCAAACGTTTTTTTTTTACATCAAAGGAGAAGTGTCTCCATCCTGTAATAACAATACAAGCCAAACCATAGTATGTACACGTAACGTAAGTATTAAGTAATTAAGTAAACATTACGTAAGTCGTTATGTTATCCTCATCAATTTTTGTTTTGTCAGATATACATGTTAGACTACATACTACTCCTTAGCGCCAACAAATGCGTGTAAACTAGTGTTTGAATTTATCAGAATTTTGATGAAAAAGAAACAACTTCTTGTTATTTGTTCAACTTTTGAGTTTTATGAAAAGATGTTATTTTCCCTAAACAAATGTTTTTCTAAATGTATGTACCTTTGCAGGCCAATCTGTTGGATACTAATGGGAGCTTTAAAGGAGCTGTTCGGTCACGGAGAGAGGTATTTATCAGTTCGTAGTCCGGGTCGGACACAGTTATTATCAGCGATTTTCATATGAACTGACGAACCTCGCGTACACGTTGCAAATATGCAAACATTACTAACAAACTGTGTTTTGACGTAGTCTTCAATGACATATTGCGTATAACTTCAAACAAGTTTGAGGAGGATCTTTAATGTTTGTAGCAAATTAACAGCTTCTAATCGAACATTGACTCCATACATGTGCAGCACCATGTCATACCACATTTAAAGTGCCACTACGACGAAATTTGACCATTTCTTTTGCCACTTTTTTGTATTCCATAAGAACAAACAGTGGCAGAAATATCCAAATCAATGAAAAAAGTTTGAATGGGGCCAATTAGACCACACATTTTAAAGAGAGTTTACCGTCAAAATCACGTCCGCCATTACTCGAATCCGTTCCCGTGGGCGAGGAAAGCCTAGTCATTTTTTAGCGTATGTGACGTCATACACTTAACGCATCGTTCTCAAGTTGCTTCGAACCCATACATTTCTTCTTATATTGTCGACAAACTCACACTGCGAATTTTGCTGTGGTTTAGTAAATAACGACCTAAAATCTGCATCAGATTCTTCAGAACATAGTAATGTGTCTTTGTTTAAATTTATTGCCGGATGTTGATGATTTAGGGGGAAATAGAGCCGCTGGCGACCGAGTTGAAAGCTGGACTAATGAATAGTCGCTAAAATCGGTTGGGAAGTGGCCTGCCAGTAAGTAGTGCTAGCTAGCGGTTTCTTATCTTTTGGGGGTATTTTTTTCCCAGGGTATTTTCCCTGGTTCGACTTTCAGGTTGTGCTGTTACTGGATCCGTGCTACAGCGGCTGGTACAAAACGCAGGTCACAGGTCCAGGTCACAGGTCACAGGTCACAGGTCACAGGTCCAGGTCACAGGTCCAGGTCACAGGTCCAGGTCACTTAACTATTTTTGTATTTTCCAATAATCTATTTTTCCTTCCACTCCATTCCTGTAAATACAATATCCGTGAGCAGCCTGGAAACGAGGTTACGTCATTTTCGCGATCCTTGTGGTCACAAAACATGGCGGCAGATGGAGCAGAGGAGGTACAACTTGCCGTTCTTTGTGTTTTAAGGGCGTAGGGAGGGCTAGATATTTGTTAAATAAGATAAAAGCGCCGTATAAAAAGGGTATTCCATGTCCTAAGCAAACTATCTGAACAGTGGATTTACTTGGTATACTGAATATACTCTCGATCGCGCTTGTAAATTGCCCAACATTGCTTCTCTTTTATAGTACTAATACTAATAGAATATTGCTATGATATCTGTCTCAGTTGCTCCTGGTACTTATTTAAAATGTTTTTATTACTACCTTAGCTCCCGAAGCATGGATCTGAGGAGGAAGGATTGCCCTATACAGAGTAAGAACTTTTTAGAATTAATAATGTAATTTGTTGTGTTTATTATCTTTTATTACGGGGGGTGTCAACTCTGACAAACGCTGTTTGGCAGTACGATGTTTTGAAGACCACTCTACCGGAAATTCGTCGAGTCGTGCCGACTTTTGAAGGTCTTATCCCTAAAAATACTAAAAGATCTCCCGAAATTTTTGAGGAGCGCCATTAATTCTCGGAAAATAATAAAGGCTCCCGATTCCCAGAATTTTTCAGATTCCCGGACATTTTTTGCACTTCTCCCGAAACAACCCTTCTTAGAGTTGTCACCACCCGTTTTCATCGTTGTCATGAAAATATGATTTGACCATCTCATTTGAGTATGAAAATGAATAGTAATATAGAAAGTTAAGATTTGGCAGCTGTCTCGTACGAGCTGTTTCAAAGCCTCTGAGTGTCTAATATTATATTTGTTGCCAGGGATACCGAGCTTGGGAAATGTAAATTTCCAATGAGTTGATTTTTTTTTCACTTTTTAAACTCCACCTCTAAATTTTAATTGTTATGAAACCCAAGACATGTATTAGGGGTTTGCAAAATTACCTCTGTCAGAATTTTTATTTGTTTCTCAGGTAATGTTTATTTTTTTATATGACATGTAAAAAAATATCATGTGGTTGAAGATGAAAAAAAAATCCAAAATCTGAGGAGAACAATAATTTTAAACTATGAGGCACAAGGTTGGCTTTGTAATATGCTGAGAATTCATTGTCAGCAGTATAATTTAGAGGGATTTAATGTGAAGAATAAAACGAATATCTGATGCATGTCTCTGATTGTGTAATACATTCTCCCAAATCCTGCCGTAAACCTGCATGGTCATAATGCTAGAAAAAATGTTTGACCCTCTTTCATCTCCCCTGTACAAAAATAAACCAGATATGTCTTGCAGAATATCGGTGACAGAATTACTGTTTTGCCTTCTTGGAATTAAAATTTATTTCAATGGCAACTAACTTATTTAAAGTGCATATGAAGCGAACATTAAGTTGATCTAATATTATAATGCTTTCGAAATGAGGAATAATGACATTTTCCGTTTGTCAACATCTCGAATGTCAACAGATCGAATTCGTTTCGAATATGACGTCATATTGTTTGCACAGCCTTGGAGACGAATCACAAAATGAAGAATATCTCTACAAATATTGGATAAAAACTATTGAAACTTTGCACATATGTGGTACTATGGAAAATACACATCATTGCGCAAATTAGGATGTTGCCATGGAAACACTCTGGCCCCAGGCTTCCACTGCAAATAACACAAACAACCCTAATTTCCCCTTTGTCAAACACAATTTTTGTAGTGTGGGTCCAAAATAATATTTGGAACAATGTAGGCATTGTATGTGAATAGTTTAAGCAACTTATGTTTTGTAACAAGGAAAGAAATTGGAATTTTATGTTCAAGGTGAAAGGGGTGTGGGGCCATGAGAGTTTCCATGGCAACACCATAATTTCCACAATGATGTGTACTTTTCATGTGCAAAGTTTCAGTAATTTTTATTCAATATTTGCAGAGAAATTCTTCATTTTGTGATTCGTCTCCAGGCTGTGCAAACAATATGACATCAGAGGTCATCTCATTTGCATATTACAAAAACCTGAATATCTCTGAAACGAGATGAGATGTTGACAAACGGAAAATGTCATTATTCCTCATTTCGAAAGCATTATAATATTAGATCAACTTAATGTTCGCTTCATATGCACTTTAAATAAGTTAGTTGCCATTGAAATAAATTTTAATTCCAAGAAGGCAAAACAGTAATTCTGTCACCGATATTCTGCAAGACATATCTGGTTTATTTTTGTACAGGGGAGATGAAAGAGGGTCAAACATTTTTTCTAGCATTATGACCAAGCAGGTTTATGTCAGGATTTGGTAGAATGTATTGCACAATCAGAGACATGCATCAGATATTCGTTTTATTCTTCACATTAAATCCCTCTAAATTATACTGCTGACAATGAATTCTCAGCATATTACAAAGCCAACCTTGTGCCTCATAGTTTTAAAACTATTGTTCTCCTCAGATTTTGGATTTTTTTTTTCATCTTCAACCACATGATAAATTTTTACATGTCATATAAAAAAATAAACATTACCTGAGAAACAAATAAAAATTCTGACAGAGGTAATTTTGCAAACCCCTAATACATGTCTTAGGTTTCATAACAATTAAAATTTAGAGGTGGAGTTTAAAAAGTGAAAAAAAATCAACTCATTGAAAATTTACATTTCCCAAGCTCGGTATCCCTGGCAACAAATATTGTAAATAGTATAATATTAGACACACAGAGGCTTTGAAGCAGCTCGTACGAGACAGCTGCCAAATCTTAACTTTCTATATTACTATTCATTTTCATACTCAAATGAGATGGTCAAATCATATTTTCATGACAACGATGAAAACGGGTGGTGACAACTCTAAGAAGGACTGTTTCGGGAGAAGTGCAAAAAATGTCCGGGAATCTGAAAAATTCTGGGAATCGGGAGCCTTTATTTTCCGAGAATTAATGGCGCTCCTCAAAAATTTCGGGAGATCTTTTAGTATTTTTAGGGATAAGACCTTCAAAAGTCGGCACGACTCGACGAATTTCCGGTAGAGTGGTCTTCAAAACATCGTACTGCCAAACAGCGTTTGTCAGAGTTGACACCCCCCGTAATAAAAGATAATAAACACAACAAATTACATTATTAATTCTAAAAAGTTCTTACTCTGTATAGGGCAATCCTTCCTCCTCAGATCCATGCTTCGGGAGCTAAGGTAGTAATAAAAACATTTTAAATAAGTACCAGGAGCAACTGAGACAGATATCATAGCAATATTCTATTAGTATTAGTACTATAAAAGAGAAGCAATGTTGGGCAATTTACAAGCGCGATCGAGAGTATATTCAGTATACCAAGTAAATCCACTGTTCAGATAGTTTGCTTAGGACATGGAATACCCTTTTTATACGGCGCTTTTATCTTATTTAACAAATATCTAACCCTCCCTACGCCCTTAAAACACAAAGAACGGCAAGTTGTACCTCCTCTGCTCCATCTGCCGCCATGTTTTGTGACCACGAGGATCGCGAAAATGACGTAACCTCGTTTCCAGGCTGCTCACGGATATTGTATTTACAGGAATGGAGTGGAAGGAAAAATAGATTATTGGAAAATACAAAAATAGTTAAGTGACCTGGACCTGTGACCTGGACCTGTGACCTGGACCTGTGACCTGTGACCTGCGTTTTGTACCAGCCGGTGCTACAGGGAGAATTCAGCGGAGAAATCACTAAGGTAATGATCAGCAGTTTATAAGTCCTAAGTTTGTTCATTGTTTATAGTGAAACCCGGATTGCTAGTTCGTAAATGAGAGAGATCGAGAATTATCTGTGTCCCGGCAATAGATTTTCCGGCGAATCTACATTCTAAAATACAATGTAATTGCTATAAAATTAAATCGCTCTCTTGTTTAACATGAAATCGTGAATGATAAGAATTTACTAGAGACTAAAACTGACTGATCTGCAGCTTTTACAGTGGCTATCACAGAACCAAACTTCGCGCCCCCCGTTTCTGTTTGACACACAAACAACTGAAACAAGGTACTTCATGAAATAATATTGGTGGTTTCTTCTGTGGTTTATTGTCTTGAAAATAAAATTAGCAGTAAATTAAAAGGCATACTACATCGATAGGTTTGTCTGTTTATAGGAAACAGCAATATGAGTTATTTATGATAAACTATATTCTCTTATTTTTCGGTCGATCTATACTAGTACGGTCTATTCCATGTGATACAAACAATTATGGAGAAGCTTCTGTCCTCAAAACGTACACAAACCATCCTTGCATGAGGCTTGAAGAGAATTACAAACCGTATTCTTGGTACTCAACTAAAGGCTTGAATTATTCATGTAGCGAAATGCCAGCTTTGTGGTTCATTAAATTGCTACAGTCCTGCATGTACAATGCACAAACTTGAACGATTATTTCTATTCAAAACGTTTTGTTTGCTTTTCAAAGCGGGAAAATGGTACACTTTCTTACTACATATGTTAGTTCGCGTGAAGCTTTGTATGGGAAAAGTAGCCACACGTGTTGTTGTGGGAAGTTTTGACTGTGACATTTCCCAGTCACTGGTTGAAAGAATCAGTCTCGCCGGCCGGCTAATTTCAGAGCGTTTTCGTGACTTTCTATTTTCGTTCTAAACATAGTTTGAAAAAAGCTCCAACTCGATGCGAATTTGTGCGAATTACTTCAAATTTTCACAGATTGTTCGCAATTTATATCAGCTAAAAAACCCGTGTCGGTGATTTTTTAATTTTTAAAAAAGAGGCGCTGAGAGCGATTCCCGCATCTATACTTGGATTGCGCGTTAGCAGTTTCACGAAGACAAAAATATCTTCAGAACGGCTTCGAATTTCCACAATCGCCGGCACAGTTTCGTAAACAAGGTCTGTGGGATTCCAGAAAAGCAAACAGATCTTAAATTCATTTAAAAATTGCCGTGGAGTTGGAGCTCTTGGAAACCAACTCGCTTGTTCGGAAAAGAAGTTTATTTAAAAATCGCACTTTTATCAAAATTACAAACCTTAGGTATATCGTTGTAGCCAATTTTATAGGCTTTAAATGAGACGAATGAGACTAAATACGACGAATATTCGAGACGCTACTTAATTTTATCCGGAACAGTACCCTGAAGGTATACGATAACCTTAAGTGTATGACGTCACGTACGCTAAAAAATGACCAGGCATTCCTCGCCCACAGGAACGGGCTCGCGTAATGGTGGATGTAAAATTCAAGATTCGGAGTTAAAAAAATAGGACTTCCCGTCGTCGTATCGAAAAACGGTTTGAACTGGTAATAATATAGCCACTCTACTTTACGAATATGAGAAAAAATTGATATGTCAAAATTTGATCGTAGGGGCACTTTAAGAAAATGCTAGCGTGTTTTTTCCGTAATGACGAGAAACGTTTCTTGCTAAGATTCCTCTGCCAGTTTCACACGGTTCTCTAAATACGGTAAGACATGCGGTCTTGTAGACAGGTATCAGGTGACTGATGATTGTTTACGATGAATATGAACACCAACACTAAGCTATTTTAATAATGATAAAATAACCCAAAGGAAACTCGCGCGCTGATTGGCTGAAAGCCGTGGTTATACACGGAAATTCACTGCCATCTCGCTGTGATGGTACACAATTGTGAATGAAATCAAAATGGCAAACGACAAGGAAGAATGTCTTCACCGAACGTTGACTATCAATGTGAATTTAATCAGCAAAATAGGCAGATATATATTTAACAAAAATACCGGCTGACCGACATAAAGTTATCAAATGTGCTAACCACCCAGCTGAGATATTTTTATTCGCGGATTCAAGAAACAAAACCACTTCTCTTTTAACTTATTTTGTACGGTAACACTAAAACACATAAACATGCAGCTAACAAGTTTAGTTTTTAAACAATCCTCCGAATAGAGTGAGGAATCGAGCTAGAGACTAGACTAGTAGCGAGGGAAAAGCAACCCTCTTTCGATTTCTTTCCATGTCATTTTTATCTCAAACTAAAATAAATGTACGCTTAATAAGTTCAAGTCCGACATTTTGTCGGCGACGAAGTCACGAAATAATAAGCCTTTATAAAGGCTAATTGTTATCATTCACCCTGCTTGGTCTTAGATACTGTTCAGATAAGGTTTTTAGCTTTCTCCTTGGCATTTTATGAACAACTACATGAAAAGAAAATCATAATTTTGCAAACTCACGTGCACTAGTTGTGAAGCTGTGCAATCAAATCAAAACTTGTTGATTTTTCACAGAACAAAAATAATGAGCTTTTCCCTCTTACCTTGTACTCTTAGCCTAATCTCATTGGAAGGAAGCTCCCAACAGCTAGATCTTTTCATTGAGTTTGGCGAGCATAAAAGTTCATTCATCTAAAACCTGCTTCAAAGTTCAACGGGGAAGAGAATCATGTTTCCTCGTGTACATTCAGCGAGAAGTCCTTTACTCCTTGAACTGACCTCATGTCTTATGGCTTAAATTTCCGGCAAAAAATGTCTTGATTTCCGTGTTTTTCTTTTGGGGGAATGTTGAAGTATATATTTTCAAAACAAAGAGCCACACACTGACACAGCAGAGGACTGAATTTCGCCGCCACACAAACTAGCTTTATCAGCGGCTATTTTTCGACCTTCAAAACGTTTTCCTCTTTTTAGACGTCCACCACAAAGAAATAAAATAGTAGAACTTATTTCTCTTGAATACAAGTTTGTCAGTATAGTCGTTGGATTGATTTAGGGTTCCGTTCTCTTTTAAATAAACAACACATTCAGCGATACTGAGATCAGACATCTTCAATTCAGTAACAAAATGATTTTAACACCAAACAACTGAAACAACAATCGTTTCTTTACTTCAAAGGAGAAAGCGATCACATGATCGTACTGGGTGCATGGCAAGAAATCTTAATTCATATATCTAAAGGCACTTCAGTCTACGAGATCGGTAGAGTTATTGGCAAAACATATTTGTAAATGCTATTTTCCACCTCCAATCGATTGTCGATCTTTCTAAAACAGCGTTTTTAAATATAGCAACGCCTTTCCTATTGGGATCACGAGCTCAATTCATTCGTTATTGGTAGTCAGTTGACTGATCGTGCCGCGCCAATTGATTTTAACGAGGCGAACAAGATTTGTCTCTCCTTCCTGATTGGAGGAATATATAATTATCTTAATGCGTTCTCCAATTGGCTGTTGTTTCCTGACAGGAGAGAGGGTTGAGTTAGACATTGCAATCAACGGGAGTGGGATGAGTGGAAACGTGAACGTCAGTTTGTCGTCCCAACATCGAAAAGCGAGAAAGTTTATGGTTGTGTCTTCGATTATTTAACGAAGGATACTTATGACTGTCGAATAGCCCGGCTTAACAATGGCATCACTGGCGGGGTGACCCTGGTCACAGAGGTTTTCTCCTTTCAACTCAAAGAAAGGCTAGAGATCGAGAGAACAGAAGGAAACCTCACGCCGAGCGGACGGCAGTTGACTGATCTCACCACGACAATACATTTGGAGAAAGTGAAGGTCATATTAGAAATATTTACTATGAATAAACCGGCAGCGACAGAGGTGGAGCATATCAGTGAAAGCTGGGGAAATGATCGGCTGTTCTGTTCTCTGAGCAACTGTGGCAAACCTCAGCTCTGGGACTGGGCCGGGCTTGAATGTTTACCCGCTGTTTACGACCAACTTAATTATAGTCTGAAGCGAATTATAGTCTCAAGCACATCTCTCTTGTCGTTCACCTTTACGTTCTTTTAGTTGAAATTGAACGGACTTTTCATAACCCGTTGCAGGTCAGATGGACAAGAACATCCGCGAAACTCGAAAACTGCAAACTACGTGGCATTTTTCTCCGGTTAGAGTAAAGTAGTGAAAGTGAAGCTGGGTGTGGTGAAGGACCTGTGTCTGGGCAGCCGTTATTTGAAGGAATTTTGGCGATGTACGGGATTTTTATGGGAATTCGAGGCAATTTTCTGCAGTTGATCGGCTGCTGATCGGCGTAGAGTTTGCTACCTTCAATACAATACAATACAATACAATACAATCTTTATTTACTCAAATGGGAAATACTAAAAATATACAGAAGTGGACAAACATATAAAGGTAGATAAAATTGTTAGGCAATATTTTGAGTTTGAGAAGTTTGAGCCTGGGAGCTAAGTGAACCGTGAGGTTTTCGAGTTAGCCCCCAGCCTTTGAAAGTATTTTACAAACAGAGAAAAAGGACAATAAGGAATGAAGGTTTATAGTAAAACAAGAATAGCTAAAGATTATCATGATATTTGAGACTACTGGACAATTTCAATATTTACAATAGGTTATTTATCTAGAATGTTTTTTTTTTTTTTTTTTTTTTTTTTTTTTTTTTTACTTAATATGTTGTTCTGACAGTAGATAGTGTTTTATTTTTTTTGCGAAGACAAAAACACTAAGGTCTTTTAGGTGGCTAGGAATATCCTGCCAGAGATCAATTGCCTGATATGAAAGCATTTGTTTGCCAGTATTAGTTCGGACACGTAATTTGTATAAATTCTTTTGGGTTGAGTATCTTGTGTTGTATGTGTGTTTGCCACTGGCATATTGAAAAAAATCATTAAACAAGCTTGGAAGGAGACCTTTATGCCACAAATGAACAAACTTTATGGCATGAAGGCGATAAACATTTTCTACAGTTTGAATATCTAAGAGATTTAGTAAGGGGAGAGCGCTTTCCGTATTTTTGCCAAACATAACAGAGAAAAATATTAACCTTGCTACAACATTTTGCTTAGTTTGTATCTTTTTCAAGTGTGATTGGTAAGCACTCCCCCAGGCTAGAATAGCATAAGAAATGTAGGGGTAAATAAGGTTGTAATATATTTGTTTTAGTTGGTGAATAGATAGATAGTGCCTAAGCTTGGATATGATACCAATATTTCTTGAAATTCTAGAGCAAACATATGAAACATGATATTTCCAAGACATTGAATCGTCAATCAGAACACCTAAATATTTTATATGGTCTTTTCTTTCCAAGTGGCACGATCCATCTTTGGTTTGTAATTTTATATCAATTTCTCCGTCCTTTTTCCGCGAAGATTTAACGATCATATAATTTGTTTTAGAAAAGTTTATTGAAAGCTTATTCGTATCGCACCATTCCTTGACTCGGTCCAGTTCAGAGTTTATCAATGCTTCTAGGCTTTTTAGTTCTCGTGCTGATGCGAATACATTGGTATCATCTGCAAAAATTCTAAATGTTAAAGTGTCTGAACAGTTTGGAAGGTCGTTAATGTAGATTAAGAATAAGAGTGGTCCTAGGGTACTGCCTTGTGGTATACCACAGATCATTGTTTGTTTCGTGGATTCAGTGTTTCCTAGCGCAACATATTGTTGTCTGTTCGTTAGGTAGTTTGTAAACCAGTTTAGGGGGACCCCCCTTACTCCATATGCCTCTAGTTTTTTTAATAGTATTTGGTGGTTGACCGTGTCGAAAGCCTTTGAAAAATCTAAGAATACTCCACAAGTATACATATTATTGTCTATAGCTCTTCGAAGACTGTCTACAATTTCAGTTACAGCCTGTGCTGTTGAGCGGCCTTTTCTAAAACCGAATTGGAATTGGAATAAAATATCGTGTTTTTCAATATAATTTATGAGCTGTTTGTATACTAGTTTTTCAAAGATTTGCGTTAGGGCTGACAAAGTGGAGATAGGGCGATAATTGCATGGGTCCATAACTTCCCCTCCTTTATCAACAGGCGTTACCTTAGACATTTTTAGTACATCCGGGACTATGCCTTGAAGTAAGGATTGGTTAAATATTGTTGTGAGGGATTCACTTATATGACCACCTGCTAATTGTATGCATCTCTGTGGAATACCAATACAGGACTTATTCAATTTAAGCCCCATAATAGCATCATAAACTTCATGAATGCAGATACTTCTGAACATAAAGCTATTTGGAAATGATTTCTTAATGTAACTAGTTGGGCTTATGTCATTTATGGGAATATTCTCTGCTAATTTAGGGCCAACGTTTATATAGTGTGTGTTGAGTTGATGGCAAATACTAGCCTTATTCGTATAGCATTTATTGTTGTATAGAAGTTTCTTAATACCAGGTGAAAAATTTCTGTTTCTGTTTACAACCATTCCAATTAGCTTCCACGTGGTTTTTAAGTTTTCTTTGTGCAAGTCAAATTGTGCTCTAAAATAGCTCTTCCTTGCAGCCTCCTTAATTTTGTTTAATTTATTGTTGTATATTTTATATTCTTTAATCTTTCTCGGTTCGTTGCTTAAAAAATGTGTTCTGAATAGTTTTTGTTTTCTCTTAATTGAGACAAGAATCGCATTTGTGATCCAAGGCTTCTTCATGTGTTTTCTTTTTCGGTGTGATGCTTTCCGTATCGGCACATGTGTGTCGGATATCTGTTTAAGCGTATCTACTATGTTGTTCATACTTTCATTCACATATTCAACAATTAAGCCATTGAAATCAACATTCCGTAGGTCGTTTAAAAAATCGTCATTGTTGAAGTGTGAAAAATCTCTAAAGTATTTATTTTCATTGATCACTGGAAGTTTGTTTGCAAATGTGGAGAAGATAGGCAGGTGATCGGAGACATCGGCTAAACAAACACCTGCTTTAATAACCTTTTGAGGCATGTTGGTATAAATATGATCTATTAAGGTGGATGTATGATCAGTGATTCTCGTAGCCTTGGTAATCAGTGGCATGAAGCCTAAGTTAAGCAACATGTCGAGGAATTCGGAGGTGTGATTATCAATATTATATTTTAAGAAGTTTATATTTATATCTCCTAGAACAATTACCTCTTGGCCCTTGTTGTTTAGGTTTTCTAATTGAGTTTCTAGTTTTTCAAAGAACGCGTCACGGTCATTTGAGGGATGTCGGTAAATACAACCAATTGTGATATTCTTTTGTCTCTTCCGTTCAATTTCAATCCAACAAGATTCCACGCCGTCCAAGCAAAACTCGAGGTTACGCCTTCTGGTAAACTGTAATTCATTTGAAATATAAAGACCAACGCCTCCAGCTGCTGTTTTCGAATTAGTATGCAAGAATTGGTATCCGGGTATGCTAATATTAATGCAGCTGTTTTCATTCAATTTCGTTTCAGAAATAGCGATAATATCTGGAGTTTCCTTTACTGTAAGTAAAATGTCGTGTAATAGGGATATATTCTTCGTTAGACTACGCATGTTGCAATGGAATACGGAAAATCCGTTTCGTTTTTTTGCCTGATGAAATAAATTACCAGTTTGCTTTATGGTACAGTATTTGGACTCGAGATAGCTTTCATGCATATTTATCTCGGACTCAGATTCTTTATCTGGAGGTTCGATAATATCTTTGAATAAATCTTTTTCGTTTAATAGACGATTTGAGGACGAATAAACCCAAACACCAGTCGCTCTGAGAAACTCTTCGGGATCTAAGTCGTGGAATGGGAGTTCGCTTAGTGTATTACTGCAAGGATTCATTAGATTCCATTTAGTACATAATTAAAGTAATTTTCAAATTTCAGAAGGATATTCCAAGCAATCATTTTACAGTCATAGATAGATCTTACTTGATATGTCTTTGCACGCGATATCTTCTTTTTTGACCAAAACTTGTACCTGATGTATAATCTACCGGGGGCGTTGTTTACTTTGAAATTCGGCGAGGTCCTCCACCGTGTCGAATGCGAAAACTTTTGAGCTGTCGGCTTCTCTGAGGAATATACGCCCATTATATGTCCAGATAAACTTCCACTTCCATCTTTTCTTCAGCTTATTGATTTCACCAAAGAGCTTCTTCTTATATGGAGTCAAAGATTCAGAGATGTAAACGTGTTCGTCATGGCCGACCAAGTTTAGGTCAGGCAGGTCTTTGACTTTCTTACTTGCCAGCTTCCTTCGATTTGCGTAAAAGTTGTTGCGCGCTTCTCGCCTGGTAAACTTAACTATGATCTTCGGTGGCGCTTCGGTGTTGTAAGTAGGAAGAGGATGAGTGATCGATATATCCTCCTTTCGGACGGGCACGCCAATTGCTTTTCCGACTGAGTTGACAATACTTTCACACGTACACTCGTCTGTCACTTCGATCCCAGTTATTTCCAAGCAATCTCTCCTGATGTATTGTGCGAGCTCTTCAGATTGTAGTTTGGCATCCACAGCACATTTCATTGCGTTCTCGAGGTCCTTCGTAACATTCTTCATACTCACGGTGTGGTGAAGTACCTTCTCGTTGACTAAGTGAATTTGAGTCATCACATCATCGTATTTGTCAGACAGAAATTTAACAGTATCTCTAAGTTCTTCGATACTTGCCGTTAGCTTATCCAGCTTTCTATTCAATGGAGCATTTTCCTTCCTTAAAAGATCCTTAATCTCTACTATAGTGGCCATAGTGGCACTTTAGCGTCGAATGTTTGGAGACCGTTAAAGCACGCGGCCGGCCTCCATTACGACATTATGATTTGACTGAATCATGAAACACACAGTTCTACATTATACTAAGGGAAGGAAAATTCCTGTAACTCACTCAATATTGAACGGAATGGCTTGAAACTTCACAGAAACTGAAAGAAATACACAAGAGACAGGTAAGAATATTTTGACGATTTGTTGAAATTTATTTTAGAGCAAACGGGCATGCGAGTTAAAACTCCATACACTTACTGTAATTTCAAATATCCGGGAAATAACCGTTTTACGCATAATGGCCTGGGGTACCTGTGCTTGAACAGTTTCGGGGATCATTTCGGGTTCGGGAATCATTTCGGGTTTGGGGATCATTTCGGGTTCGGGGATCATTTCGGGTTCGGGGATCATGTACGGCCCGCGAACACAGGAGAGCCGGGAGGAGAACATCCTGAGTCTTGTTTCCAAACGAAATATCACAGGCTTCCCAGACTCGACGTATTAGTCTGTTGGGTTACCTGTGGTTTATCGATTAGTTTTATAACGATCTCAGAAGAGTTTATATAATTGCTTCGTGTGAATTCTCTTTTCCGATTCCTACGAAATGAATCTTCAATAATAAAAGATTGATACTTAATGAAGTTGTGTGAGTGGTGTTTTGGCGATTTGGGGCCTTCTAAAGCAATTTATTAGGATTCGGCAAACGGTCAAAATTTCGAATCCTAATAAATTACTTTAGAAGGCCCCAAATCGCCAAAACACCACTCACACAACTTCAATAAGTATCAATCTTATGAGATCGTTATGAAACTAATCGATAAACCACAGGTAACCCAACAGACTAATAAGCGGGAAACTATTAGTCTGGGAAGTCTGGGAAGCCTGTGGAAATATATATATATATCATGGAGAAATCATCCCGACCTAGATCAGCAAGCTATGAAAAGCGAACTATAAAGAGGACACCCAGAGATACAGGAACAAACGAGTTAGTTGGTTTCAGCGAGTTGAGAAAGGTCAGGATAGCTACAGTGAAGTCTTTCACTTCAAGTACAGAAAATGGCTTCCGTACGGCCGGACAAATACAAGACGAAGAACGGTGCTTGGACCCCCGTAATAAATCCTTACTGAAACAACCAGGTAGTTATTGTACTAACGAAGCCCTCAGCTGGTGTTAGTTGAGGTTAATTGTTGCCGTGAAATTGAATACAATTTTGCATAAGTTTAGGGTTAGCTAGGAAACGTGAAATTGATATATTGCGTGCACTTTTTCTCATTTTGCAGATTCACCAAGAGAGAATTGAACTCATAAAGGACATTGGGTTAGTGAAATTCATAGGTATTTTAGGGATTTTATTGCTGCCGCAGCGAGCGAGCCTGAAGCTCCAAATCTCGATTTCTTTATTTTACCACAATGCATCACTTCTATTGTCATTTTTACCATACTGCTTTGCACGGATCTGTCACGTGACATTACACGAGGCGGAATCTTGTTTGAGCTAACTACGTTCGACCGTTCTTTAATGCATTTCTGTGTATACAATCCTTGTGTAATCATGAATTTGTTGAAGTGTAGACGTGTAGGCGAACTCTTTCTAACTCTGTGTGAACTATCAGTTTCCAAAGAGCAAGATCTCTCCTGTTATCAAGATGGTGAGCAGCAAATAATTTTCTTCTATTGGCTTCGATAAAGTCAAGCTGCCGGTTCAAAATATAATTAGCATTTACAACTACATTCTCAATTACAGTTGATTTCCGGTATTTAAACTTCACCTGGGAGAACAGCAGTTTGTTGTGCCGGGAATCTTAAGAAAATGTCGGGAATTGGTAGGCTCAGGGAATTTACCGGGAGATCGTTGATATGTCGGGACAAAATGAAAATAGATAGCGACAACATTTGAGTTACACACCACAGCTCAAACGGCAGGATTCAGTCGCACGATAGCCCCGAAACTACAAAATATATTCATTTATCACCCATTAATCTATTTTTCCTGCCAAAGTGCTACTGTAGGTTCTCTTCTAATACACTTCCTTACCGAGTGTAGCAGCATTCACTACCTCTTAGGTATACTAGTTTCTATATTCATAACTAAATTTGAAGGACTTTTCCAACCGTACCGTGTTTATCTAAATACGCAGCCAGGCGCAAATGTAAACACTTGCAAATAATTATAAACAGATTCACAAACCGGTGGAAAATAATAAGCTCTGTCGAAATTTTCGACTTACTAGGGAATACATCAGCAACAGTTTGCAAATCCATGATCTTGAGAAAAGAGAAATTGTCGAGCTTTGTCAAAAGTTGAATAATTATCCAATAACTCGTATATAAGTCTGAGAGCAATATTTGTCACCGGGGAGTATTAATGGTCTTAACATTATATTGTCTGAGTCTGGTAAGGGTAACATGGATCACGACGATTTTAATGAAATATGGATATTGTTTTGAGATCATGCACGAGTTGATAAGCGAGTGTGGCTTATATAGAGTGTGTGGTCTAATTTTTAACACTAGTTTTTCTTTGCATGTGTTATGTTTATGTTCTTATGTTTAACTCAGAGTGTGAGGGGGGAGGGGTTGATTTTGGTGTGCCAGGTGGAAGGGAGGTGCAAAGAACAATTTAATCCAAATAAAGAGAACATAATAATACTATAAATTTCCTGACACTTTTTTGTGGGAGAAATTGAGCATTGCAGTTGTTACTCAAGAATGTGATAACTTTTTAGCTAACAATGCCATCCAATATTTCATTCCCCAAAAAGGAAAAAAAATTGTTATTGGAAATAAATATGCAGAGCCTTTAATTCAAAAAGTTGAAATATTTGAACTTCCAAATAAAGTTTACTTATTATTTAAAAAAATTATTATGGTACACATATTTAATTTATTTTAAACAAACATTATTTCAAGTCAAATATCCAGCTTCAAAATTTGTAAAATTATGTCTATAAACTATTATAAATCAAAAACAACTAGTATTATTAAAGGCCCAATACGGACCTTGGTGCTTTGCGCGCCTCTGTTTTTGTTTTGATTTTCATGAAACCGAGGCTTCTATTGTTTTCACCTCGCGTGCGAATTCTCTCTGTGCCGACTTTGTCATTTGTTTGCATGTTAGCAAAACACGGAAACTGGTATAAATCAACTCTTCGTTATCAATCGTGTGGTGTTGGTAGAAGATTAACAACGTAGTTAGAGTGCTTACGGCTCCATTGTTGCAGGCGAAGTAAACATTTGTGAGAATCAGGCCGGAGAAAACTAAAGTTTAATTTACTCATTCTCTTGATTCGTAATGGTCGCTGTCGGTGTTTACCTTTTAAACCCTGCTAGCAGAGGTTCTTTTTTCTTACCCTCTCTCCACTAACGAGGGAGGGTAAGAGACAAGAACCTCTGCTAGCAGGGTTTACCTTTTACTACCCAAGAACCATAATAACAAAGCCAAGTGCAGTACCAAAGTCAATGTGCCACGAATGGAGGAAGGGGTACTTGCATGTATATAAAGTTAACGCGAGAACAAGGCCAAATGCATCAAAACCTTTGAGCTTTATATGACAGAAGCAAAGCTAAAAAATAAGGTAAGCTAAAATAAGGCAACTAGTTTTAGCACAATCTGTCCATTTTTACATTGTTCCTAATAGAAAATTCGTTTATGGGGAATTGGCGGTTCGAACATGAGGTACAAGTTGTCCAGAATGGCAAAGTGCTCAGGTTGTTGTTGTTGTTGGAACAATGAGGTGCACATATTTTCTCTATCGTTCATTACATCATTATTCCAGTACAGTTTACCCAAGAGGTTGCTGCAATATTATTTATTTCCATTAGCTGCATGGCAAAAGAAATGAATCCTTTAAAAAAAAAATATTATAGCAAATTATGTGAGTGCAAGCTGTTCATTATATAGGAAATGGCTGGGGGGGTATTTATCTTGCACAAATTGTCATTTGTAGTCACTCGGAGTATGCAGATTTTTTTTTTTTTTTTTTTTTTTTTTTTAACATATTTTATTAAACACCATTTTTAACACTACTTTTACAACCTCAAACTGATAATAATCCACTAACATCCAAAGTACATACATACACGTAAAACATACGATCAATTTCAAGCATTAAAAAAATGCAAAGGAGAAAAACAAATGTCAACTTAATATTCGTGTTTAACAGAGAGATAAAAAAGGGGTAAGTTTCTCCCATTTCCGTAAATGAGAGACCATTTTATTATTTCTTTCTGCTATCGATCCTTCAATCCTATAATAATATCGGATCTTTTGAATAAAATCGTCTAATTTTGGCACTTTCCCACGTGCTCTGTATTTGTACAACATTAGTTTGAAAATAAATATAACAAAATTAACAATAGCATTGTTTTCTCCTTGGTCTACTCCTAAAATTATGTTGGAGGCATTCAAGGAAGGTATTAAAATATCACAGATATCTAACCACGTTTTTAAGGTATCATAAAAAATAACTACAGGACGGCATTCAACAAAAAAATGAATCGTTGACTCCTGCTCCAGCCCGCAGAAAGAACAACGAAAATCACCAATTAAATTAAATTTATAAAGATCCTTATTAAGGTAAAGACAATTGTTAAGGATTTTGTATTGAAAGTTTCTAAGGTAAGATTCGATCGTTGTTTTATAAATACGAACATAAATTACCTTCCAATCTAATTCCTCAACCATCAGCCTTCTTTCCCACTTAGCCTGTGCAGTAGGTATTCCTGTTTTCTGGGTTATCAGTATATCATAGACATTTTTATTAGTTAATTTTTCAGCCCTATAAGTTTTACCCTTTAAATCTATCGTATCAGGGTATACTTCACTGCTAATCACTACTTTACTAGACTTCAGCAGTGACTTCCAGTGCTGAGGGATTGCATGAATGATTCCAAGCCAGCTGAAAAATTCATTCGCACTCAACCCACTGGATTGAGCTTTTTCCCATGAGAAGCCCCGTTCATTATCCCAAAGGTCTCTAACTCGTATAATATTTTTTTCAATAATTCTCCTAAAATACGTTGTGTCTAGTGAAATATATTTATTATTCCACAAAGACTGGCATAAAATCTTGTCTACGTCCTCCCCCACTGGGTCGTCACTAACCTCTGCCCATGCCTTCAACATATTTTTATAAAACTGGGGTATATTAGACGGAATTTTTGAAACGTCAAAGTTTTCGTTAACACACTTAATACCACCTATCTCTTTGAAATATAAAGCAGGAAATACATGCCAGACCTTAACTACATCCAAGCTTTTTAACTTGATCAACAAAAATGCACTATGTGCCTTAATACTTGTTTCCAGATCGAGTAATTTCAGACCGCCATGATCATACGAGTTAACAAGAGTCTTATACTTTATCTTTGCCTTTTTCCCTCCCCCACACGAACTTCACAACTTCTTTCTCTACCTTTCTAATAAAATCCCTGGGAACACTTAACTTAGAGCAGATATAAAGAAGCTGAGAAAGTGCCAATGACCTTATTATTTGTACTTTACCAAACAGGGTAAGGTGGCGCATTTTCCAAATTGATAGAGTTGCCTTAAATTTTTCAAGAATCCGATCAAATTTTTTTAATTTTTGCAGGTCTTTGTTCAAGGAGAAGTGAATTCCTAGAATTTTTATACTTTCCTTATTTATATCAATCAATTTTCCTCTGACTATTTCCTCTATCCTAGCTCCACCTATCCAGCAGGCATCAGACTTTTCCAAATTAATTTTTAAGGAGGAATACCCACTAAACTCCTCTAAATGATCAATAACCGAGTTAAAAGAGTTCACGTCTTTCAGGAAAAAGGTGGTATCGTCGGCGAATAACAATACCTTTTTTTCTACCCCTGCAACCTCTACACCGTGTATGGTAGCGGATGAACGAACCATTTGGGCCATCACTTTAATTACCATAATAAATAAATATGGCGATATCGGATCGCCCTGCCTTGTCCCTCTAGATGTTCTAAAATATTGGGTAGCCGGTCCATTATTCAACACACAGCTTTCATTATCTGACAAGAGCGTTCTTATACAATTAATAAAAAGGGGCCAAAACCTAATTTTTTCAAGGTCGCAAAAATGAAACTATGCTCAATACTATCAAACGCTTTTTCGAAATCTGCCGCGAAGAGAAGAAAGGAATTGTTTTTAATGTGCATGCACTTCCTCTTTTCAGCATTTTTCCCTTTCCCACAGGACTTTTTAATAGCCACCCCCTTCCCCTACAATGTAAAAGGTG
The DNA here is from genome assembly GCA_030867875.1 of Actinernus sp. WN-2022. Classification (NCBI taxonomy): domain Eukaryota; kingdom Metazoa; phylum Cnidaria; class Anthozoa; order Actiniaria; family Actinernidae; genus Actinernus; species Actinernus sp. WN-2022. Next base: position 38,490,118 of record JAOWCC010000019.1, read on the forward strand.
CACAATTGGACAGTGGTAGTTTAATTAAATTAAACACTATACCTCCAGTGTCATATTTTAGGTTGCTTTCCTTTTTTTGTACCTTTGATAAGAAATATTCTTCTATTTGTTTCAGGAAAAGGGTGTACATTGTTTCCTTTAAGCGGTTAAGTGTGGGAAGAGGAAGTATGGACTTTGCCAAGAAATGGGCAATAAATAATCACCACTGTGATATATTTGCAGATAAATGGGAATTGTCTACTTTAGAGAGGGTGACATTCATCACCTCCTTCACATTTTCAAAGATTATTTTGTGTAGATTGGGAAATTTTGGAGGTTGATCTGCATCAAAATCCAATGCCATAACTCTGTGTGTTTGAAAGATAAAGTTATGATACCCCAATGACAGCACAGTATATGCAGCTATATGGGTTTCTGGACAAATCAAGACTAAGAAATTAGTTATCAATATCATCTATATTGTTGTTTCCACTTTTAATTTTACTAAACCTGCATTTGTTCGCAGATTCTATGAGTGTCTACATGAATGCAAATACCAAAAATACAAAGTGATTACCAACTTTGTATTGAATATTGTTAGCTTGTTAGACACACAAAGTTTATTAAAGTCCCCTGTTAATTACATACTAATCCTGAAATGTTAGTAACTTGATTTTTCAGTACACACACAAGCCCTTAGAGACCGTACATTATTTAGCAGTGGGGGGAGGGGGGGGGGGGGGGGGTGGAAAGTGGAATATTCATGGCATACCACAAGAAAACATTGCATAACTATTTTATCCCATGCCAAACTAAATATTTTGGTGGCAAAACTGGAATCTGTTCAGAGTGTGTACATGTATACAGCACATTATGGCAGTGAAAAAAAATATGATACAACCTGTGGGATACTGCCAAATATGCAACAGATTTCCAAAGGTATCTATATCCCTTCTGTCAGGTAAATCAGAAATATACATATTAATGATTTACTGATTTATTAAATGTAACAAAGGCCTCCTTTCACTTAGAGCCTAACCTCAGGCCTCGGTCAGGTTGGGTACAATGCTTGGATTCAATATATTATGTCAAATAAATTGGTCCTAAGTTAGCTTATTGGCTACAGCAAAATGTTGGATCACGAAAAACACTTATGGTTTTATTAATTCTGGGGCAAGATAACACTGACCCTCAAAATCAATCGTATTTTTTGAACCAGGCAATATTAATTTGCTATATTCTACTGGAGTTACCTTAGTTACAGTGTACATGCAATAATATTGTTCTGATTTATTTTGATTAGAACTTCTGAAATACCAAAGCAAATCGCATACACCATTCTTGCTGCACATCCCCACCCCCTCTAAATAGGTAAATGTAGCTGGGATCATGTACAGTATTATGACTACAAGGCCAGAAATTAAGAGGGTAGGATAAAATTTATAGGACTGTGAAGTTTTATGGATATTAAAAAGGTCAATATGTCATATTATTTTAATCTCTCAAGTATTTTATCCCTTTTTCCTAAAACTTGTTTGAAGCCTGATTAGCATCTAACCCGGAGGATTCTGGTTCTTTTGGCAAAACATGTCATTCTGCACTCTAATATTACAACTAGTTAGAAATGCACTAACAAACCCTTCAAACCCTTAATCCTGGTTAGCTCAATCAGGCTCCAGGACTGTATATTAGGCTTATGGGAGAGCTGCATGGTGCAGCGTGTATTCGTGCTCGCCTCTCACTATTGGGACTCGGGTTCGAATCCCAGATACACCATTATGTGGGAGTTGAGTTTGTTGATTCTCATCCACGCTTTGAATGTTGTTCTCCGGTTTTCCTCCCTCTGTAAATATCAACATGTGAGTTGTAAATACAGTTGACTCTCTCCTAAGCGGCCACCTCGGGGACGGAGGTAAGTGGCCGCTTAATTGTGTAATTCAGTTTTATACCGGATGTGATTAAGAATCACTTACACCCTTTTTACACACAGCCCTTCATTTACAGTACATGTACATTGAGTCGAATACACTAACCTTGAAACTTACATGTAGATTAGACTGTGTTGCTAGTAAATATCAGTGACAACGAGCAACAGCCTGTACAGTACCCTTGATTTTATTAAAACCACTATAGTTCCAACTTTAATTAAATGTTTCTCTTACCAATTAGATGCAGGGACTTAGAATCACTTGTCCTGCTTTGCTTATAAAAAAGCTAATTTATAGGTTTTTGTTTTAGCATTATAAACACTCAAATTGTTCCAATTTGCCACTCCATAGTTAGAATCAACATTTTTTATAAAATAACTTTGCTATAATGTGAAGTTTCTAATATTGTCCCTCTCAGCAGATCACTGAAACGTATACATGCATACGGTAGTGGTAGCCAAGTGTAAATGTGTCTCAAAATGTTTGGGCTATATTCTTGCAAAATCCTCCTACATACGTATACATATTATTTTTTTGCACAGCAGTACCAGTATGTTTCAACTTAATAATTAATTTAGTTGTGAATTCAGAAAAAGTCTCTGGTAAATTGCTTTAATGAACGTAACAGTATTCTGTCATTTTACCTTTATAGTTGTTCAGACTGTTTGTTGTGGGTTCACATAAATTTTCACAAACTCCCAAATCATGCCCATCGGCTCATCAAAAACTACGGCTTATAAAATCCATTGCACTTCTATAGCATCGACTTGAAACTTGTCATGATAGTAAAATGATTCCTTTCCTCTTTGACCACTCCAGCCATGCTAGTGGAATCGATATCTCTTGCGGTGAATGACTCGCCAATTGGCAATCTATAATATCACTGAAGACTGCTTACCGTTGATGACAGTGGCATTACATAACGCAAAAACACTGATTCTTTTTCCTGCAAAACCCATATGTGACTTCTCTCATTCCGGCCGTAAAATACAGAAGAACAAAGTCTTATTTTCCAAACAGAACCAGGCTAACGTGGTCTTCCTACCGACGGTTCCGCCATGATGCCTTCCCCATAAACGTACATCGCATTGTTCGTAACACAAATTTCACCTACATTACGACCTAAATGTCTTTAAAATGCTATAGAAATGATGCCTTACAATTTGGCAACATGTGAAAATAAATATACTGAAAGTCAGATTAGAAAAACGGCCGATGGAAGTGGATTGCATAGAGCGGTTGAAAAGAGAGCAATTTTCGACTGTGACAAAAGATGGCGGCCAGCGTCTAAGCGCGCAAAGCATCAAGGTCCGTACTGGGCCTTTAAATTACTAGCAGGGACCCGTGGGAACTCACAGGAAATCAACAAATATGAAAAATTATAGTAACATAGTCTAGCCGGCTGACTGGCTCCTGGCACAATGTTTTTAGCGTGTTGATATTTTCAAGGTTGTATTGTGTTTTTTTTTAAAGGGAATAATATCTTACGGATCTCAGTTAATTTCTTTAACCGATGAGCACAATTCTTGTCAAAAAGTGCCAAAACTGACGGTCACAGGCAGCTGGAGACATCAATTCGTGTGACGAAAACAAATCTGGCCGCCGAAACAGTTGGTTTTATATCTAAGAACACAGGAAACTGGATACAGAAAACAGACATGGACAAAATATATTACTATTAGAGTTGTAAGATAAAAAAAATAACAGCCTTTTCCACGGACAACATTTCTAACTGTGTTTGAATACCTGGTCTTACCTCGTTCGGTCGTTTGATTTCGGCCGCTTCGCTTGGCGATAGGTTTTCCCTAAACTCTAACTAAAACATTCGAGTAAACTCGATGGCTTGCTCGCCCAGGTTTTCCTAAAACAGATTCCCGTAAGCTCGATGGCTCGCTCGCCCAAGTAAGTGTAGAACTTGAGAAAACTCATTTCTTTTTAACATTCTTTCCTCAAATGCAACCAAAACCAAGACAGAAGAATACCTGTCGCCGTCACTTTTTGGCGCCATTTTCGGACGCGAGCGCGCGTCCTCCATATTAGGAAATCGATCGAGGGACCCTGGGAAAGAGCGTTACACACACACACACACTGACTGACACACACACACACACTTAGCGTATTATTATATAAGATTATTATTATTATTATTATAATAAAACAACTGACTATAATTAACAGTTATTTGCCAAAGCCGAAGTCGATATTGTTGAATATTCCCCAAGACGAAGTTGAGGGGAATATTCACCAATATCGACTGAGCCCGAGGCGAATAATTGTTTTAGTATATACAACATGGGAACCTGCTTTTGGGCACTGCATTTTGTTGAATTTCTAAAATTTCCACATCGGAAACAATCGCGAAACATGAATTTACGCCTGCCATTTTGTTTCAAAATTATCCCGAGTTTTGTAGGTGGCTATTGATCATTATTCCGAGATAGCGAGCCAATCAAAACTGCATGATCTATGTAGGTTCCCGTGCTGTATATGATACTAACACACATTAATTATCACAGCTGTGCTTATCCCAAAAAATGATAATGTACACACACACCCTTTTATAAATAAATTACCATGAATAACCCTTTGCATGATTCCAGTAGTTTTGACCAGGATTCAGGAGCCCATTATATACCTTGTACATTATTCCTCAGTGTTCCTAAAATTGGCCAACTCAATTGACCCTGCTGAAAAATTCTAAAAATATTGTTTTTAATGACTGGTACCAGGAGCCCATTACCAGGAGCATCCATCTCCCAGAATAGGTCTGTCCAACAGCAGAACAGATGATGTAGCTATTTTTAGCTTTGTGTTTCCCGCGAGAAGAAACAAAGGCCGTCACTTTTAACCAATCAGGATGCACTGAAAAATTGTAATTAACACGGTTCAAACTGCTAAAAAATAATAACGCGCAAGAGAACAAAATACAACGTAATCGCATACCAGAACTTCGCGTCTATAAATAGCCACATCGTCTACTGTGCTGTGGGCGCTACCCATCACATAGGTACGCTCCTGGTAATGGGCTCCTGCTGGTACTCCACCATTTTTGGGGTGGGTTTCTTAGGTCTCAGCGGAGCACACCCCTACTCAGACCTGAAAATTATTTTTTTCCTACCCCATCTCGGATTTGCCAAAGGTTAAATTCGGTACCCCATTTCTGACCACACCTTGCCTTTCCTAAACACTAAGTTGCACAAAATAAAGAGAAAAAATGCCAAAACAATTGCATTTGAAAATTGTACCCCCCTCGCGGGGGGGGGGGGGGGGGGGTGTCAGACATGTTAGATGGACAGTTTCTAAGTGTAACTGAGACTTACTAACTTTAAAATGAGACCGAGGTTTCTATTATACAAATAGTGTGTCCGTCGAGGAACTATTAGCTGAAAGTTGCCCGCGGAATTTGATGTTCTTAAAATAAATACATGTGTAAGCCCGACAACGCAGTTCGAGGGCTTATATGCTACATGTAATTTTAAGAATATCAAATTTTCAAGGGAAACTATCAGCCGTTATAGTTCACCACAAAATGTTGTCGCGCGTTCATTGTCTAAAAGCGATCACGTGACGTGATAGTTGTCGTCCGAGGATGCTAACTACATGTATCAGGCGACAGTACTCGCTGAGCACGAAAGACAATTTTGTATTGAACAATAACGCAAATAGAGTGTGTCTGTCTCGGACCTATCCGCTGATAGTTTCCCTTGGAAATGGTATGTTCTTAAGACTAGCATATAAACCCTCGAACTTTGTTCTCGGGCTTATATTAGTTTATATGTACTTTGTTTAGATAACCTTCCTAGCAGTGAACTAAACCTGTTTGTTAAAACTCGTTCCTCTGTGACTAAACGGGGCATCAAAATTGTTTAGTCACCGAGGAACGAGGAGCTAGGCCTTATCATTCGACAAATTTCCATCCCAAATTCTGATTAGTCATTCACCTGCAAATAACTGACTGCAAATATCGGCTAATGGTCGCTTGGTATGCTGGGTATCACAAAGGTAACCCAAATACACAGCATTCTTCCTCTACTAAGTATGGCAATCAAACGTCAACAAAGCGAACAATAAAAGATGGCTACAACAGTTTCTTATAAGTTCATGATAATACGTGGCTTGAGTCTTTGGGTGCCCTCTGAGAACGTCCGACTGGTTCTTGTGACGCGGCAGTTTCTGCTTGAAGTTTGGGTGCTTTCTCTGGTGAAAGTCTCGAGGTTGCTGTGGAGGGAACAATGTCTTGAGGTTGCAAAGGAGGGAACAGTGTGCGGAGGCGGAGCTGATAGGCCTCTCCACCCCATCAACCAAATATGATATTACTCCTCCGATACCCTTTGGGCTGGCACCACATGCACGAATTATATTCTTTTTGTCATTAAAATGGACCACGAAACCAGACGACTCTGAATGCTGCTCTTTATCCTAGGTAAATTTAATGCCCTTTTGTAGGAGTTCATGCAAATGTGCCAGCTCTGACGACAGGTTAGGCAAGAATCTCCCGTAGTAATTGAGCAAATCCAAGATACATGTAGCTCCTAAGCTCTGTCATGTGGGGGAAGTAGCATGAACTATTAAGAGTACATACCATATCTTCGACTTGATGCAGTCCCTTGGCATCAATTTTGTATCCCAGGTAGATCACCCCAGGGGCCAAGTACACGCATTTGTCTTTGTTCAGGCGTATACCAGCATTTGAGAGTCACTTGAAGACCATATCCAGATTTGCTAGATGCTTCTCGTCGTTCTCGCTAGTCACTATGATATCGTCTTGGTATCCAACGATGGATTTCAAGCCTTGGATTTGGTTGTCGATGAATCGCTGGAAGATAGAAGGTAACGACGAGATTCCAAAAGATAGGCGGGTGTATTGAAATAGGCATCTCTGAGTGTTTACAGTGGTGCACTTTGGAAAGTTATCTTCGAGAGTGATCTGTAGGAAAGCATTACTAAGATCTAACTTTGTGAACTCCTGTTGGCCAGATAGGGTAGCGTAAAGTTCCTCCATCCTGGGTATAGTGGATATTGGTCGGTCTGAATGTCACAGTTTAACGTGATCTTGTTGTCACCACAAATGCGAACTCGATCATCTGACTTCAGAACTGGTACAATTGGTGCTTCCCAGTCTGAAAACCGGAACTGGCTCAAGTATTCCGCCTTGCTGCAGATACCGTAACTCCGCCATCGTTCTTGTCCCTAAGGGAAAAAGCAAGCTGCGAGGCTTGAAAAACTTTGGAACCGCATTTTGGTGGACGTGGATCTTGGCTTTTATAATGTACTCCCTTGACTTTCCCAAGTTCACATTTCAAAAGGGCTGGATATTTGTTCTCAAAGTTGGGGCATATACCAGACAGTTCAGTCACCTGATGCACTTCTTAAGCTGATTGAGACAACTTCTTCCAAGTTAATTAGGACCTGCTCCATCAAAAACAAACAGTTGCAACTGGCAGACTAGTCATGGTACTGGACTTCTACGATTATAGAACCCAAGACAGGCACAGCCTCTCCTGTGACGAGGTGCACACGTTGCTTGACTTTCTTTTCATCTAGCCTACTTCCACTGAAGAACCTCTACAATATTTTCTTGGAGATCAACGTTACTGCGGCCCCGGTGTCGATATCCATCTCAATACTCTGACCAATCAAAGCACAGGCTGATCTCCAATGAAGAACATGGCATAGCTTTCCTCCTCTGATCCATGTTCATCGGCTACTTGGTTTAAACCTTCTGCTTGATTAGAAATCTGCTCGGCTCTTCTCATTGACATGCAGACTTGTGTCCTGTTTTTCACAGTGAAAGCAGTCAGTTTCTTTAATCGGGCAGTGATCTTGGTTATGTTGAGCACCACAGCGATAGTTTCTTAATCCTTGAGGTTTCCCTTGCCTTGGGGATGTTTCTTGCATGTATCTTGTGGACCTCGGTTTGAACGGGCATGTAGATGTTTTGCTGAATATCCTTTGCTTCTGAAGTAATCTTTTCAATGCTAGTTGCAACCTCGAAAGCCTAATTTCAGTCTAAAATCATATTCTCTTAGATTCTTGTGAGAAGAAATATAACTGGCTTCCCTGGGGACGAAGAATCATAATTCTTAAAGGAAGACATACGTTTCTTCAAAAAGGAATTATAATTATTTTAGACTTCTTTGAAAAACTTTTGATCTTCTTTGAATAATTCTTAATCTATAGTTCTTCGTCGCCAGAGAAGCCATATATAGGTCTTGTAAAAAGAATAAAAATAATCTTGTAAAATTCACGAATAATTAATGAGGGTGAAAACCAATCCCAGCTCAGTATTCAGATCACATGCACAGTACTGTAAATCCCAATAAAATTATTCATGAGTAAATTAACTTTTGATAAAGATTTCGTACTCAGCTAATAAGTATGCATAACTTTTGATAAAGATCTGTAACTCCTATGGGGCATACATGGTCATTTCAAGTTCCATAATTAGAATAACACAGAATCACATAACAATAATGTGCATTCCAATTATTGTTTCATTTCACAAGCCCACGATAAAATATTCGCGTCCGATCTTTATGGTCATTTACCTCGCCGAAGCGGCTCGCCATTGTAAATGGCCATAAAGATCGTCTGCTCATATTTTATCTACCACTTATCTTAGAGTATTTGTAAAGGTTAACTTGTCAGAACCAACAGAAAGTAGACGCTTTTGGATTGTTTCGTTGTTGAGTCCCACTACAAGGCGATCTCTTAAGATTTCTTGTTAAACTTCACCAAACTGATAATGTACGTTCGCTGAGTTTTCTTAAGTTCGCCACAAACTGGCCACACTAGTAGAATTTCATCGTTGCGCGATTGGAGACGATTTCGAATTGCATTGCTTCTCAATAATTTGACTTTCTCGTCGTAAGCCTTCTCCAAGGGTTTGTCTGGAGATACTGTAGTGACCTTAGAAGCCCCACGCGTTTTAGCTCTGACTACACTTAGTAAAATGGCGCTTTTTTGGATGACGTCCTGATGTCGTTGTCTAGAAAGTATTTGTGTGAGATGTTCGGTATTGTGAACCCAACTGTTGCGTTCGGAGTTGATATACCAACCAATCATGTTTTGAATATTACGTGTAAAGCCTGCATCGTCAAACGGATGCAACATTTCATGCAACACCGCAGCATGTTGCGCATTTGACCACCCTATTGCACAATGTTGCATGATGTTGAATAAAGTTTGATTTTCATAAAACTTTCATGCAACATTTCTATTGCTGTCTGGGATGTTACATCCTGTTGTAATCGTTTGACCTTCTTGCACCATCGTTGCTTCGGATCATACGCATCAGTTCAGTTTAAAGCACCCTTGGCATGATGCCCAGGTCTCTTAGAGCAGATTTCGTATGAGTAGAACAAACTACAGCAATGACTACAGCAAGGTTACCGTACGGCATGCCGTGACGTTGAAATGGTTTCCCATTGTTTTTGTTCTGCTGATCCAATTAGATTACAGAACTACGGTACAGCACGGCTACAGCACGGTTACTGACATGCGGTAGTTTGTCCCACTCATACGAAATCTGCTCTATCAACAAACCGTGTAATAACACCCAACATTTTGAGTTCGTTTGAGCATCCCACATGCACGCAAATGTTCCAACATGACCCAATAATGTTGCACAATGTTGCATCCGTTGCACGAGAAAGTGTACCATGTAACAGATCCTTAATGTATTACAAACAATGGCTTCATATAGTAATTGAAATGCGTTTTTCTGACTAAAACAAATTAACTTGCGTTGACAGTAACAAAAAATCACGATATCTGTTTGGCATCTTGGAACATCCCCTAAAACATCCCCTATTTCTGAGTGAGAACGTTAGTATTGTCATGGAACTCGGGTAGTAAGCAATAGAGTTCCTTGCTAAGGTCTCCTACAATTGAGCGGAATGTTTTCTCACATTGAGTCTCACGCCTCGCCTTAAAGCTGAAATTCACAAATGTTTTCACAACAATATCCCCTCTATTCTCCCGGCCTTAAAGTGCATATAAGCCCAAATTAGTTATATTTGATATCGATTGTACATGAAGTGAATAGTCCAACGGTAGAATATTTCTTGATTTGGGTGTTGCGTCTACGAGATATAAAGGTTTATATTTCCAATATGCTAATGATGTGATGTCATCACCGACATCACTTGTTAAACAAAAGCATGCTGGTAGATACAAATTACCTATTTTTAAATTCTAAGTTATATTTGAAGCTTATCAAAGTGATTTTACCAAAAAAAAAATCTAAATTAGAAAATAGCTTACTTCACAAGCACAAAAAAATTCAGCAAATGTCGGTGATGACATCACATCATTAGCATATTGGAAATATAAACCTTTGTATCTCGTTGACACAACAACCAAATCAATAAACATTCTACCATTGGACTATCCACTGCTATTACGGCCTGAGTTTGAAAGGGCTCTCCTCAAAATGTCTCCCTTAAAATATCGGTAAGGCACAACTTTGATTCGGTCGAGATATTCACTCAAATACTTGACGATGACATAAGGATATACATGTACATACGACTGGCTGATTATTACTTGTTGACAGAATGCTATTTTCCTTCCAGGCGGAAATTTCTGTCAGTGCATTTGAAACATTTGGCGATGAAGATTACAAGGAACCCATTAGTACATCCAAGCTAACCCTAACAGAGGCCCTGGCACTGGAATCTGGAGGTAACTAATTATAACTGTAACGTGTAAGTAGGGCCCGGTTGTTCGAAGCAAAGGTAACTTTATCAATAGGAGAGTGCTAAATCTATAATTGTAATCTCGGGTTAGTGAATTTACCCCCGAGTAGTAATTAGAACAACTGGGTCCAGAATCCTAAATAAGAGTAAATTTGATGCACACACTGATCTCATTTTTAAGGAGCTCAACATGTTGAAATTTCATAATATTCGTTTGTTATAATTATGGGCTGTTCCCATGATGGGAGGGTCTACCAGAGCCCAGTTGTTCGAAGCAAGAGTAAGCGCTACCCTGGGTTAAATCGCTAACCCGAGATAAGCTGTACACATTGCAATTACAGATTTAGCGCTATCCTAGGAATAAAGTTATCCTTGCTTCGAACAACCTGGCCCTGGTATATTAATGTTACATAACCCACCAGCGGGAAATTGGCGAAAGGCCACCGATGTGTATGTATGTATATATGTATGTATAACCCTCTCCGGACAACATGTATGAAATATCCCCCCCCCCCCCCCCCCAATAAACCCCCTTTTCAGTTGCCCACTTTTATGACCCTCCATTTTGGGGGGTTCAAATCATTATTCTCCACCCCCTCTCCCCTGCCAATTTATAACCACACCCTTAGTCTTCAGGATGAGATACATTTTGAACAAAATAACAAACAGCGACGCGAATATGTATATCAAATACTTGACTCTAGTCGGGTAGGTTTACTCTACCTCATCAGATTACCATGTAAAGCAAATCCCTATTCAACTGTTTACATGGCAAAAGTTGACCCTATATAGTTTATGTATTTTTACAAAACTTATCTATTACCTAAAAGCTTTGACAACAACTTCATAGCTATAATCACGAGAAATACCAAAGCCTTTCGCACACCTTGATGTAGAGCAATGACTAGACAGTTTTCTATACGATTTCAAGGTCCAAAGTTCTTTAACTCCCTCTGTTCTGAATTGGCAACTCTCAGAACCCTATCTGCATATAGCACGCTGATTAAAAAATCTTAATAACTTATTTTAGGTTATTTATCGTTTTACCACTTATAAATACAGGGTAGTTTCTTTGGGAGAATCCAAGATCAGAATATAATCCTGGATTAAACGTATTATCCATTGTCAAAAGAAACAAAAACATCAAAAAATGGATATAACTCCGATATACAATTCACGCAAAAATGGCGGCAAGCTGATTTTTGTTTTTCGAGTAGATATTTCTCAAGTGGCTGGATGTGCTATTCTCAAGATAAAGACTGCTTGCCACATGTACTTTTTTAGAATCCTTTCCAAAAGCAACGCTCGGATCATGAATCCTAAGAATCGAGATTTCGATTAATCCTTCGTATCCGGCATCCTGAGTAATAAATATTGGATTCAATGGGTTCAGAATCCGTTTTTGGATTCTGGTAAAGAAACTCAAACACTCTATTCTATATTTCGATTCAGAAATCCCAGGAGCCCATTTCTCCCAAAGAAATGCATCTACTGCGTGATATTTGCAACAAATTAATTAAACCATTCATTTTAACAGTTATAACGAAGGAGTATTCAGTTTATTCTTTGGAATGAAGTACCGGCCTATTTTATAAACGGCCTAAATCCGGTTTCGTTATATGGTTCATATCGACCGTAACATTTTTCGAATGTTACTTCTGAATGGGGGTGGATTCTCCTTCCTACCAAATTGCTTTTACACAGTACAGTTTGGTACAAATTGACTTTGAAAATAAAACTTGTCAAACTATTTAATGTCGGGCCTCAGTTTAAGATCAGAAATCTATCTACCTGTTCTATCTAATGTTTTTGCCCACCGTGTTTTACAATGTTGGACGATGTTTTACGATCAAAGTTTGATTTCTGTCAAACATTGTCAAACATTGTAACACTTCTTTTATTCTCGAGTTTGATGAAGAGTGTTTGATTCGTTTGGGCAGCTCGCAGTACATCATTGTTTCATTCATGTACGCGTACAAGGCTGAGCCTAGCCTTTGTGGCAATAATAAATTACACAATGGATTGTCGGTCCCAGAATCCTTGCATTTCGTGTACACGATTTATGAAACACGGTTTACGTTGTTGTACTCTCTTGGCCATCCAGTTAAACATCCAAAGATGAGACAATGTTTACTCGTTCGAACGGGCCTTAACAGGCAATGATATAAACTAACGACCCTAGCACACGTATGGAATTGCTGAAATCAAAGGAAATATGCAAACATGACCAACAAACTCTGCGAAGATCTTGTCTTCAAGGAAAACATATCCTTTCAATCAACTTTAACTGTTTGTATAGCCGATTGACATGCACCAATCGAACATTGATTCCATACATGCGCAATAGCACGTAATAGTTCAGCCAGAAGAGACTCTGAATTTCTCACGAGACCTGAAACAACCATAGGGGCTGATCAAAGTCAGGACCCGACTAATCCACAGATCGAATTGGAATTTAGCGCGTTGGTTTTTGTGGAGGGAGGAAAACCGGAGAACCCGGAGAAAAACCCTTGGAGCAAGGGCGGGATACCAACAAACTCAACTCGCATGTGCCCGTGATGTGGCGCCGCGAACCGGAATCGAACCTTGGCCACAGAGGTGAGAGGCGAACCACTCAACCACTGCGCCATCCCGGCTAATATCATGCAGGGAAAACCACTGAAGCGCAGCTCGATCCATACCATGTACACGGTAGACTGTTTATGTCATTCTAAAACAATTCAGCGCGCTGAAACAAATCCGTCCGGCAAACCTTAGCTTCCTGCATTGAATTCTCTTTAAATGTTTGACCGATTGAAGATAACAAAACTTTATTGCTTCATTCTTTGTGGACTTTCAGTCACTGTTTGTCCTACAAAGAACTTTACACCCGCGCCGCGCTGCCAAATTTACTCACACACTAAATTATTACAAACTAAATTGTGCTGTGTTTATTCTCCTTTTTCGAATACGGCATCAAGAAAGATCTACTTTTCCACTTTTTGGTATTGCTTTATAAACGTAGGAAATCTTTACGAACGAAAAGTAGCGCAGAAAATAACAGGATAGCGAGAATGAAATAACATGCCCAGTGAATGACAGCAGCTGTCAATCATTTTTCGCGCCTTTATTAGAGGGAAATCAGAAAGTCGCATTTTCAAGGCTTTAAATAATTTTTTGGAGTTTGAGATTTTTTGTGATGCTAGATTAGGGCTTTTAGATTTATAATTTGCGAAGAAAACGCATTTTTGAACCTTTATCGAGACCTTAAGACAGAAATAAACCTGGAGATTTTTTTTTTTTAGGAAACCAGTCACCACCAAGTACATAAGACTGTTATACACTGCTACCTCGGTGTGTACGAGATTTATCAACCCTCGGGTTTATAAATCTCGTACACACCTGGGTAGCGGTACTATATAACCTTTACTTTTCACGCGGCGGCCCCCATGTTGAGTCCCAGGATAATAAACTTTTGTTTTCTCCCATCTAACCTCGTTCTGAAACTGCTCAGTGCGAGGCTACAAGTGGAAAATCTATTGTTTTTAGTCAACATGGTCGCCGCGTGATGAGACTGAATTCAGTTGTCAAATCTCATCATTTAGATGTGATCAACAAACTGCGTTTTTTATCTTAATTTTTTGCAGTGGATCCTTCAGTGGTCGAACAGCCATGGCCAAACACTATTCCAACATCACCCGTGCGAAGGTAGAAATAAACCACAATTGTGTTTGTTTCCTGTAAATTGTACATTAGATCAGTCACTTATGGACTGATTTTCCTGTCCATAAAACTCATTTGAAATGTCCCGTGCACCGCCACCTTGGATCTCATGACGTCACACAGCTGCTCCTATTGTTACACAAGAAAAGCGTTATCGACGTCATAAGATCCAAGATGGCGACGCGCCATTGATGTATACGTACATATACATATTTGTATGTGTGTATGTATATATACATATGTATGTATTTTGATGATGATGATGACAAGATAGCCTCCTCATTCCCCCACTCGAAGAGTGAGTAGCTGAACGGATATTAACACACGACTGTGGAGGAGATATCCATAAGCCGTTGTGATTTAATTACAATTGTTGCTTGCAGGAAAGATTTGACAGTCGGCGTGCATCCAAGTTCACACGATTCCGTGCTTGAGTCAGGACGATTTTCACAGGTAAACGAAGAAACTAGTAGTCATATATGAGCTCTTCATAAGGCAGAGAGGAATGTATGGCAATGCGTCACGTGTCACGCATTTACCTCGTAGTTATCAGCTTAGTGAAGAATATGAATAGGCCACGTTCTATTTGTCAAAATTCGAGCTTGAATCCGAGACTCTCGGGACAAACGTCTATATGTGGTCAGGGGTTTCTTTGTCTCTTAATTCCCAGTATAGAGACTTCAGTTATTAAATCAGACCAAATATAGAAGACTTGTCCCGAAAGCCTCGGACTAAGGCTTGAATTTTGATATATCGAACGTGGCCATTGCCATGCTAGTCCGGAACCTTCGTTGTTCATATGCATCGCCCAATAAAACAAGACGTCTCTTGCTAATCGATAATCAAAAATTCAGAACAGTAAAGCAAGTAAGCAGGCTTTCAGTGTTCTCCTGTTATAATACAAAATGTCCGAGCCTAAAAATAAGCCAAAGGAAAATAAACAGCAGCAAGCTAATTCCTCACTAAGTTATGCCTGTGACGATAGTTCTTTAGAACCGTTTACTATGAATTTCGCGCGATAACAAAATTTCAGAGATCACTCCAGCGGATGCATAGCTTTGAACAGAAATGTTCACCTGACAAAGGCTGAGTGACAACTAAAAGTGTGAGCGTGTCTGACAGCGGCCCGTTGCTTAAAGTGCTCACGAATCGAAAATTAAATTGATCTCATTTGAAAACCCTTTCAAATTAAGGAAGGGTGGCGTTTTCTGTTTGTCAATATCTCACCTCGTTCCAGAGATATTTAGGTTTTTGCAATATGTAAATGTCATGAACTGTAACGTCATTTGATGAACAACAGCCTGGAAAAAAAACTAAATGAGGAATATCTCTGCGAATAGTGTGTAAAAACAATTAAAACTTTGCACACGTATGATACTAAGGAAAATACACATCACTGTACTAATTATGACGTTGCCATGGAAACACTCTTGGCCCCAGGCTCCTTCCGTGCGGAAATACAATGATTTGGTATTTATGACGATGTGATGAAGTCATATCTAACTGTAATTTATCTTCGTTTCCTCAGGAGTATCGCTCCTATCCCAGTCCAGCCGTCATCTTCATATCATCTGAAATTCCTGCATGCGAGGTACGTTTGCATGCATCAGAACAGTCTTTCCAAAATTACATGAGGTGCATCACTTTGATAAAGAGTATTGAAATGTGCAAATACAGTACATTAATGTTAGATGAGAGCATGCGCAGTTAGTCCACAAAATATGATATTGTTTTGTTCCTCTCTTGTCTGTCGCTGATCCATATTCTTGTTCCTGGTTTCATTCAGGTCTTATTAGCATCAGCCCTGTTTGGAGTGATCGCTATTCCTTACGAGTACTACTGCACTACACTTGACGCGTTACTGGAGAAACTTAAGATTTCACTAAATGGACGCCAAGCAAAGTAAGTTAGAGAATTCTACATCTCATGCGATTGAGAAGTCCGTTAGAAATATGGTGGGTTGTGTGTGATGTTTGTTTGTGATAATGCCAGTTGGTACATCAGATTGGTGTATGTTGAGGAGAGTAAAGTAATAACTTGTGGTGACTTGTGGTGTGTTTTGCTAGGTGTATTGGGTTCTTTGCTGTCGGAGAATCAGGCACCATCCGTTTAGTAAAGAGTAAGTCTTAATAAAAAAGAGGATATGGAATGATGTATGTTGTAGGGCGCGTTCGATTTACTGTATTCCGGGTTAAGAATAGATGGAATAGTCGTGCAAATTCACTGGTTCAGGCACATTTTACACTGACTAGACTACAAATGCTTGCTGACATCTGTTATTCGGGACACATTTAGTATTCCAGTGTCTAACAAATTCCGATCTGATAACTGATTTGTAGTCATCATTCTGTGTATTCGTATTCCGCAATATGGGCAATCGAATAACACGGCAAGTAATCACATCGGGGCGACGTCATATGCGAGTTGAGTTTGATGTTGATTTTTACTGATGCTCCGAGGATCTTTCTCCGAGTTCTCTGGTTTTCCTCCCTCCGAAGGGTCAACAAAATATTTGATTTGATTTGATTTACACGATGTTTACGCGTGTGGTACTTCATATCCTAGACCTGTTATTTTATATACAACGTATATTAATAATTATGTTATTCGTGGCACAAATTAGCAGCCAAAAAATGGTACTGGTATTACACGATATGGCACTGGTATTATACGATATGGTACTGGTATTACACGAAAGTAATTCAAGAAAACGAAAATTCAAGAAAACGGCAAAAACACGAGTTACTGGCTTTTAAGGCTAAAGGCACACAAGATTTGCCATGTTTTCTTTAAATAATTTATCGGTTTTTTTTTCTGGTCGTTACCTCAGTTCAGATTATTGAGACCTCCGCTATTAGGCTTGCCTTAATATATATATACCATGTTTTCACAAAAGGACCCTTAGAAACTAATACCCCGTTTTGTGAAAACATGGGTTATCTTGTGTGTCTTTAGCTTTAAAAGCCAGTAACTCGTGTTTTTGCCGTTTTCGTGAAAGGGCAAATTAATGACAGTTTAAGACTTGTCTGGCCTTTCTATCTCATAATTTACTTGTGTTAGATCTATCCCATAATTTTTTTATTTGAGAGCTAGAAGTTAAGGTTAGGTTAGAAAAAGGCCATTTTCTGGTATTTTTACTCAAAATACAGCAAAATTCCATTGATTAAACTTAATCTACAGGAAGAGAACGTTGTATTGCCGTGTAGTGCATCGAGACCATTAAGAACTCGAGAAATGGCGCCACTTTGAAATTGAGGTTACACAAGTAAATTAATGTGTACCAGCCAGTAACTCACTTTATTTCAACGTTTTCATCCAAAAAATGCACTTTTTTTCTCAGACCTAGTGCGAAATGTACATCTTTCACTAAGCAAATCGTTGCGCCATACATTTGTACGTCAGGCAGAATCGGTTTTTCGCGAACATCTAGTACCTGAAGAAGGCTGGTTTGGCCAGCCGAAATATTGTAATATTCAATATAAAATCCTACGTTGTGTCAGCTTTGCCGTAGTCCTTGGACTTCGTATTTATATAATCTATAGTTTGTATACATGTATATGTATATATATATTATTTAATCATATAAAAAAAATTTTTTAGCTTTTTTTAGTATTTTTTTAGACTTTTATTCCGCGTATTATGTAATTTTTATATAGTTGTAATTGTAATTGTATAGCCATAATGTATAGCCATAATTTTTTTAACTTACTCTTGTAAAGCGCTTAGGACAATTAATGAATTCAGCGCTATATAAATAGTTATTATTATTATTATTATTAATTAGGTTCTGTAGATTGTGCCAGCTTTTTTGAGCCGCGTTTGTTTCTAAATGGACACCAAATGAAATTCTTAATATGACCATACATACAGTGACGTCATGCCTATGTGACGTCATAAAAGTAGGGGGAGGGGTGGTGTGCATATAAAAAAAAATTGAATTACAGCTTTAAAAAATAAAAGTTTAAAATTAAATACATTTTTACTAAATTTATTAATACCGATACACATTTACAATTTCAAAGTCATAATAGCTTGTGAATATTCATTTATTGAAGCCGTGCATGGGCCAAAATTTGAAACGGCTAACGAACTTTCGATCACGACTAATATCAGCTGTGTTAATAATAGCGGAAGCTCGAGGGCCGAATTCAGCGAACAATATATCTAGTGACCTATAGTAGGGCCGACACTGAGAAATTTCCCAACAGAGAAAGCTTTTCCCAAGCCGTTATCGAAGGATGGGAGCAAAAGAACAACAAGGTTATTCAATGGGTGGTTTCTTTAGAGGTTCACGCAGAGCTTGAAGTGCCAAATCTGGAAACGAATCGCTACCACTATCACATGGCTCTGAAATTAAAGACGAAATCAAGGTGGTTGAATGTAAAAAGATATCTATCGTAGTCGAAAACAATTAATAAAATGCAAAAGCGACAGTTGTAACGGACTCACTGTACTCTTAGCGCGCGTGACAGTAGCCGGAAGTGATCATCTCTACAATTCTCCGCTCATTTCTCCAACACAAAACGATGATTTTTGCCTATAATTGCAAGCCTCAGCCAAGAAAACTTGCTCTATAGTATGAGTTTTGGACGCTGAACACGATAAACTGAGTACTTTGTATGATACAGGCTTTCAACATAGAGTTTGCTCATTTCTCCCCTCATTGCAAATAAAACTCCATCTAAAATTTAAATTTATTAACCGTTACAACGGAGAAATGTTCAAACCAGCATTTCGACGCATCCTGTGTACTTCTAGAACGCTTTATATAACACAACTTAAACAGTATATATGTTATGAAAACGTTTTAACGGTATAAGTGCATGGAAATACGTCTAAATAAGTGACTTTGCAATGAGAAATGGAGAGGAGAAATGCCGATGGAAAACAACAGCTAATGCTGTTGTGTGACTGCTGCCGTGACACGGCTGAAATGCAGGGCCGAACAGGGAAAAAAGCCCAACAAGTATAGCAATAGTTCTGGAACGGATTAACATTTTATATACTGTGTTATTTGTAATATATTAGACAGTTTAGAGTGGGTTATGAATATATTGGTAAGAGCAGGCTTCATCGGCCGACTCCAAGAACAGTTTTACACTACGCTCAGTGGGTAACGTAACGGTTACAGTTACCACGAATAAATCGGCAGTGACAGTTCTCAGGATATGCAACCGTTGTTGTCCTTTTCCATCTCTAGTACCTGGTCCTATGTCCCTTCTGTTCTACAACAGTCTGCAATCTTTTTGGCATGCTTTCAATAGCGTTATCAACGAACTGTAGTGGGATATTATTCAGATGCCGGGATACACGAGCTTTGAATTGCTCGAATGACTCGCGCGTAATTTTCTGTTTGATAGCGTCTTTCTCTAAAGATGACTTAATTATGTTGAAACAGTTCTCTATCGGATTGAGATCAGCACTGCGAGGCGGAATCCGGTGGAATTCTGCTTCTATACTGAGTAGCTATATATAGATTGAAGGGCTTTGTGAAACACGCATGCTTCTAAACTGATGATCGAACATTTGAACATTTGATGAAACGCAAATGTTGACCGTAATTAATACTGAAAACAGTAAAAATGGATACATCTACAGCATAAACGAAACCCCTTTATCCACTTTTTTGAGCATTGAGTGTGATCACTGAACCTAATTGTACGAAAACAATTAAGTAAAATATTTGGATACGCCCTCGGATATTTTTTTACCCGGGGTATCGGGCTTTTTCATCATCAAATTTTCATTGACAAGCGCATCCGTATTCCCACCAAGTGCTTACTACCCCCTCTCGTTTTGAGCTGTTTTCGTTAAATTCCCTGGATGTTATTAACAATTATACCATGTGAGCTACCTAAAATCTCGCCTCAGACAACCTTCGCCATTTAAGTACGGACCGCCCGACAAAATAAGGCTATTCAGAAAACTGAACGAACTCCTCCGACACATCGCGGGCATTTTTTATGACTTCGCTTGTCCCTCCTCCCAACATTTCAGTCTGCTCGAAAACCAACATTGAAATGGGGAGGGGGGTTGTGTTAAAAATAGCCAGGAAATTGCTGAAGCGGTCCGACTTAAATGGCAAGGGTTGTAGCTCTAGGTGAGTAAGAACCCGTCGTTTACCCGTGAACTCGTCCGACGGTTAGGGTTTGGTTTGTGGTTTGGGTTAGGATTTGTCGTAGAATTAACGATTATCATTATTTCCAGCGTGTTTGCCATTTAAGGATAATTGTTAATTCAACGGGGAGAATGAGTTGCTACATGACCGCCGCGTAATAATAATGAATAGGAAGTCGAATAATTACTGTTAGGCGAGACACGTTGTCTTCAAACAATCTTTATTTCTTTATTTTTGAACATCGTTTAATAAAGGGATACCCGACAACAAAACACATCTGATCTCAAAATGATATTCATACTGTCCTGAAAACTAAAATAGCAATATAAAAAAAAAAAAAAAGCAATGGAAACGTATAGGATTTTTTTTAAAGTGTACTGATTGCGCAATAGTTTTGATGACATCAATTAGTCATCCAAGTAAAATTGAGCTACTCATTCTGCAGGAAAATATGGGAAAAATCTGCTCTATTAAAGCAATTTTAAGGATAAAAGTGTAAGAAACGATAATATACCGCCTTGCTGTTGCTGGAGGTCGCGGGTTCAAACCCCGACCGGACCAACACTTAGGGTGTTAAACTCTCGAACTGCAAATGGTTAGACCTTCACGTCGTCTCGGATAAGGACGATAATTCGTAGGACCTCGGGGACCTCCATAGATGGACTTTAAGTCTGTTGAAGTTCCCCGTTCACCTTCGAGTAGTAAAACAGACTAAATCATAAGAACGTGACTGAGCGGTGAAGATTATATGTGATCTCGACAACTAACTGACGCTATCAGAACTATTGCGCAATACGCTTTCAAAACATTATTTATAATAATAATAACACTTTATTTAATGATGATATGCAGATAAAGCTTACAATGTTTTCCAATCTGGTCCTCCTAACTATTATATATACCAAGACAGAAACATTATATAATTACATTATAAGACATAGATAATAGATCATTCTTTAGCTACTCCAAAAAAAAAAAATTATGTAATATAGATGGTTTGCACTCAATCCCCAAAGATTCAAATGACAAAGGGCATGGCGACCATGTTGGTGTACAGAACAAAAGAAGCTAACGAAGAATCTATTGTTAACTGTACCCCAACATGGCGGCTATGACGTAACGTGCAAAGGGTCTATACATTAGTGGGAAGATATGAGAATGATTCACTAAAATATAAACAACTATAGCTTTAGAATTAGACAATTAAAAACATATATATATATAAGGCGTTAACACGAAAAGGGTTTGAAGTGGAAGCACTAGTTAGCGCTTAACATCAATGCGTTATCAAAGCTAGTTCATAAAACACGTTACCGAGACCGTATGGACAAAGGGAGCATATTTTTTCTCTGGACTAGCGCTCAAATTGGGGTTGATGCTTTAATGATAACAGCCTTCATCTTAGCTAACCCTGCTAAACCTCTGCCTTGACACGCCGAAAGCTTAACTAGCGAAGCTGCTCCCAAAGGTTTTTTTAAGCAGAATTTATTGCCTTAATCTAATGCAACATTCTCTCTTCTGTTGTAGGCACAGTACTAGTGGACGATGCGTGGATAAGCACGCACTAGTTAGCCAGCCCTCCAAACCTAGCCTTGGCCGTGTAGGTAAGCATTTGCGATAGCCGTTCAAAGCATATGTTGCGCAGAACAGGACCACGTTATCGACAGGTGTACACAAGATGTAAGGCGTTAACACGAAACGGGTTTGAAGTGGAAGCACTAGTTAACGCTTCACATAAATGCGTTATCAAAGCCAGCTCATAAAACACGTTACCGAGACCGTATGGACAAAAGGAGCATGTTTTTCTCTGGACTAGCGCTCAAATTGGGGTTGAGGCAGTAAGACTGCTTTCATGATAACAGCCTTCATATATATATATATTAATTTGGCTGAAAGCCGTGTTTATACGAGAGTCCATAGACATGGAAATTCGCTGGCACGCGATTGTGAATGAAATCAAAATGGCAAACGACAAGGAAGAATGTCTTCACCAAACGTTGACTTTCAATATGATTGTAATCAGCAAAACCGACAGATATATAAAAATACAGCTAACCATCCCATCCAATATATTTCTATTCGCGGATCCAACAAACAAAAGTCAAAACCATTTTTCGTTTAACCTATTTTGTACGGTACAACTAAAACACACAAACGGCTAACAAGTCTAGTTTTTAAACAACCTCCTCATAGACGAATGGAGACTAGAGTCTTTTTTATCCCAAACTAAAACTAAAAGGACATGTACGTATACGCTTAATGTTCAAGTCCGACATTTTGTCGGCGAAGAAGTCAAGAAATAATAAGGTTTTTAGCTTTCTCCTTGCCATTTTATGAACAACTACATGAATTTTGCAAACTCACGTGCGATTCACGTGCGACAGTTGTGAAGTTGATATTTTGTTGATTTTTCACAGAACAAAATGAGCTTTTCCCTCTTACCTTGCACTCTTAGCCTCATCTCATTGGAAGGAAGGTTCCAACAGCTACACCTTTCCATTGAGTTTGGCGAAAATAAAAGTTCATTCAACTAAAACCTGCTTCAAAGTTCAACAGGGGGAATCATGTTTCGTCGTGTACATTCAGCGACAAAAACACCCAGTTCAAGTCCTCTACTCCTTGAATGCCTTACGCCTTAAATTTCCGGGGAAACCGGTCTTGAATTCCGAGTTATTATTTTCGTGGAATGTTGAAGCAGATGCCTAGTTTCAAAATAGAGCCACAAACCGAGGACACAGAGCATTACTTCGTTTCTCTCAGTTCTGCCTTTGGGGATTTCCCGCACTGTGCAAACTCACCGTCGGCGGCTCGTGATTTTCAAGTTTTTCTTTGTTCTCCCAACATATCTCAAGTGTTTATATAAGAGAACAAAGACATGGACAGCGTGTTATATTGCTTAAATATATATATGATATATGGAACTGTGAGAAGTTGCCAGTTGTTCTCTCGTAAATTCTTTATATAATATACAACTACAACTAGCTGTGAATCCAGAGGGATCCTTCTACAGGAAGTACATCGTTAGTTTTTGCCGCCTTTTTTATATTCAATTTATATATATATATAAGGTGGTTACAGGTATTAAAAAAAGAGATGTAGGAATATGGTTAGACATCACAGTCAGTAAAGTCTAGTGCCCTTCAACTCATTAGCATTAGCGAGTCTAGTTGTAAAATATTTCCTGCAAAATCGATTAAAGCTTGGTAATGTGTCAGATTTAGTAGCAGTGGCAGGAAAACTATTCCATAGCGACGGTGCTAAATATGAGAAACAACACTTTCCCACATTAGTTTTAGGTTTAGGTAGGCATAAGTTATTATTTACGCTTGCATTGCAAAGGAAATCGTTTTTTATTGCGATTGTAGTTTTCAGGACAGTCCAAATATCATTTTGAAGCCATAAGTGTTTTGTACTCGGGTATCGCTTTAATGCTGAATGAGATGTTTCTTGCCCTGGTTCGTATTCGTGGTCGGATTCTTTACTTTTGCCTTGCACGTCGTTGGGCTTTCAACCTCAAACTTGCTCAGAACCAGGCCTGCCTTAATATTAGCCCAGTCCATCACGTTGCCAGTATCATCGCCACAAACGAGACTAGCCATGTGCTCTATTTCCTCTGGGGTCATCACTCTATCCCAGACATTCATGTCTGAGATCTGGATCTTCACGACATTTGTTGGTGAGCCCAGATGCAAAACACCACCCCCAGGAATGTCGTGACCTGGAGCCATTGCAATGCCGCCGTCTAGTCCGTAAGGGCTTCTTCCATTGAAGTAGATGTTGGTTATACCAGAGCTTCCGTCGTGAGTAAAACAGTACATATTCCAGTAATTATTCAGTGATTGCTTCGACGCAATATATTGCCCCGACGCAGTATATTGCCCCCTTCGAGTAAACAAAAATAAAATCGTAAGCAAAGCATATGTAATTAAGGCCAAGAACATGCCAACTACAGAACAGGACATCGACAAAGATATTGTATTTATCTGGGATATTTGTGTGAAGTGTATCAATATAATGACATCACATATTTTTTAATAGTCCAATGTTGAACAATTAAGAAAATAATGAGCTTATGTCTCGGGATTATCGCCTTTGAGATTTCTTTTATAATTTGTGAATTCTGAAACTTCATGTTGAACATAGTATTAACATGTCTATTTACGACATTTACAACAACAAAACAACAACATTTTACGAGATAGCCCGGTCAATGCAAGCACTATTATCAATGGAGGTCCTGTCAACTAAAGTAACTTTAAATATGATAAAGATATACCGCTGTATAAAACAATCAAAGGCATACGAGATTTGACCATTCTATTTTATTAAATAA
The DNA here is from genome assembly GCA_030867875.1 of Actinernus sp. WN-2022. Classification (NCBI taxonomy): domain Eukaryota; kingdom Metazoa; phylum Cnidaria; class Anthozoa; order Actiniaria; family Actinernidae; genus Actinernus; species Actinernus sp. WN-2022. The sequence goes on from JAOWCC010000019.1 coordinate 38,514,877, forward strand.
ACTTCAAATTTATGGAATAAGGGGTATATTAAACGACTGGTTTAGCTCATATTTAACTGAACGTAAACAAACCACTTCTAATTGCGGTATTATTTCTGATATGGAGACAACTCTATGTGGAGTTCCACAACCTCTATATTGGGACCTCTTCTCTTTTTATTATATATTAACGATATTACTAGATCCTCTGATAAATTTACGTTTTATTTATTTGCTGATAATACAAGTATAATGTATGCAAATAAGAATATTCACTAGCTTGAATCTGTAGTAAATTCTGAATTACTTAAGGTGTGTGAATGGCTTCAAGCAAATAAGCTAACTCTTAATTTAAAAAAAATCTAATCATATAATTTTTCGACCACAACAAAATTCCTCTTGAGAGAAAGGACTTTGTAAAGTACCTTGGAGTCTTAATTGACTATGAACTTTCGTGGAAATACCACATTGACCTCAATGTGTCGAAAAGCTAGTAAAACCATAGGAGGAATAGCTAAATTAAGACATTTTATTCCTTTCAGCCCACTTCTAAAAATATATCAAGCCTTAATAAATCCATATCTCTATTATGGTGTATGTGCTTGGGGGTCTGCCTCTAAAACTCATTTAAGTAAACTCTTAATTCTCCAAAAACGAGCTTTACGATTAATCTACTTTGCAAAGTCAAGAGATCATGCAGTTCCTCTTTTTATTAATGCAAATGTACTTCCTATCTCCTTTATATATTTTGAGCGTGTTTCTAATATGATGTGGGATATTTCTAATAATTCTTCTCCTGAAAACCTTATTCGTTATACTGATTAAAACAACTGATATCCACAAATATAAAACGCGTTCTTCTACACAAGATGATTTCTTCATTGAACATACCAGACTTGAAAAGATGGGACAAATGTTCTTGAGACTTGGACCACAAATATGGAATTCTTTGACTCCATCTATACGTACCTTACCAAAAACGTACTTTTAAAACAGAATTGAGACACAGACTCGTTGATATCTTATTAAAAGCTGATGACTATCTTGAAGTCTCCCAGATAATTAACGAATGTAAATAATAATAATAATAATAATAATAATAGGCTTTATTTCAAGAGGGTAACACGTTACAGTAGTAAAAACACTGATGACTCTGTGGCCCTCACTATGATAAGAATAAAACAATACAATTTCGAGTAACAATTAAAATATGCTAAGATATAAATATGTACAATTGTAAAGATAACGAGAAAAGCTACTATAATAATTACTTAAAAGATATACTATAAGTATACTTATATCTATAGAGTTCCATTTTTAAATTGTCCTAACTGCGAAAGTCAAAAAAGAAAACTACTATGATAATTACTTAAAAAGTAATAGAAATTTATATATTGATGAGCATGGTGGCTTTCTGTTTACTCAAAAATGATTTAAATAAACTGTTTAAAACTAGCTACTGACTCTTTCTTACGTATACTTATATCTATAGAGTTCCATTCTTTAATTGTCCTGACTGCAAAAGTCCGCCCTCCATTCATTTCCCTTTTGTATTTAGGACATATCAAATTTAGCTTTGAGTAGCGTGTCTCTCTATTGTGAATTTCAGAGTTCCTTAATAATAGTGTATCTATGTAACTAGGGGTAAAACTAGTCCATTTATACGCTTATAAACTAGTGTGTTTCTTTTTATACATGATTGCTTCATAAAGGGAAGCCAATTTAGATTATTAAATAACGTAATTGACGGTGTTAACCTGTCAGCATCAAGAATAATGCGAGCGGCCCTTTTCTGAAGCTTAAGTATTCTCTGCAAACTATCCCCGCTACAGCTATCCCATACCATACTCCCATACATAAGAGTAGGCTTTATAACTCCATTATAGAAATGTTCCCTTTGGCGTTGCTTTAGGTATGGGCTTATATGTTTAAGAAGCCCATACCTAAAGCAACGCCAAAGGGAACATTTCCTTTTTTCCTTGAAAATATGTCATATAAGTAAATTAAATTATTGCTATGTTATCATTTAATAACACTATTTTTACTGGATATGTATATAATATAGTCACGCTCTTTCCTTTTCCTTTTTTCTTCTCTACTTATACGTCACAGTCAGATCTGTGCTATAATTAATTAACTCAATTTGTAATATAATCACCTTTTTCTTCCCCCGCCTCGATTAGTTTAACTATTTGCGGAAGGAAGTTTCCTGTAATTTATAATAGCGTCTTCTAATTGAAATAAATTATTGTCTATTATTGTCTAGATTTAAAAAGTATAAAAAGCCTAAAATATGTATTTGAAAATATCTGAATAAAGTATGACGTATAAATCATTATAATAATTATTGGGTACTACATAACAAACGTGCGAGTTTACATTAATAAATATGTAAAAATAAAAATATAACATTACAAGCTATAATATAATAATAGGAAATAATGAACATTAAACAGATGTAGTCTAACAGTTCTACTACCGGTAAGTTATATAAAATGGAAAAGGCATATGTTTATATAGGAACGTTTCAACCGTTCTGTTCTAACTACGATCTCCAAGTATTCTCCCTCTTTTGCAGGTAGAAATTCATATAGGGAGTGGTTGGAATTACAGGTGATTTTCTTCCACATCTTTATATCTCTACTCTTAAAGTCTACTCTTAAAGGGAACCTCGGCTGAGAAACAATGTTTGCTCTCAAATGTCCCTTATTGATGCATAAATATATTGCTGTGTTTCCTGTAAACTGTACACTAGATGTCAGTTACACCGATTTTCCTGTCCATAAAGCTCATATGAATTTCCTGCGCGCCGCCATCTTGTATCTTATGACGTAACAGTGTTTACCATATTGTCAAAACAGCAGCTCTTTTGTTGTGTAACAATAGGGGCAACACTGTGACGTCATGAGATTCAAGATCATGGCGATGCGCGAGAAATTCAAACGACTTTTGTGGACAGAAAAATCGGTCCATAAATAACAGTTAGTATAATTTACAGGAGACAAACACAGCAATAGATTTAGTCATCCACAAGGAACATTTGGGAGCAAACATTGTTTTTCAGCTGAGGTTCCCTTTAATTACATCAGCTATAAGCACAACCTTAGTGGTGTAACGCAATTAGATATCCATAAAGAACATTTGGGAGCAAACATTGATTTTCAGCTGAGGTTCCCTTTAATTACATCAGCTATAAGCACAACCTCAGTGGTGTAACCCAATTAGATATCAATAACGAACATTTGGGAGCAAACATTGTTTTTCAGCTGAGGTTCCCTTTAATTACATCAGCTATTAGCACAACCTCAGTGGTGTAACCCAATTAGATATATATAACGAACATTTGGAAGCCAAACATTGTTTTTCAGCTGGGTTCCCTTTAATTACATCAGCTAAAAGCACAACCTTAGTGCTGTAACCCAATTAGATATATATAACGAACATTTGGAAGCAAACATTGTTTTTCAGCTGAGGTTCCCTTTAATTACATCAGCTAAAAGCACAACCTTAGTGGTGTAACCCAATTTAAATGCTCGTCTACAGAAGCGATCAATACGACTGCGATATTTGTCTTGATATGCACAATCCCATTCTTCTATGTCATACAAAAACACAGACATAATAAGACTTTCCAATTGTGCACTAAGCTCGTCTCTGGTATAGCCATAACACTTACAAACTCTAATAAATATACAAATAGTTGCTAGCTTTACGCAGTAAGTTGTCTATATGAAGATCCCAGTTGCACTGAAGGATTTTTATGGAAAGTAACTCCTAAAAGTTCAGGCTTCACGGAAGCCTCTAGCCATTCTAGGTAAATATAAATGTTTCTTAATGTCTTGAACAAAGGCTGCAAGGGACTGACAACCCGTAATCTCGTAAGGAAGCCTACTGTACTCTATTGCTTCATCATTAGTAGAATTATCTTTTTGCAATTTCAAGTCTTACTTTAGGTAAGTGAATGTCATTATTTGTCCTGGTAACATAGTAGTACACAGACTCGTTACGGTAACTAATAGTTCGTTAAATACAGTGGTATACAATAGCCCACTTCCGCGATATGCTTTACTTATTACGCACAAAGGTTTCAATACGAGGCTCCGTGCTAAATTAAATTTATTATTTTCTCTGTGAAAAGAATAAATTTAATTTAGCACGGGCGAGATACCAACAAACTCAACTCACATATGGCGCCGCGTCCGGTAATCGAACCTGGGCCACAGAGGTGAGGCGAAGCGCTTAACCACTGCGCCACCCCGGCTCCCGGAATAATAGATTAATGGTGTTTCTAATATTAATAATAGGTTGTTCCAGGTCTTGACTGTCATGTATCTAAAAGAATGTAGGCCATAAGTTGTAGAGTTAACCCTAGGAAAAAGTTTGTTTATTTACCCACGTAGCCCTAACGCGGCAGACCTCAATTAAAAAATATCTTCAAATATTTAGGCGTGCAACTGGCCATTAATAGCCATAAAAGCAACTATTAGCATATATAGAATAAGTTTATTTCATAAGGATGTAGATCCTGTTTATGTAATAGTTCTTGGTATGTTAGGGGCCGACCATTTGACTTTTGAAAGGGGGGTGGGTGTTCTTGTCTGTGCTCGATTTTTTTTCTTTAGCAGTGTTGTTGCACGAATTTTTTTTTGCGAAAAAAGCGGAGCCAGAACAAAGCTTTTCCGCATGCAGGATATTTTTTTTCAAAAACACCCACCCCCCCCCCCCCCCCCCCCTCAAAAGTCAAATGGTCGGCCCCTTAAAGAGAGTAATCATTCAAAACAACCCTAATTGATCTCTCTGTTGAGAAGTTCCAGTTTTTCTCATTATGCGCACTGCAAAAGCGCCATACCGATGAGCAGTATATACGTAAAACAGGAAGGATAAAGGCAGACCTCGTTGTAGTTTAGATTCCAATGTTACAGGGTTCTTACCAGAGTCAAACAACGGGAAGAAAAGATAGAAATACTCTTACATACTAGCTCAGTTTTGAACTCAAACGAACCTTAGGGTGCGTTTCTTTGGGAGAATCCGAATCCGGATTCTTGAATCCAAAAATGGATTTTGCGTTTCTTTACCCAAATCCGAAAACGGATTTGAATCCGTTGAATCCATACTCAGAATGGATTCGAAGGATCAAATCCAAATCCGGATTCTTGGATTCATGATCCGAAGCGTTTCTTTGGGAAAGGATTCGAAAAGAATACTTGTGGCTAGCGGCATACCAAACAAAATTACTGGCGACTGCCATTTTTGTGGTTTTTGTGGGCCGTGTACATGCATTTCAACGGAGTTGCCATGGCAAAATAATCCGTTTTCAGATCATCGTTTCTTTGGGCGCCACAAAATCCGTATGATCCAGAGCATGAATCCAATTTTGGATTCTCCCAAAGAAAAGCACCCTAAGGCCCGATTCAAACGTTGAACTTTTCATACGCTGAACCTAATTCGATCAAAAGAAGCCGCCTAATAACTTAATTCGATCAAAGAAGCCGCCTAATAACCTAATTTGGTCAAAAGAAGCCGCCTAACAACCTAATTTGATCAAAAGAAGCCACCTAATTATCCTTTGTTCCAATTGCATTCGGCGCATGAATCGGGCCTAAGCCTATTTATCAAAACCAGATGTCAATGTTTCGAATTGATCGGCACATAACATAATAATGGCCATATTTATATAGCGCCATATCACCACAGTCTCATGGCGCTTTACA